>CABEGB010000756.1:0-237123 GCA_901521435.1 Crematogaster levior
TTATATTCACATTTTATCGCAAATTGCATATAATTAAATGACGTATGTTACCTTATTAATGTAATTATTGTAATCGCAACATTTGTATTTCTGTCACGCGTATATTGATGTATTAATATAATTATTAGCATTTTCAATTTTCGCCTGTAACGATCTCATTCCTCATTGTCCAATCAATGATAATTTAAAGATTTATTATACAATCGATCGAACGGACAGTCACAAATGTGAGAGGAATATTTCATGGGGAGTGAAACCAGTCACGGTCGCAGCCGCAGGTGTAGAGGTAAAATTTGAGCTACATTTTGCATTAGGCTGCCGGCGAGCGGCGAGAACTGCGGTACAAATATAACTACTTGTTTATTGCTTCTCTTATAGTTATACGGCGTTTATAGTTGCCATCGAGCACGATCGCTACGGAAACGCCTGGTCGTCGATCGATTGTATGCTCGAACTAAATTATTTCGCGCACCCGTTGGTCGACGGTCCGGTGAATGCGAGTGGCCGAATGTTGGAGATTCACCCCAACAATATGCGGAAAATAATGAACTGTCGCTGACAATGTGTCTGTAACAATCAGTAAGATGTCACATGTTGTACAGCAGGGATGTGTGAGTGGCTTCGAATCGAATCAAATTGAATTACTGGTTTCGAATCAAAGAGATTCGATTTCGAATAATTTCGAATCATCGACGATTTCATTTCGAATTGCTCACAGCAGCTAATGAAAGAATATTTTCGATGAGAACACGGGGACTTAAGAAGCCTCCTTCCTCTTAACGAGAAGACATATTTTGTCATAATAATTTGAAAGTTTTAAAGTTTTAAAAATTGAACTGTAAAAATTGAGTTGTAGATCATTATTAGTCTTACTGGTGATTTGTTGTTCATTTGTTTGTTCATTTCATATTGTTTATACTGCACTCTATTTATATAATAATTATATAATATAATAATTATTAGTAGTAAATATAGTAATTTTTATACTCATTAGTATTACATACTCATTTTATATACTAGTTTTTCGAACAATGTAATTCATATTTATTTATAATCTTAAGTTGGTCTTAAATAAAAAAAGTGGTTTCTGATTTTAAAAAAAGACAAAAAAATTTTTAATCTTGTGATCATTATTAGTTTTACTTCTGACATTTTGGATTTCAATAATAGAATTATTTAAAAAACAATTAATGTCGTTGAAAGTGTTATTTTATTTTCAAATTAACATATAATAAGCCCAGAAAAGATTTGACTCGAATAGAACGTGAACAGATTCAATTTGAAAATATTTTAAAACATTCCATTCGAATCAATCGCACAAAAGCATAATTCACGCATCTCTATTGCACAGCATGCCACTAATACTTAAACGTTCTTCGCATTAGGCGAAGAATATTTTATTTGCATTTGACTTTCTCCTCGCGTTATCTCGGAAGATAAATTCGCAAAGTTACTATCGAAGTATCATTAACCATGGCTTAGCGTGATCATTTTTCGTTTCTCAGCTTGGTTTATTATGTCCAAAAGGCTCTGCGCTGCTTTTGTAGAGTTTGGTGCCATCTTTTCTTGACGTGTTAAAAATGATAAGGAAGCTGATGTTATAAATTAACGTCTAGAACAGATCACGGACGCTTGGGTAGGTATTCCTTTCGCGAATGTGCAATCTTTACATTTCATTAGACGTGGATGCCGAGTACGGAAATCGGCTGCAGTAAGTACGTCTCTCGCGATTTGTCACGATCCCGTTACAAAACATGTAAATTCGCGTCTCGTTTCAAGCCTACACGACGAGGATGGGATTATCCCGCTTCTAGACGGACGGCTTTGTGTCACTCAAGAAACGGTTTCAGCCGCAACTACTGCGCGTACATCTTCAAGTCGGAAGGAGTGACACTTCCTCTTCGGTCGGCAAACGTGAATAATTACATTCCGGTGCAGCTGCAGCTTCCGCGAACACTGGATCCGTTGCAGCTTCACAAATCGCAGAAATTGGAGACAAAGATGATGACAAACGTGATAAAATTATTGCCATCTTCGGTTCTCGCGCGTCCATTTTGCAAGACATTTCGCTTTTTATAATTGATTTGCAGCCAGTAATAAACGCGGATTTTATTTGTTATCATTGTTTAGTGAACAATTTAATCGTATGCCCGTCGATTATCTGGTAATTAATAGCGGTAAAACAGGGCCGTGTTAAACGAATGGAAATGTGAATTGAATAAATGTGAATTAATCCCCTTGCTATTAACAGGCGCGTCGTTTGGCGAGCCATAAAATTTCACGGATAACCGTATTCCAATGTAGAATAATTCGACCATCTATTATACAAACATTGACAATAAAAATTTGATATACATTCTAAAATACGAATCGCGGCAGCATTCGTTGTAAGCGACACTTTATCATACAACAACGATTAAATAACAATGAGATATCATTGAATTTGTAAGAAAGATGTATTTATCATTCTTTTTCATTCTAATAGTACAGTGGAAAACTAGCAACCACGTTTTTGCAAAAGTGAAAAACTGGATAATCTCCACATTATGCCGTAAATCTGTAGAATATAAACAGAGGAGGGATTGACTCTATAAATTGCGAAATGCTCTTACGAAGATATTCTTTACTTTTATGTACTTTGGCGGAGCTGATCTCTCTCGGTCAGAGTTATCATCTTTACTTAGACAATATAACGGCAATAATTCTTCCAATCTTTGCGTAGGGTGATTCCCCACAAGTCATTTCCTCAAAACGCGAAACACATACATATTTACACGCACACAGAACTATACATCAAACATATATCTTTTTAATTACCTAAATTTATTTCTTTATATTCAGCTGCCACCTGATATTAAAAATCAATGTCCGAGAAATTTTAATTAATTCCAAACAAATAATTTCTGCGATAACTTGATTTAGTTTTTTATTATTTTTTTTTAAGACACTCTGTATATTGATAAACTAATCGGCGTTTGATGATACACCAAATACACGACGCAATTATTCAAAGCGTTTTGATCGTCGAAGGCACGATCGGCTTTCATTAAATGCAATATATCAATGCGTCAGATTGATATAATTGTTCGATATTTGATTAAATTCTCACAAAACGTGCAGCATTGTGTTGATGCTAGCGCAACGCAGTATCAGCATCTTTTTGAGCGGTCATGTGTAGTTGCTTTGATCGAAAATTGAGTGGATATTGGTTTTAAGGGCATCGTAGAGAAAAACGAATCACACATCGCACGCTGTTGATACGTCGAAAAATAACAAAAAACAAAAAATAATGGATCTTCTACCCGACAAAAAGTTGCCACGTACGAAATTCTTCAGCAAAATCCAATCTAAAATCCAATCCAATCAAAAATTCTTTGGTGACGCGATTGCTAATATCAAAAACTTTGATATAAAGTAGCTGATAGTAAGTTACTTAGTAATCCAAGGTGACCTACAGTTCGTCCACGCTAAGATGTTAAAGTAAGATGTTAAAGTTATTTACAGAATAAGTCCTTAATCCAGTAATCCCACAAAATCTGAGACATGTTGAGTATATGTGTGTGTGTGTGTCTAAGCGCGTGCTTAGCGTGAATAAGTAGAGAGACGGATCACCGTCAACTAATTAATCAATGCTCTGTGTGATTTTCTTTTAAAAACGGATTACATCTTCGACGTTCTCAAGTTTGACATAATTGAAGCATCGACATTTTTTATTTCGCGCTTCAATTTTACGCAGATTTTGTTATAAATAATTATTTTTGTAATATTTACTTTGTATTTAATACTGACTTATTAGATTCCAACTGGAAATGTTAATTATAATTACACTAATTGTATCTCTCTCGTGTCAGAAATAACAACAACATCTATTATAAAATGTTCTTACTTGCAATCGATGATTAATTTTTATGAGAAAAAAATTTACGATTGATTTTACTTCTTGTAATGAAAGATAATGGAAAGAAAATACAATTATCAATTTTACTTCAATAAGTGTGGGAAATTAAATGAAGCTAAAAATGAATTTCTGAATATTTCAAATATTCATGAAAAGAAAAGTAAAATGAAGAAACAAAAGAAAAAAATAATAATCGGCTATTTTCAAATTGGTTTAAAGAGAGACTAATTGACCGCTCTAAAATAATATTTTTTTCATAATAGACTAATTATCTCGCCCAATTTCTTTCTTTCAATAATATAATATTGTCCTCCGTGCAAGAATCGCCACGTACCACCGCAGGTCTCCTTGAAGTCGTCGCAGCAATCGGCGAGCTTGAGACACGCGTGGTCACAGTAGCACGGCTTGTCGCGTGGGCTCTCGATAATCGCATTCGGCGACTCCTTCTGAATAACGCATCCCGAGTCCCTGCCCTGGCAACAGAGCTTCGCGGAGCTGCAGCTGCCGGCGACGGTCCCGTCAACGGTCAGGGAAACCAGCGTGGCGACGACGATCAGCCTGGCCAGTCTGGTCGCGTCCTTCCTCCACATCCTCCTCGCGATTCCGCGACCCTGGCGACCTTGCTCTCACCGTCACCGGCCACCACGACGACCTTGGATTTGGTCCCGCCGAGTATCGTAGATACGCCACGCACGTGCCGTAACGACGATTCACGTTCAACCTTTTACAGCGGCTCGTCGCGCGCGCGATCGATCGTCGGCATATCGATCTAACGGCCTTGGCGCGTTTCAAAAGATACTAATTCCTAATCTTTCCGAGAGAATAATTCTTTAGTTTCAGCGGGGCTCATGCTTGGAAGCACACAGTTCGTAGCTTAATGTTCTCATTTACCGATCATTAAATCGCACGATTGTGCGAGAGCACACTTTACATTCGTATAGTGAAAAAAGATATCTTTGTTTTTTTTCCAAACACAGTCTCTTAAGAGAAATACAAGACAACTGTCGATTCTTGGTATTCTTAATATTTCTTAATATTTCTTTTTACGTATGTTTTCGCTAATAAAAAATTATTAAGTTAATAAAAACGTTTTAATTAAAAATAATATAATATTTTAATATTTTATAATATTTATTTTAATAAAATTATCTTTTTTCGGGTACCACGTTTACATTTATTCTCACGGAAATGTCAGAAGGATGGAAATAAGGAGCCCTCCACTCTATGAGCCACGCATCGGTAGGATTTCGTTCGCGGACCACCACTACGCGCGGAACCCTGTCGCGCTCGACCCTTCGGCGAAGGGTGTCGCAATTCAACTGAGCCGAGTTTCAACCCCACGAGCGCAAGAAGAGCGTAACGAGGCGCGCACTATGTTGCGCCTTCGCCGACCCGTCGTCCTCACTTTTCGTACTCGGCGCACCTCCCACGGGAAACGCAGCAGCCGGCGTTCGGCTGGGCGCATGCCCCGGTCTATTCTCATGGGACGCCACGATTTAGTGCCCTGCAGCTTTTAATGGAATTTAAAGGGCAACAATTCGTACGGTGCACCACGATAACGTATATGGGCATCCTCCGGAACCGTCGTACGTCTTACTCTACGTTCATTCAATAGAAAAGCAGCTTGTTAGCGATAATGTCGAAAGAGAGAGAAAGGTCGGTTTTACCGATGAGATTCACTCTTACTTCATCTTCAACGTTCAGAAATATCGCTATTTTGCTGATCTCAAAAAGGGCATCTTTGCTTATGTCTGAGGCGTCGTATCGTTATCGATGTTACTTCACGATGTGGGATTTGAATAAATACTACTGTCGTGTCAAAAAATATGAAGAAGTGAGAAATAAATTTCATCACGTTCACTATTATTCACTATTATTTAGACAGAGATTGCAAAATGGAAACGCATATTTAAAGAATTTTATTCATATCTGGTCAAATTTAAAAAGCCAGAAAAATATTTAAAGTATGTTTAATAGTGCAATCATAGTGACGTATTAAGATATATTTTATCGCAATGGGGTAATATTTTATTATATGTGAGGGAAAAAAATATTGATTATTTGTTTAACTTGTATAAATATACATATTTTTTATTATATATTATTTGTCACAAAATTTATATTATTTCACGTATAAAATAGTTTCTGATTCTGAAGAAATTTAAAGGGATTGATACACAGCTTTAATAAAAATCGTAGAATAACTTTCTCTATGGAAGTCGAGGAAAATCTTTTCGACGCGGGATAAAACCTATTTTTTTACCAAGATTTAATCCTTGAGAAAAGACTATTTTTTCCTGTTCTCGCTCAGATTTACTTGACAGTTATCCTATTCCTAAGAAAATATTTCTGTTTGTATTGTCTTATCACCGGGATAGCGCGAACGCAGTCCCGACTATCAAAAATTGTACGCCCGAGATATCCACATTAGGGATATTCGCAAGGGTCAGCTCAACCCGTGGTGCAATGGAAGAGCCTCACCCTGGAGGAACCGCCTTCATGATCACGGTAACCTCTGCGCCAGGTAAGTATGCTTTCAGCCGCGACAACTTCTAATTTATCTTCCTCGACGACGCATTTTAAACACGAGTAACTGATCCATGCCTGCGAAGCCTAGCGACGAGTTTAGGAACTACGTGCGCGCGATATATATATCGTATACGATTGGCGCGTACTCCCATCTCTCGCCGTAGCTCAACGTTGGAGAGAGATTAATCTTTCATGTTCGAAAAATGTTTTTTTTTTATTCTTTATGAATCCAATTTTTGTACATTTTGTGTACACTGATTTAAAGTGCGAAACTGATGGAGAGTTATTAATTTTCAAATAAACGCAAATGCGCGCACTAGAAAAAGATTAATGCACTTTCTTACGGGAGATATATTATATTTGTATTATTGCAATTAGCTTAATTAGTTTATGATACTGCAATTATACAGATTTTATTCAAATTTTCCTATACTTATAAAGATGCGGACGAAAAATAGAATAAATAGAAAATGAAGAATATATGGAGAATGGAGAATAGAGAGAGTCTCGTTACTGCTTATTATTAATAGCGAGTCATTGATTACGAATCTCGCGAATCTCGGTATTGATGGTGCATTTGTGTATGGTGGTGCATTTGTGTAATGAGAGTCTGAAAGACGGCATCCAGAATAGCTAATATATATGCGGAAGAAGAAGGAGTAACGGGCGGAGACTAAGGTTAAAAAGCCACTCACGCCTTAGAATGCAGTCTGTATTAAGCAATGAAAGTTGGGTAGTACAGATATTGCGAAAGTTTGCCGCGTGTTCTATAATTGCACGCCATTGCCAAGAGCATAATCTCCTCGTCTCTTCCTTCCCCCTCCTCCCTCTTCGCCGCTTGTTTCTTGTTTCCCATTATCCAACCTTAGGCACCTCGGTCCTTGGATCTACGATGGGAAAAGTCGTTTCAGTTTGTATGAATGCATAAAGACTTCCCGATGGTTATTTAACCACGCATCGCGATGCTAAAGAATGCTGGCGCTAAAAAAAATGTTCCTTGACGTTTTTCAAAAGTATTTATTGTAGCTGAAGCATCGAAGAATGCCGTGATGCAAATACGATTTAACTGCATTATTCTTTTATTAAATGATAAAATTCTTATTATAATGTTAATCATTATTTCATGCTACACTTTACATCGACTATGTATATATATATATCGTCTCACGGCAAATTATAAACCTCCGCCGACAAGAAGAAAAAAAGGAAAGAATTTCGTCGATTTCGAGCTTCGAAGGCGGAGCGGAAATACCTTCCCGGATGGGGTTTATCGTAGCAATATTCCGCCAGAGAGGCCTGATATTCGTAAATGCGTCTCAAGGGCCTTCAAGAGAGATTCTCGAAGTTTTTCGGAGACGGAGTTTTCGTGTTGTTGCTTAACAAGTAACGAATGGGAAAGTTTCTCTTTTTTTTTCTTTTTTTTTACAAGGTGAAGAGAAGTCCCAAGTGGACGCGCGAAACGAGCGAACGAATTGGATTCCCTCAGGGTCTGATATCGGGAGCGGTCGGGAACGTTGATTAATCGCGAGTGCAAACAACGTGTAACGTTGCTCGATATCCCGCGGTCCCGTTTCCGCCGGGGAAGAGATGGAACGCGCTCCTGGAAGACGACAATTAATTTTCTCAATTCCGTCGGCCGTGCCGCGACGTTCGCCAGCTGTGCCGGCATTAATAAGAGAAGACATACGTATCGCCGTGAATAGCGGAAAACCGATGTACATTAAAGCTTCCTTTCGTTCGTCCGCTTTAATCTAGGTCGCTAAAAGGTGTTCTATTTAGAATGCAAACATGCACAATTGTATCTTTAATCGGTAGAGAGATTAAAAAAAGAAACAAAAATATTTGAAAGCGCGCGAAATCGATCGAAATTTAAATCAAGATGATCGCCTTTAGATCTGTTTTAGAAATCTCTTATTTTGTTCAAACAATGTTCAAAATGTCGTGAAGAATTTAATGACTTTGTGAATGTCTTAAATATGTCGCTTATAATTTTTTACTTTATTTATCATGTATAATATTATGTTTGCATGTATATTTTAGATCTTTTCTTAATTTATCCGAAGGTGTAATAAGTACACTCGCGAAAAAAAAACGGTGTGAAAAACGGTGTGAAAATATAAACAGTATTGGTGGCGCGTTAATTTTAATGCAACGATTATCAAATCCTCCGAAACTTTTCCGTTTTTTTTTGCCCCCCGAGGTCAAATTCTGCATCGAGAGAGAGAGAGAAAGAGAGAGAGAGAGAGTCACGACTTTATTTTAAACGCAATTTTGCACTGCGGGAAATTGAATCATTTTACGGTCAGTGGTAGCAAAATTCAGTCCGCGGGCAAATTGACACGTGCGGGGGTGCGAGCGCACTTTCGAAAGTCGGAAGCGCGAGGGCACACGCGAAACTCAATTCGCCCGTAGAGTAGAATAGACGCTATGATAGCGCTAATATACAAGTAACGAGAAAATCCAATTTGTTCGCTGTCGGAGCTATCGGTTGGCGACGCGGAGTTTTCGGAGCGGACATTAGCATCACTGCGCAAACGGAGGGTGGGGGCGGGAATCCCCTACGCCAATTCACATTCTTTATAATTACTGACAAAATAATTAAATCCTCGCTTTCTCGCCTTGCTTGTTCTTACGCTCTGCTGTAACGCACGCCCTACTATGTACTACATCTCCATTTTCCGAGATAAATTGCATTAAGCGTCAGTGCGTTATTGTATATTATACTGCGTAAATGCAACGAAATATATAGGTTAGGTAGTATCACTTGCCGCTTCTGATAAATCGGGGACAGCGAGTCGTTTGATAAGGTTTTATCGCGCGGTAATTGTTCGTCGGTGAATTGATTATTATCACGAGACCACAGCCGTCAACGTAGATTTTCGGAATTAATTAGAGAACACATTGAAATGACCGATCGTCGATGATTCGAGCAATTCAAATGTAATTAATTAAAAAATTAATGATGATAAAGTATTATTTTATAAAGCAATTTCTTTTTTTTTATTATTTTTCTTGTATTTTTTTCTTGTATACACAAAAACTTTTTTTTCTCGAATTTTATATATATTTCATCTTACATTTAATTTAATATTAACAAATGCATAAAGAATGTAATTCGCAAGAAGAATGTAATTGCAAGCGAGTCTTTCAATTTATTGCAAATTTATAAGCTACGTATAATAAAGTGGAACACATTATTCTCGTGTCTAATTTTTTAATTTTATTTATTATTGTTTTATGTAATCTTTGCTTTTATCTTATATTTAAAAAAAAAAACGGGGATTCTTTCCTTGCAGAATGATTTCTTATCGGACCGTATGTACGAATTTTTATTCGTGCACAGGGCCCAGGTGACGATACTGACGCACTGACGTACATATGGCCGCCGGCGACTGTTGACGACAGCCATTGTTCGGATCTGTCATACGCACGCCGCCTGTCGTTAATCCAATTTAAACGACGGCGTTTCCAGCGAAACGATTTCGTACGTTTCACACGGATAATTCAACATGGGCAACTGTTGCGGGTCCTGTTTCAAGGAATCGTCGTCGTACGAGGATCTCACTCCCGATCGGGTGAGTTTTCCGCATTTATAGGTTATAAATGCGCACGTAAATATTATATGTTTAAAAAATCGATGAACCGTCGTGACACGCTTGGCGAACAACGGACACTTCTCGCCCCGGCTTCTGTCTCTCCCCAAAACGAGTCTTCATCGTCTGTTGCTCGAAAATTATTTCCCTGTCTCCGCTTTTCTGTCACCTTGCTCTCAAAACTGCTCCTGGGGACATTTTTGACATGTTACTCTCTCTTGTCACGTTCAGGAAACTATACGCAGAAGACAGGCGGAAGCGGCTGAGAAGAGAATAGCAGAGCAGCAGCAACGGGGTATAAAGGATATAGAGTCCGTCAAGAGGCAACAGCGACGGGCGTTGGAACTGGAAAAACGAGAACAGGAGGCTGCTGCCAGCGGCACCCAGCCTACACTACGAGTAAGAACGTGGACAATTGCATTTCATTTTAATTATATTTTTGGATTTGACAGAGCTTGACGTATTCGTTTCAGTGGCAGGTACAATAAACTGAAGAGAGAGCAACATGTCAAGGTTCGGCGAGCTTGAGTATTTTCTCATTCGGAAAGTATTAGGTATTTTACATTAACATTCACTTGGCTGACCAAAAACACTAGGCAGACCTAACGTTACCAACGATGCTGTTATAGTCATAACATAAGTGCAATCTTATATTGTATAATTTATATGGAATCATGGGAATAAGCTTTGAGCTCTTTAATTTAACAAAATGCATCAGCCGAAGTCAAACAAGGTTTGTCTTCAGCTGATGTATATTTTTTTATCACATTTTATATTTGTATAAGTTTATGTATGTATACATGATTATTTATACACACTCCAAAATACGACTGACACTATTGCAAATGTGAAAATTTTGCTTCTGCTTTAATCTACTAAATGAACAATTCCCTATTTTCTTGCTGGCTGTAACATATAAATGTATTACATTTATATATTTCCAGAGAGTTACAATCATAAAGTTTAGATGAATGGACAGCTGCGAGCAATAGGATAGCCTGCACTGTTAAATTTTTCTTTAATAAGAATAAGCTTTTGCTAATATGCGAGTTTCAGATTTAGAATCTATATCTGTGCCTTGAGAAATGTATATCGAGAAGTAAGACTAAAAGCATATTATTTGTCATAATAATCTCTTATACTTGCAAGTCTGTCATCTATTAAAATACAAATTTCATATCTACAATGTTCAATAATTGTGTGATATAAAAACAATTTGAATTGAACTTTGATAATATATTTATATCTATATATATATATATATATATATAATGTTGTATGTAATATATATATAATATATTTGAGTAATACAAAATATACACTTATTATTAGTATTATATTATTACATTTTATGTTATATATTGTATTATAAAAGAGCAATACATGTAAATGTACAAATGTAATATATCAGAAATTATAAATGAACGAAGTTGTATTTTAATATATCTCCCATCAACATCTCAATATATTTTTTGTATTAAATTTTGCAAATATTAAAAAATTTATAATATATATAAATTAGGATTTAACATATCTCTCTTTCTCTCTTCCCCCCCTCTGTGTGTGTGTTTTTTCTAATTCGTCTTGTACAATTTTATTAAAAATTATATTTTGAATAAATTCTCATTGTAATCATACCAAAAACTGAGATAAACATCTCATATGGAATGCTGTTAAAGTCTTAATACATACAATGGCTGGATTTGATATTAAGAATTTTTTTATATAGTTTGTAAAAAGATTGTAAAAATAATCAACTTGCAAAAATATTCTTTACATTAATAAATATTTTTATTTATTATTTATTAATGCGATGAATAGTAATGAAATTCGCGTTCTTGAAGTTCTATTCCGAGAAACATAAAGATCTTGTGATTTTATAAATGCATGTAAATAGATAAACAACTGCAATATCTGGTTTTCTTTAGATTTCATATTTTCCCTATCCGATGAACCGACCAAGAGCGAAACAATTTTTTCGACGACTTATTTTTAAGCTCCTTTCCGTGGGCGATTTGTACTTCCAGTGACGCGCCATTATTCAACGCCAACCACGTGTGAATTTCGTCGCTAGCTGCAGATACACCTATATATTCAAACAAATCTCATGTAATGTGCGCAAATTTGTATAAAATATATAAAATAATGACGACTTAAAGAAAAAAAAACAGTATGAAACTACATATCAAGAAGGAGATCATATTAGGTCAATTATATGTACAAATTATATATGTGTTATAGCAAACACCAACTAATAGTAACAGTACATCAATATTATAATTTTCTCAATAATGTGTAACTGTTATACTATATATATATATATATATATATATATATATATATATATTAATATTTATAATATTTTTTTTATATTGGGTTGATGCATAATTATCCGCCGTTCATGTAGGCGCGTTTTTTTTA
The DNA here is from genome assembly GCA_901521435.1 of Crematogaster levior. Classification (NCBI taxonomy): domain Eukaryota; kingdom Metazoa; phylum Arthropoda; class Insecta; order Hymenoptera; family Formicidae; genus Crematogaster; species Crematogaster levior. The sequence goes on from CABEGB010000756.1 coordinate 12,442, forward strand.
AAGTGAAAATTGGCGTTTTGTTTACTTTTGTTTTATAAAAATATTCTTCTATGTTTAGGTGATAAAAATGCGTGTCGAAAATCATATTCATATTCTGTTAAATTTTTATGTGTCTTTTTTCATAATAAATATTGTTTAAAAAACGGCGGATAATTATGCATCAACCCAATATTATACTTATATTGTTAAGTGAGATTGTTACTGCTAGTTGGTGTTTGCTGGGGAATATAATATATCATAATTATATTTTAACATAATTATATATTTTATTCATACTTGATAAAATGCTTAAAATATCATACCTAGCAATTCATGTAAAGTTATACGTCGACTGGCCAGCAGCTCCTTGCTAGCGCTCCTGATCTCGAATATCAGTAACGCCTGCCTCGGTACACCATCGCCGTCTATATGGAAATCTATGCTGAACTGAGGATTAGGCATAGCTGGCAGGAGTCGCGATTTTGCGATGGTCTTACCGCCGTTAGGCGAGACGATCTTATCTGGACTGGTACATCTGGAAATCTTCATTTTAATCACCTGCGAACTATTGTCACCATTGTCGTCAACATTACCCAAGCAAACATCAACTAACAGTAACATTACATCAATATTATAATTTCCCATTTAATAATGTAACTGTTAAGTACAACGTGTTATATTACACTTATATCGTTGAGTGGGAAATTACAATATTGATGTAATGTTACTGTCAGTTGGTGTTTTCTGAGCAACCATAACTTACGTGTGAAGCTTTACTCGGCAATACAATTGGGCGATGTGCGCTACGTGGAGACCCTGCGCTTGAAGAACCTTCCCTTCTACTCCAGAATACTTCTCTCTAGTGCCGTTGACGACTTTTAAATCTGAAAATCCAACAATTCACTTTCACTTCATATTTCAGCATTAAATCATAATCGTCTTTCTTTAAAAAGTGGACAAAGAATTTAAAAAACTATATATATATTTTTTATTTTATTTTTTCAATTTCAAATCATTCAAAGTAATAAGCGTAACAAAGATCTGAAATGAAAATAAAATCTGCATGGTTACATTATCATGTATGATAATGACTATTCACTAACCATTCGGCCTCAATCTTAATCGCGGACTAGGCTGTCGTATTCTGCCCAGCATGTCCGGTTGCGACACCGCGTGAGCTAGACCGGATTCCGACAAGAGCTCTGTAGCGTCGGCTTCTCCGCCACCTCTGGGTTCCAAGCTCAATGTGATTCCCTTGTCGTTCTTATCCTCTATAGTCACTTCCGAACGAAATCTACGAAGTTTTAAACCCCTCTTCACCTACAATTACACACGAAATACCTCAGGCTGATGTTTTGATCGTGGATAACTCGACGCGTTTACCTTCTGCTTCATCATGCGGAAGCTGTTGTACTGCGGTAACTTCTTGCCAAAGCTCTGTTCGGGGCTGGGGGTCAAACTGTGATGGGAGGACCGTCTCTCTGCGATCACTTTGGTGGTATCGGCCTCGTCGACGGAATTACTCGCGACTGATTCCGTGATGACTGTCGGAATCCAGAAACTTGATGTTCCGTTCACTTCGTTAGACTCTTTGCTGGTGATGCTGACTTTATCTAAATGAAAATATATCAAAATTCTATAGCAATCTATACCAAACAACATTAAAAGTCTGCAAAATATTGAATGTGTAATATATGTATATGTTTAAAATGTGACATTACCGGACTGGTTGGACGTAGTTGGCTTCAGAAGGGTGACAGTGCGCGGTGGAGGTGGTGGCGGCACAACTGGATCTAAGTGTAGACGTATTTTGGATTTTTCCATGGAAGGCCTTCGTACGATGCTCGACAAGGAATCAGGCTCGGCATTTAAACGAGAAGAGTTGTCGCTGATGTTGCTGGTTGCATACGTGCTTTGCGTCTAAAGAAAATAGTCTCACTAGATTTGTGACGAGAAACCACTAAAAAATTATAGGATGCTGAAGTTGTTGCTCCGTGAACGTTACCTCACATTCTTCCGACAAGACCTTAATTTTCAGCTCTATAGATCCCGTTTTGGTTTCTCTGAGGGGGAACCAATGGGACTGATCGCTGTTCGACAGCTTTCTGATATCGTCGAGAGTCAGTGATACTTTCCCAAGATAATCCTTCATGCCGAAAGTATCATGATCCCATAACACCTGCAGAATGAAATTAAAAAAAGAAATCTCTCTATTCCAGATAAAATTTCAAAAATTTCAAAAGATAAAAAATTTCATTGAAATTTGCAAGATAAACGTGTGTAATTACGATATCTAAAGTTTCTCCGGTCTTCGGTAAGCCCATGATGGAACTCTCGTCCCAGCAAGGATTCAGCGTCTTCTTCTTTATACTGCTCTTGTACTTGATCTCGTTGTTCAGCTTCAGTTCGCAGAAGGGATCGCTAAAGCCGTTCAGATCCTTCGCGACGAGATCCTTCGCACGCAATAACGTCACTTCCATCAAACCGCTTCCGGTGGACAGAAGACTGGATATGTCGGAGGACGCGGGGTCGACGTCCTTGTGCGTTAATAGCAACTTCTGAAAATATTTTAAGTACTTGAGTGGACACTCACACTCATAGAAATTTTTTTCCGAATAAATATAGGGTTTCATAACGGACCGCCTGTTGCATCCACGGCAGACTATTGCGTTTGATTTTTGGTTCGTCGTCCAATGTAGTTGGAACTAAGCTGCTCCTGCGACTATTCACCACTTGTTGTACACTCTTGATAGGATAAAACAACACAGAGATCGTCATGGTAGAGGCGATGTTGGAACCGCTGAGTGTAAGTTCCTTCCTGACGATCCACGTCGTGTCCTTAAAAAAATATTACTTTTTATTTTGAGATTTTTTGCAGCATTGTAAGCGATTGAGACAGATTTAAAACAAAAACAAGATAAGTCCATAATTTGTGAAGTATATTTCAAATGCTACATTACATCTGAAGCATTTCTTGATTACGGTCCTATCTCGTTCGGTGTTATCAAGAAGAACTTGGTTACCTGAGACAGAGATAGCATGGCCAGTCCAAGCATGTCGGTATCCATCGACTTTACTATATTCCACGAATAAATGACGAAGCTCAGCGACACTTGCGTATAATCCTGCACCAAAAATTGCGCTCTGCAGTCCCAAACCGGGGACGTGGTTGTACGAACGTAATGCGTTGTCTTCACCTAAAACCCCGTAGAACGTCGATAGATTTCATCCGCTCAGGATGTCAACTTTAAAACATTGCAAACGTATTGAAATATTGTAAATTGTATTTACCTTCTTCCGATTGTTAAACAGCATGCAATAAGGATTACACTGAGCAGTATCGCCATGGAGATTGTCAGCGGAATGAATGTAAACCACCAATACCCCTGAAATTACGACGCATCACAATGCGATTTTTGATTTCAGTTTATTATTTAAAAAAAAAACCCAAAGACTCTACAAACATTTTCACGGAAAAGTGAACGATAGGTTTGGCGTGCTTGAAAGTTTTTACTATCAACACTCTTGATAGTAGATAATAGACTCTAAAACCGTCAAGTATTTAATTAACTAAGCATTAATTAATTAAACATTGCATCAAATAAAAAAAAACGTTGCACTCAATCATGCTCAAAATTTCACCACACTTTAATTAAATTTACCTGCTTTGTGCGCTTTGTGGTAAGAATCTTGCGGCACTGAAAATATTTCATACGATAATACTGATCGCGGCAAAAGGGAGTTCGGATATTTCATAGAGATATCGTTCGTCTGTGACTTAAAGTCAAAATGCAAATGTTTGTTTCTCCCCATATTCTATTATTAATATTTTTCTTTATATACCTGCAAGATGCATATTATCGGCCATTAATTCTGGCTGCGGTAAGTCGGGGTCCAAGTGCGGTAGAGTGGTGTATTCTAATCGCACATTGATATTCGGAACGTTAGCGCTACTGCGGGACGGTTTCTTTTGTTGTAACACGGTTTCGACGCTGTCAAATACAAACAGATGGAATTAACAAGTAATAAGGTAAAAGTGGGTCTTGAGAGTCAAATGCGGTTAGTTGTGTATAAGTTAACGTTATGTAACATTTAAGTAACAATTAAATGCAGAATTATAAATCCGTACATTCTGGTACTGTCTATTTGGAGCCACTTTGAGGTAGACAGAATAATTTCACGTTCGCCGAGCATTAGGTAAACATCTCAAGATTGAATGGATAAAGATCGTGTAATTTTCATGAGAAAATACTAACAAAACTAATTTAAGTAAGATTAGTAAAACTTTACTAATATTATCTGCAAAGTAATCGGACCGGAGAGATGAAAGTTAATTATCTACTCATTTAAAAATGAATGGAGGATGCTAAGTGGATTTCGTGATCAATTCCGTCACGTTTCTCTTTGAGGAACTCGGACATTCACGTGGAGATAACGAAAGAACTGAAAAAATTGACGTGAAACACTCAGACGATTTGGCACAGCGTGCGCTCAATGTCGACTTACATTTGCGAATTTTCCCAGTCGTAAACTCCTAATGCTAACTCGAACTGCGCCAGAGTGATCGTACTAACGAGACGTTTCGCCTTCAGCTTAATGGTGATCCTTTCGTTGTCTAACGGCCCGACCAAGAAAGATACGTCTTCGGTCCACGTAGGGCTCAAGTTCGAGGTGATTCGTCTCTGATCTCCTATCGTTACCACGAGCCATCTCACCTCATCAGCGATGTTTGCTGGCAACAAGAAACTCAAGTTAAGGACTTTCTAACGAGTATATATAATAATCCATAATAATGGTTTGCGCGTTAATTATAATGTATAACAATTGCGTGTTTGATGGGAATATCCATAGTAAGTATAAAACTGTACATTTTAACTCTGCTAAATCACGCTAAAAGAACATTTAACAGTCGATAACCATTTCTTTCTAAATCTTAGAGTATGGTTACTCGGCCCTAGTAGCACGGTGCATTGGCTCTGTTAATCAATATTGACAGATATTGGCTAAACATTGATTATATTGGGAGTGCATTGGTCAATATTTCCTGAAGTAAAGCTATATTGGCTATAAAATAAATGTATTACATGCTAATAGTTACATAATATTGGATTTATATTGAAGTGCATTGGCCAAGACTTCCAATAATGGATCAATATTGCTGAATAGACATATTAACTAAATAAGAACAGACGTCCAACTTGCAATGTTGGATATAAATTTACATTATTTCGCCCAATTCCATTATTGCGCCAATACATTGTGTTACTACGAGCAGTCTTCATTTAAAAGACACTCACTAGAGAAACCATTCTGACATAGGACAACAGTAAGCACTCCTTGTGGCAACAAATTGGTCATGGAATCCAATCCAGGACCCGGTCGTTCCCGAGCCCTCAAGTTCAGTTCTAATTGTCCTGGGTCGACCAGCCAACTGGCCAGGGCATCCGTAACTACCGCATGAATCCAGGTCTTGATCAGTGGCATCTCCATCATCTGCACCGCTCGTAAGATTCTTACGCTGAACCAAACGTCCGGCTTCTCCAGAAAACTCACGCTGAGTCCTGTTGCGTGTGGAAACGGCGCCGACGCGTTCAGTGTTAAATTGACAATAATCGTGCCGGATAAGGATAGCTTCTCTACCGCTAAATCGATATCCATCCCCACACTGTCGAGATATTTGCAAAAAAAAAACCATAAAATTGTTTTAGAATAGAGAGAATAGGCTGATAAGAAGATAATAATGAAATCAGTAAGTAAGATCGTAGTATCAGAACGAAGGAAGAAAAAAGGCAAACTTGGAATACATGAAATTAAATTCTTAAATTTAATTCTGATGAAAAAATAAATCGCAGTTAAAGAAGATACGACAATATAAAAATAAATTAATATTTGAAGTAACGGTAACGGAAGATATTTGTGATTTTATTTGAGAAATTCGTGGTTTTTAATGCGTTTAATGCTTTGCTCCTCACCCTTTACCAAACAACCGCGTAGTGATGAGCATACGGAATTGCTCGCAGTCCAGCCGCAGATCCGCTTCGATGGATAATTTAGTCTGGCCAAAGTGATGGCCATTGGGAAGATCGTCATCGCTGCAGCAATCAAGTGTTCTGACGCGAGTGATGCACGGCGTCTGTTCGCCAAGAGTGAGTTCGCGTAATTCTAATGGACCTGAAAAACGAGTATCTTTTATAGCCACAATAAAGCTGCTAAACGATGAAGTAATTTGAAATCCTCTGATGATTAATTTCTTTGGTAAATTTTTTAAATTTATAAATATATATATATATGAACTGTGAAAGACTGATATCTGGCAAACGTCGACATTCTCCGGTGAATGTTAGCATTCACATAGTCGCTTTGGTGCATGTACGAAATTTATTTGCCAAATATTATTATTCCTCATTTACACACCGGCAAATGTCGACATTCAGCATGCACTGATGGTGAATATTGAATTAAAATATTTTTGTTACTGTGAAAGACCGATATCTGGCTATAAATAATCCATAACCATGCTTCGCGTGGAAAGTCGCAAACCCATGTGGAACAAAATGATTATAGATCTTGTTTTGAGCCGAAGCAGGGGGTGGGGGTGGGGTAGATGTCGGTTCGCAAACCATGTAAAACAGAACAATTATAATGATAGTTAGCAAATATTTCATAAAAAATGTCAACATTCTCTAATTTCGGTCTTTCACGGTACATATATATATATATATATATATATATATATATATATATAGTTAAAAAGAAGAGTATTATTTGACGGCAAACTGGCTATATGATATCTTTATTTGTGTTCACGACGTTTCGACCATTGGTTCTGGTCCTTTTCAAGTGGTATAATACATTTTTTCTCAACAACGTTACATAAGAGGCTGTGTGTCAAATAAGATTCATATATATAAAACAATAAAGAAAAAAAAACTCGGTCCGCGTAAATGTAGAGAACGCGTCAGAGATTTGTAACGGCACGGATGGGACTGTCACGAATAAAGATATGATATAGCCAGTTTGCCGTCAAATAATACTCTTCTTTTTGGATCGTTAATCACTGACAAAGAGAAGATTTATTTTCATATATATATATATATATATATATATATATATATATTTCTTTTTGTTTTTTCTCTCTTTGATTGCAAACCAAGAAACGTGTATTTACGAAGAGTATCCTTACCTAGTATACCGGGTTTGGCTTCATTAAGAAGAGGTTCCAGTCGTTCCTTCGCTAAGGAAAATATACTAGCAGCGCTGAATCTCCACCTGGGGAAATAATATGATGAGCATGGGGAAAATAAATTTCATATGTAGACGACAGCTGTAACATTAATCTGCATTCTCTATCGGAATGCTGGATTTTAATTGAAATGCTAGGTTTCGTTTCAGTTCATTAAATTTACACCACAGATAGGTCTTTTTATAATCTGCATGAAAATCTTTCCCCTTTCTGCTTTCATATTAAATCTGTACAGATAGACATCTCGAGGAGCAACGGATACGATTCATTAAACATTCAATTTAATTAAGCAAATGGACAGATCTAATACGATAAAGCGTTCTTTCGAGCGTGAAAGATACGTACTGACGTTTCGGTGCCATAACAGGAGAGTTATTTCCAGAATTTATCGTTAATAGCATCCTATTTTCGCCATCGATAACGAATTAATTCACATAATACTTGGCAACCCCACGCGGATTTCGTAAATAAATTAAACCAAACAAGTAGATTGCGAAGTACGTGCTCACGCATTTTTTCGAGTGTTTGAATATCATTTTGTCTGTCCCAGTTCGGCACTTCCAAGTTATCCATCATTAATTCTCTCGTTAAACAGTTCTCTTATACGACACATGAAATATGTATATTAAAACTTCCTGAAATTATTTCTTCCGCTATTATTAATACATTCTCAATTATTTATTATTTCGATTAATAACTACGTCTCATAATTTTTTATTTAAAAAATTATTAATTATAGCTTTATTTATGTATCATTATCTTTTCCGAAAGAAGAATTTAAATCAATAGAAATTGCTTTTATATTCGCATTGTCGCAAGTGTACGGACCTAGAGTCTGTCCCCCAAGTTGTTATCCGGTCTTTCTAGACGCCACAAAATTTTTTACAGGTGTTCGATTCCATAGGAATTTTTCCGAAGTCATCGTACTTCTTCTGCGTTCGCATATGATCAAATAAGCGCCGTGCGTGCGCGATCGCGCCGTCCTTTTTCTTTATACGCGTATACAGTGTGCGTGTAGCGCTGAATTCGCCGCTTTTTCCCCATGTAGATGTTTCTGCTGGTCGGCGAGAAACCCGCAGCCGGGGCTGTTCAAGAATGCCTCGAACAGGTCTATCAACTATCCAAATAAGTAGCACTCTTTCCACGCCTATTGCCGCTCGCCGCACCGGCCGTTTTCAGCCGCTGACAAACGAGAAAAGAATGGCGTGTGAAGAAAACCGCTTGGACGCGTCGATAAGACCGTCGGTGCAATCGTACATTTTTTTTCATTAATATCTAAATCTTTTCGAAATTAAATCGTAATATTTTTTAAAAACTAGGAATAAATTCTAGAATTTTTCTATCGTTTTTATTTCCAACGAACAAAGAAGAGAGAGCCACCTTTTTGATAAACTTTAGCTTAGAGGGAAGTTTATTTTCACAGTTATCTACTTCTCTTCTATATCCGCGAAAAAAACAACTATATGGAGATCCTGCGAGCTCGAACTTTACGACCCGATGGCATTTTGCGATTTATTTAAACGCGGTCGATTCCACAACATCGACGACTCGCTCCGTATCGACGGGCAAGGATCTTATCCGCGGGTAACAGGAACGTGAAAGGCCACATCTACACCACGTGCGTTAGGAATGTGGTATGTTTACAAATGCATATGTAGTACTCGTTCCCGAACGAGGAGTTCATTCACCCGTCCCATGCGAGGACAATTGCGGTATACATATATACGTACTGGCATTATAATAGTGTTATTACCGCAAATCGTAACTATACGGAAGAACAAGTCTCTGGTGAGGTCACGAAATGTACAGTAATAATGGTCGTATCGCTATATTACACTTACATAGGCTTCTCTAGACGCACAGACATTCTCCTTTCTATTATTTTTTCATTAATTGATAACGTGTTATACGGTACGCATCAATCTTGCACGAGCAATTTCTCTGTGAAGAAAAACTTGTACTCGTTAGTAAAAAGCAAATACCCTGCAAATAATATCCCTGTTGCCCTGTAACAATCAACTTGTTCCCCTTTGTAGTCGCGGTAAAATGTCGCGATGAGCAAACAAAGGAAATCATTTTCTTTATAAAAATCTCCATTTATTATACTGAAGTAACAACCACGTGCATCCTCCATTTATTAATGTAACAATCTGATAATAACCAAGTGGCACACGGCGTATCCGCCTTTCTCCCGTGATTAGCTTCATCGATAACTGAAAACGGTACTTGCCACTTGTTGAGGAGCAGACTGAGCCACTCGGCGGTCTCGTCTTTGTACAGGGCCCGTCTCCTACGTAACCTGGCCAGCTCGTGCTGTAATTCCGTCTGAAGGAGCCGGGAGACTCTCGCCTTAACGACGGTCGTTGTCAGTGCCAGAACCAGAACCAGCCACGCCAGGGACAAACCCGCCACTCCTATTATCCAGGTGATCGCAAGTGCCACTCCGAGATACAGAGCGGTGCGGATTGCCTCTGCATCTCTCTGCAAAGAGATATTTTAATGCGGTGTACGTTCATGCGCATGCATTTGCATGTATCAAATAAAATAAAAACGACGGGTCGTATTTTACATCCTCGCGCCGCGTGTGCGATTCAATCCGGTGGTAATATCGTATAATCGATCTGCTCAGAGTATTGCATTAACATCAATATTAAAATTCTGCGAAGTCAATTGTGTCATTTATCTGTGTTTGTAAGATAATTAACTCTCTTGATAGATTATGCGGAATTATGCGTTTGATCGAAGATTTAATTAGAGCGCTATGGAGAACCATCCACTCTCACTCATTACCGTCACTAATATCTGGTATTTAATTAAAAAATATTTTTAGTTAAACTCTACCTAAATTTAGCTTGAAGTATATTATTCTATATTTTTTAATTATATTAACTCTCTCTCTTCTTATGTTTTACATATTTAATTCTTCTGTTTCTCTTCTTTTATATGACCTTAATTAAAGATATTAATATTATATTATATTATACGTTTTTTTTTGTACTCTAGAGAATATATTTAAAATCAAAAGACTGATAAAAACACTGCACAAAATACTATACGTCAGTTTGGTCCTAAAGTCGTTTTATACAATTTAAAATTTGCATCAGAATCTGCGACAGAATAGCGCAATTGCATGTATCGTCCAATACACGGAAACTATTTTTGAAGTTAAACGTTTGTCAGTTAAAAATATTAAAGAATAGCAATGTGACAAAACATTATTATTATTATACTGCCTTTAACACATCAGATGTTTTAACAAATTTTTAAATATAGACACAAGTATAATAAATATATTTGATTTTGCTAATAACTAAAAAAAGAACAAATTGCTAGTGTGCTAGTTTTTTATATTAAATATTAAATATTTTATATTAAAAATTATGTTTTATATGTATTATATTATCATATTAAAAAAATATTAATTTTATATTCTAAATATTAAATATTAAATATTTATATTAAATATTTTGTATGGATATACCTATGATGGAAGAGGAAAACGTTCACTTGACACTGTTTATTTTACTTGCGTTAAAAAAGTAATACCGTGATGATAAACTCGAATAGAACAATTTTTCGTTATATTCTTCTCTTCGTGTATTTTCAAATATTAACGAAGTGCTTTCCTTACTTAGCTTTTAGTTATTTTTACATTAATGTAGTTGCGCAAGTGCAGTTCGTGCGATTTTAGAGATACGATTTTATTACTTCTCATTTTTCTCAATGTTTAATGTACATGAAACTGAATACCAGGCAGATGGTGTGCCCGGTGCATTATGCACAACCTTGCCGTGTTCAATGTAAAAGACGCATAAAGGAATATTAGCAATACAAAACAACCCTGTCCAACAGTCCGTTCGTACGTTCAATCGCAGCGTATCATTAACAGCAATTTACCCCGCGAGGGACGTTAAGACTGTACGACCGTACGTATCGCAATTTCAGAATATTCTCGGAAAATATTTTCGTCTCCGGGCCCGCGAAGTGAAAGCGACGTCACGCGACACCGTCGTCCAAGAAGTCGTACCTTCGTCTTGCTAGGATGTAGGACATGATCCTCGTGTGCTTACACGCGACGTCGCGTGTGACGCCGAAGAAGTCTTTTTGACGTCATCGAAGAACATCATTAATCCGGGTGGTTAAATAATAAATCTTAAACGTAATAAAGTTTCGCAATTTTATATGAAATTTTACATATCTCTCTTTATACAGAAGTAGGAAAAGAAGATGCAAATTGCTGCTGAATATTCGAATAGCTGTGCGAAAAGACGCAAGAACGTACCGAATATCCAGAAAAAAAAGAAAAATTTTGTTAAGAAATTACTTTAAGCTAGTTTAGACAGTAAAATCTTTCAAATACGCTCCAATAATTCTTGAATAGTCCGTTAAGCAAGGATGTGTAATTGGATGATCAGATCTTTTATTTCGTAACGTACAAATTGTTTTTAAAGCAAAAGAGCAAAATTTTCCTCGTGCAGTTTAATCTGCGTCCGCGAAATAAAGTGCACTCTTAAAATTAAATAGAGCGATATTAATACGAGAGATGAGGTCTCCACGCACCTCCCGTTCTCGTCTCGAGGTCGGAAGGTGCGCGCGTTGTCGCTTGCAACATGCAATCTTGCGCAAGCAATTCGACCTGTTCCATCAAGAACGTAACGTTCATTTCATTAATTGGAAAGTTGTTCAATGCTAAGAAAAGCGTAATGAAGTCGTGAGGTATATCCACTCTGGTCTCCGAACTAGTTTTGGAACTGTACGTTTTGTCGACAGCTACATTTTCTCTATTTATAAAAATTACAATGGAGCAAATATTATTTATCGACAAAATTGTTCAGTCTTGCGTTGTAGCTTGTAGAATGCTAATTTTAATTAGAGAAAATTCCGTCCTGCGATAAACAATTCGAAACGCAATACTCAACGATTTTCTTGAACTTGCCTGAAAAAAAATGCGCTTTCTAAGAGAGATTTTTCGATAATTAATTAGATTATAATGAGTTAAAATTATAATTAAATACCACGATCTGGTGAAGATTAATTAATTTAACATATGTTTAGCAAAATCGTCAGAATCCTTACATCTGGAAAAAAAGTTTTTTAAACGATCGGCTTCTTTCGAATATACCACGTATGCGAAATTGATCTCAAAGGACTCTGCCTTTTAAGTAGAGTGCTAATTACTCTCGGCAGTGTAGAGAAGAGTGAATCGCGAGATAAAGATCATTTGAGAAATCCCACGAGTTCCGTGCCGGAAAACATTACTTCAGTGACTTCCCACGCAGATAATAATTTCAATTCTGCATTCAGAAATTCAGACATCGAGTAATAAGTCCGCATTGGTATACAATGTGCTTTGACTTTATTTATATGTAGAATCGATTTTTCTTTTAAACTGGAATTTTAAACCAAAAAGCTGATATCTTTCCTCGCAAATTTTGCAATATTATTTTTAAATTTTCAATCTATCTTTAAATAAATAAAGATATCTGATTGCTCGCATAAATAAATTTTTGCTCTTTTAAAATTTTATTTCGAGATATACGAGCACACTTTTTGAAAGAAAAAATAGCTTTTGTGATAAGTTTGGCAAAGTGTTATTAAATTAAAACCAATAATCTAGGGGTACTCTATGTACACTGTACAATATTTATTATTAGCATGCAAACGATGTTTCAGACACGGTCTGTAGGAGAAATTTCTTCTTTCTAAAATTTAATTTGATCGACATGGAATCAACGAGCAAGGAAACTATACAGCTTACAAATTGCTGCTAATTTGATAGATATACATACATTTTAAATTACTGTACAATTACAATTTTTACATACACACACACACACACATACATGCTCACACATGCTCACACACTTTTTCTCTAATTAATGATATATTTTATTCATAAAAAAATACAAGACTTCTTTCCTATATGATATAGCTAATTCTGTTTGTGAAACGCTGCGATCTATCTTTATAACTGTCAAATTACAAGTTCTATTAAAGATGCTCTACTAAATTGAAAATTTCCAAATTAGGTAAATCGGCAAATAATTCAATCCTGAAACTAGAATCGGGATCAAAGCTGAATTCATATTTTCGTATTGTTTTAAACGTTCCCACGTAGCCAATCGAAGCTTTAAATAGGTCAACTTCGAGACTTAAAACCGCAGAGGGGAACGTAAAAAAATCGTTGAGTTCGACAACAATAGCCACAACGCGGCCATCGACGTCAATGAACGTTCAACGATGCGCACGAGACGTGCATCGCGAACGCCCGTCGCCAGGTCGTCACGGCTCTTTTCTCCTTCATGGAGCATTGTGCCCGGACGCTTTTACGGAATTGACAATTCAACTCGCGTGGGCTCCTTTGAAAAATATCCATGGCGTACATGGAAACACTGAGCATTGAAGCTACAAGCTCGCGCTCTCGGGAGGTGTTTCATGCGAGAAATGGATATTTAAGCTTGTCTCATACGAACCCGGTGTATACTTCACACGATTTAAATGACACGTCTGTAAGTTCGTAACCCGACAAACGCGTGTCCCAATTTTCATCTCAACGTGCTCTTTATCGGATTTCAATATTTCATGATCCCTACATTTACGTCGCATCTAAGTCGATCTTATAATATCTTCATTCCAATAGTCTGACTCGACCTTCTTAACACACATCGTGTTTTTCGTCTCTAATTAAAAAAATTATCACATAATTGGAAATCTAAAGGGGAAATCTTTGTCTCTCAAGTAGCCCATTTACACGCTAACGGATTGAAATGAAGAGTCCTGACTGACGACGAGAAGAAGATTTATGAAGAAGTGGTCTATTTCTTGATCGCCATATAATGACTCGGCATATGAGAGTACGGCACATGCGTTCTTGGTTGTTGCGCTATCAAGAATTTATTATTCGGCTCGACCGAGCAAAAAGCCGATGATAAGCAGCCATACCTGTGCTTTTTGCGTGATAGCGAGGGCGAATTCTTCGTCGGGCGCGGGATCGTCGGGTGTCATGTTGGTGCCCCCCGCCGCACCGCCGCCAACGTTACTGCCAAGGGGTCTGACCGGACCCCCCGTCGTATACGGCCAATTACCAACAGGACTCCCGCCTCCGATGGATTCGCGCTTTCCTAAAGAAGAGAAAGATGTAACGTTATAGAGACATATATGATGTGTAACATCTAGGGAGAATTTAAACTCAATTTAGAAAGGATGTCTCGTTTAGAGTTTAAAGTCGAGATAAACTGAGAATTAAATGACCGCATTTGCGCGAAATATGAGGAGAATGGAGTCTTCATCTTTAATAATGTTTGAATTTCTACTAGTGATTTCTAATTATTTAAAGGATATTGGTTAATCACATGGGAGGATTTTGAGCACGGATATTATTAAGTTTGCTGCAAATGTCTATCTTTTATAAGAAGTTTTAAATCTAAGAAGTTTTTTAAATATAATTTCAAATATGAAAAATTACGTTTAAATATATAATTAGTAATTTTATATTTGAATTATATTTAAAACAGTTCTTAAATTGTAGAATATAACTTCTCGCACATTCTTTAAATTCTTTAAATTCTTATACATAAATATAAAAGCATTTGATCTTTTTTATTATTTTTTTATTATTTTCATATTTTATTATTATAAAAAGCATAGATTTTTTTACGCTCTTTCTTTTTATCATACTTGCTCCTGTTGTCTTTCTTTGGAGTTATGTATTGCTTGAGAATTAATCGAGTTTTATTTGATTCAAACGAGTCTGTAATAAATTTGCAACTTTCTGTATTGCAGTGCATATCAATCAGCGAACCAGTAAAAGAGCGAGGACAAGTGTCTCGAGTAAGAGTTATTGCTGCGGAGGAATGTACATATAACCCGATACATTCGCGTGACATATCCCGCGGAAATGTTTCGACCATTTGTTAAGCTAACTGTCTTAGTTAATAATCGTTTCTTCTTTGAATCATGTCTCTATTAACTGACTTTATAATTACTTACTTAAAGAATGCTTGATAAAATTACGAATATATCTTTAAAACATGGACAGGAAAGTTTTGTTTAATACTTTGCTTCCCTTTATGTGACAAAAACAAAAATGTTAGCGTTTGGTGATTAAAAAGGATCCAAATAGAGATTGAAAGTATCTCCAATTGGAAGATAATTAAAAGTACACAAGGAATGTAATTGAGAACATCCGCGCACAGTTGCAGGCTCGTATCTTAAACTCTTAATCTATATTTGTATAAAAATTTGTATAAAAATTAATTTGGCCCCGTGATTAGATCGCGCGATTACATCTCGTTTTGAAAAAGCGCCCTTGGTGTTTTCTGAATATTAAAAACCCCGACTTTATCAAATTCTAATCGATAAAGTTATTTACACGACGTCAAAGTTAGCCGGTCACTGTGTATTACATAGTTGTAATACACGATTGATTCCATGGCGAATCAAGCTCGAGGATAAGAGCGATAATTCAGGACGCGACCTTGACATTATGGAGGCGCATGTGGGGTGGAATCAGCGTCGCAACCCTTCACGTGGTTGACGCCGCGTACGGCTATGCCAAGAGTAATTACTTCCGCAGATTGAATTTGGCGAATCACGCTTCGCATTTCGAATGCGGTATAGCGTACGTATTATATGTGTAATCGTTAATAGGTATATCGCGAGCGTAGGGAGAAACAGCGGCCAGGAAGAAACAATGCGGCGCACGGTTGACGAATAAAAATCGATAAACTAAACGCAAGTTCCCGCGTGCTGGTAAAAATTATATTTAGAAATTGAAGCGCGCGTAAAAAACTCGCGTTACGAGTTTCTTACGCACTAATCGGTGACCTAACGTTTCACATCCAGACCGTGACGCGTGGGTTTTCGAGGCACGAAGAATCAGGTAATCGCAGCACACGGTCGTCTCCGGACTCCGGAGGGCTCGACGAAAGCAATTTCGATGCTCCTGATGATCGTCGTACCGTACAAAACTGGTCACGGAGCATCCCACATCGCGTGAACGTGAGCCGCTCCGTGCTCCTAACGTTATACGAAAGCATTTCCGAGGATATCGATCAAATAAGTTATTAGATCATGCGCCCGCCCACTTCGCCTTAATACTCCATCGTTGCGTTCCGCATAGTTTCGTGTGTGCGCACGTGAAGAACGCGATGATCTCGTTCGCGTCGACTTACAGCGCGATATACACCGTCATTTCTGACTGATATAAGAGCACTTATTATCGCATGTGTGTGTGAGAGAGAGAGAAAGAGAGGGACAATATCGAGAATGGAATAACCTCCAGCGACAATTAAAAAAATTTCCGATAAATAATGATACAATACTTCCACACATGACGCACTTTCATTAATTATAGCACATCCCGGAGTATCCCGGAGTGATTCAGAACGTGATCCCTTCGTGTTTACTATAAGGAGCAGAGGGCTAACGAAGCGTGATCGTGTGAGCTCATGCATGGATCTATCCTTCCGCGCGTTTAGTAAATTACCGATACCGTTTATCTATCGCTAAAAGTGAAATTCGGAGTCGCCCTTCTCCGTGAACTCGTGTCAAGGAACTCGCAACGCAAAAACGTCAAAGGTTCTCAGTCGCTCGAATCGCACAATCTCGTCCTTTCATCGTGAATCTCCGTGTGAAAGTTTCGCCACGTGTTTTCCTCTCCCGGCGCTGGACTGGTTAAAGCTAATTAACATCACGTGACACCGGAGCGGGCGCGTTCATCCGCGACGTACCTTTTTTCAAGGAGGCTCCTCTCTTCGTCGTGTGTCGACCCATGAAGCTGGAAAGTAGCTGCATACTTTTTTCTCCCCGACACCTTCAACACCCCTCGGGTCAATTCTGATAAAGGTATCGATCGTGCTCACCCAGGGTCCCGGAAATGCACGCCGCTAAATAGCCGCGGAGTCTCTCCGCCTTTTCCGTATCACCGTCCCCAAAACATCGCGGACTGTTACGAATGTTCGTGTTGCACGCCGACGAGCATCTCGTTCAACCGGTTTGCATACGCGAAAAAGTCAAGCGAGGAAAATCTTCGCGATTAATGAATAGACATCCTCTTTGAGAACGACTCGAGAAAGAAGAAGATCCATGCAACGTCTTACACTCTGCAAGAACACGTTCTATGAAAATAGAACTAAAATAGTTTCTTCTACAAGCTGACTTTTTCGATGAAATAAACACACACGCTTTCTCTTTCAACGAAACGCGAATAAAATTAAATATTATTAATTTCCTTTTTTAAATCAATTGTTGATTCTTGAAATTTAAAAAGTTTTGAAACACAAATTCATTTCGTGCAACGAAAGTCACGGATCAATTCATTCCAACTCGAATTCTGAAAGTATTTAACTGTTAAAATGCGTAAGAAAAAATTTCACTCGCTATTTAAATCGCGTGCCGAGTTATGAAACTCTTGCTTGTGCTCGAAACACGGAAATATCGAATACGCTCGCTCCACGAGGCCTGTTTCATAATTCATTCGTTCGTTTGAATTAATATTCAACTAGTGGCGCAGTGAAATTCAAAGCGATATTAGTCGAGGACAATAATTAAACTAAATTACTCTCGAGTATAGTCATCGATTTAGTGAACGCTGCTCACTTCGTAAAATTTCGTTAAACGCTATAATTAATCACACTGCTAAGTCATTATCCTTTGCTATCGTTGTAGGACAGTTTGTCGAGGATCTGCCGAAGTTTCGCGAGCGCACATCCTGCGGAAACTCGCGGCGATCGTAAGTACTCGACGTGCGCGAAAGCACTGAAGAAACTTTGGTCTTTCCTCCCGGTAATCGCCGCCGAACCACGTCGGTTTCCCTCTTGAAGGGACTGCGAAAGTCTCGCGCCTGCGCCACCCTTCCGACCGTCGTTAGGAAGCATCCTGAAATCTCATCCCCGTGTAATTAACTTGGCGAACGCCGCGTTGTCGAGGATACGACACGCTCCTCGATGTAAGAATTTCATCGCGATTATGTTTTTTCTTTCTCGTATCGATCGAAACATCGTTGCTTTAACATATCGTGCTTTAGTCCTTTGTGTTCTGTAAGAAGATTTTCGCTTTATAAGCTCTGTGGTTCTCTAGCTCTTTGTTCTCTTGCTACGTAGCTTATAGAGATACAGCGTTACGCGGCATTTTTCTTACGGAAAACACCCCTTAAAATGGAGTGTTTTACTTATACTGAATACTTAATAATAAATTAATAGTGATGAATTAATAAATAAATAATAATAAATTAGATATAACGCAAAGGCTCAAATGGTTAAAAATCATCGATACGAATAGAAAGAATAAAAAGAGAGAATTTATAGTCAGAACAGGGTGTTTGTATCGTGACAATTACTTTATTGAGAACTAAGAATAATGTTGACAAACATTTCGGTCCGTCATCGGATCATCCAGCAAGAAAATATAATTACAAGTAAACAAGAAGTGGAAAATATACTTATCTAAGAATTGTCTCTATAAGAAAATATGTCGAAAGACGGACCGAAACTTTATTCATTTGTCAACTTTATTCTTAGTCTCAAGCCTCTCTTATCACTTTAGTATAATAAATTATTTATTAATCCCTTTGTCTTACACAGTATTAAAGTGTCTCAGTTGCAAAGGGTTCAAATTCAATGTGTCATTCTTAGTCATCATTGGGATTATAATGAAATATTGCATGTTTTAACATGGGGGGAATAGCAATTATTATATTGATATTGTTATCACATCGAATAAATCGCCGTAATATTTTACAGAACATCGAAATCAAATAAAGAATTTAAACAATTCCAAATCTGGAGGCCAAACTTAACAATAAATTAATGATTAAAATCTCGTTAGTCTAAGAATATCTCGATTGCGCAAAAAGGATTCAAACTTGATGTGCCTATTTTCTTACATCAGACTCACAATGGCAATGATAACGAAAATAAAGATAAGCATTGTTAAGAGACGTCATGCGAAGTAATAAAGAATTTAGGAAGTAATAGCTAGATCGATTCCATGTTCAATCAATGAAATACGCTTCTCAATTAATCAAGAAGCGACGTAATCCGCCTGTATCGCGTCTAAGCATGGTGCATCCGCGATTAATCGCGATGCGGCGCATAATTTGAGTAATGGGCCAACGATTACGGCAGCATCAGAGATCACGCAGTTAACATCCGCGTACGACCGTTACCGTACCGTTAACTTAACATACAAAATTGCCGCTTTGCAGCTGCAAGCGAGCGCATTGTGCGTGTCACTCTTAATCCCGTCGATAAATTCCTCTCTCGAGGACGACTTCCTCTCGCGGGGGGAAAAAAGGAAGAAACGTAACCGACATGCCTTTACGTGGCTCCCGGATTAGGCGTCTTTAATTAATGGATCGCAGAGACAAAACGAGTTGTTTCGCGAGATGGAATGTACCGATTACTTCTACGATTTCGTTATCTTCAGCATAATAACGTCTAGGTAGGTTGACGCCTAATCGGCATTCACTCCGCGAGTTCTCGGGGAACGAAGGCGCGCGACCAGTGGAAAGTGCAGTGACTCGGAATGCAGCCAGCATCGACCCCGAGCTGGAGCACGGAATCACGTGCGTGAAAACGCGAGCGCACAGACCCGTATTCCCGGTGCGTTACGCTTCCGTCGCTAAGAAACCATATCGTACTGTTAAATCGACCCAACCTGCCACGCTCAGATGATGATTACTTACATCGCACGACAATTCCGCCGACTATGCGGCGCGATGCACCGTTGCTTAACGGCACCGTGAGTGCCGGCCGTGGCACGAAATTTTCAATCCCCGCGAACGTGCCGACTCTCGGCGAACCTTGCTTTTGATCGTTCCTTCTTCCGCGTGATACCCTGAAGAAGACGCGAGGAAAATTCCGCGTAGGAAGATCGCCGAGAAGGTAAAGCCGCTGTACTCGAGGTTCCCTTTTTAAATGAAGAAAGGAATGCGGGGGGACCAGGTGTGTTCTCCACAATTAAATTGTGTTCTTAATTACGCGCGCCGTGATGTGGAGTTTACCGTGTTCCCTTGGCCGGGTTTCTCGCTTTTACTCGAGCGATGCGAAAGGTAATGGATGTGGGACGGAACGGCAGGCGGTAGCTCCGCTCGCCGTCGTTGTCGCCGCCGCCGACCCGTTCTCGTCATCGTCTCCGCTTCCTTTTCCCTCGGTTTTATTTGCTTCTCGGGACAACATCTGTCTTATGCCTCGCCGTGCACCGCCACGTTACACTGCTACAGGCCGTACATAACGCCGCCCGACGACGCCGACGAGTCAGACTTTATAGTGCAAGGTGCATTGCCAGAGAGAGAAAGAGGGAAAGAGAGAAACTGAGAAATAAAGAGAGAGAGAGAGTAAACTTCGGAGAATCATCCGGAGAAAAAGGACTTAGACGGAAGCGATCGAGAAATACCGAGTACCCGAGGAGGCCACGTTTTACTATCCGACACTCCAGAAACAAGAGATCTCAGAATTTACGAGAATCAAAACTGAAATGACTGCGTGGTATTTCTTTGTGTG
Organism: Crematogaster levior; assembly: GCA_901521435.1. NCBI lineage: Eukaryota > Metazoa > Arthropoda > Insecta > Hymenoptera > Formicidae > Crematogaster > Crematogaster levior. The sequence goes on from CABEGB010000756.1 coordinate 33,166, forward strand.
ATACTCAAATATTGCGCAATTTGAAAAATCACACGACACATGAGTCCAGTGATCCTAGATACCTGTGTAGAAGATTTTATAAGACTTAAAGTTTTAGCTCTAATGACCTTTATAGTATTAATCGGACTACTCGAGTAAAATAAAAAGGACTTAAGAGAACTTAACAGAAATGTAATAAATAACTTCGCAAGATCCTTTTAAGTGGGAATTAATGAATCCTTTTTAAAGATATGATGTCTTCGAGAAACCTCTTCAAAATCCTGTAAGAGATTAAACTTTATAGTCTAATTAAAATATTCTTAAAAATTTCTTTTTAAAAAATATATATATATATAAATTATTTTTATTAAATCTTCACAGGAAACAAAATATGAAAACTTGAAGCTGATGCATTGATTTTAGAATAGCGTCGTCGATTTTGAAAACGCTAGTGGGAGAATTAATTGAGATGTAAAATTTCCAATCTTACAAACTCAAAATTTCCTCAAACTCAAAAAGTCCTGGGAAACACATATGAAAGTTCGCTAAATATAAGAACCCACAAACGCACGGTTGGAGAACGCGACGAAAAATATGTGCGAAGTGAAATTCTCCTCGCGGCATTCTAACATTCTTTATGACGACGAGAAACATATGAGTGATATGCGAAAAAGACTCGTAGAAAAAGAAGGCGTCGTAATTAATTCTCTTTTAATGACTTCCCCCGTAATTATCGTATAATTCCTAAATCAACTATCTAAGAACAAAATCCGTCCAAAGGCAGTACATTCCAGAGGTTTAGAAAAGCCGTTGGGAACCTGTTCTCGTTTTGCCGAAAGACGCAGAGAGGGTTCCAACTGTTTCCCGCCACGCGTTTACGTATTTACATATTTACATAGACGTATGCGTCTGGTCCCCGTGCTCAGTATTCTCGTCTACTGCGCTCGAAGCAGAGTTGTCTGGCACCAAAAATATGCTTACATGACATACGTGTTGCTCTCGTAATTATTAATGCTTCTTGTGGCCACAGACATTTATGTATAGAAAAAAGGACGCGCGAAAAGAACCTTTAATAATGAGGACACTTGTATCGATTAAAGTATCTTTAAAATTAAAGATAGTTTTAAAAATTTTCTAATTACCACCCCACACAACACTGATTATTCCAGCAGCAGCATTGGAATATCCTAGCTATGTTCCTGCAACGTAATTGGAGTATTCTAATATTGCTGCAATGTTGCCGAAATATTCTGTACGTAACATAATTTCACATTGTGATCGTTAAGCGTGTGGAGGGAGTAAAATGTAAAGCAATTTCCACGTTTTCCACGGAATCTAAAAAGAATGAATGTTACGGTCGAGTCCCGAAGTCACGTGATAGAGATTTCCGATCGAGAATCATTCAGTTCAGCAGGGCTAATTGGAGCCCATTGGGGATTATGGGCTCGTCACAGCCTCCGTTTTTCTTCCTCAGAGGTCAACACACTCCATATTCATTGTCTTAAAAATCTCTGTTACGCGAGGGAGTTCAAGATCAATGTTAAACAGACGCGGGAAGTATCAGAGCAAGAAGCGAAGCGCGATTCACGCTGCGTGACGCCGCGACCGCGACCTGTTGAAGAAAGATACCGTGAGGAAGACGAGATCTGATCCTTTCCATCTTGTTACAACGAGGTGGCTCGACGTCGTGACGCTCCAAAAATCAAGCCGCGTAACAATCGACGGAGATTTGCATTTTTTCCGTGTATCGGAGCACTGTTACTCGAGTAACGATAAATACTGAGATAGTGAAACCTGAATGCTTTAGCATGCTAACGTAGGTGGTATTTCTGAGATTGTAATTTTAAGTTTTCTGAATTTTAGAACATTATAATATTTTAAGTACTAATTAGTACATTCCGTCTGATTTTTGCGTGGGTTGCAGGGTGTCGGTAAGTGTTCTCAGTTGGCCATCTTTCTCCCTATAATTATTGGCGTATGTTCAAGAGAAACATTGCTTTAACTATTGAATGAACATGTGCATTCTCTCAGTTCTATTTCATTGGAACGTAGAATATGAATGTGTTTATTGTCTAATATTCAAGTGTGTGTTTTAGGTCTCTAAAATGTGCCAAGCAGACTCTTGTTTCATCCTTTGTCATTGTTCTATTAACTTATCAATTATCTATTGTAATCGTTATTCGTTATTTACGTCTATCATTCAACCAGAGTTATTATCTCTCAAATTTATCAGACTTTTGTTATCGGTTTTTTACAATTGAATTAAAAATCAGATTTGAGATTAATTTTAAAACCTCTTGTACAAACATACATAAAACCAATCCACGCGTATAAAGTATTATTATCAAGTTACACAAAGACCTCTCGTTTTGTCGAGACAAACCAACGAGTCTTCGAGAACAGGCGTGGGTTTCTAACAGCCTCCAAGATAGCAAGCGCCTTCAACAGACGAAGCAAACAAGGTTCCACTGTGGCGGAAGGGTTCGCCTCTCGGCGCGATAATCCTCCCTCCGCAATCGCGAAGAAACAGAACGGAAGCGGTTCTCGGACCCTCTTCCAGCACCGGGTAGGTACGTGGCGCATACCTGGTCGCAGTGGCGTCGCTTCGCGGCGACGGTGTTACTCTCGGGGTCGGGTCGCGCATCGTCCGGGTCGCTTGCCGCCGCCGGCGGGCACACACTCTTCTCGCTCGTGGAGGGCACGCGACGCCCCGCAGTGGCTTCGCCGCGAAAGGCGATTGAGAGAGAAACGTTCTTTGGCGACGGTGACGGCCGTCCACGACCGCGAGCACGGCAACACTGACCTGCCACCACCGCGAGAGAGAGGACCACGACCGGATAACAGAACCTCTCTCCTCCGGGTTCCTCCGGCTGTGTTGCCCTCCCTACTCTCCGCTCACGCTTCTCTTCCTCTTCGCCGTTTTTCACCTCTCTCTCCTTTCTCTCTCCTCCTTCATTCCTCCGGGGAGTGAGAGCGACGAGGAGCGAACGGACCTCATCGACTCTCGTGTCCCAGAAGAGACTTTGAAGAGAAATGCAGAAGTCTAGAAAGAGGAACGTGTATTTTTTATTCTTACGAGGTTTCATGTTCTCCGAATGGGGAAGAACACTCGTCAACTTCAACCTCCGATTAATAATGGATTACTTTCAATCCCCACGAAGAAGATCGAGAGACGGACTTTCTCATCTCGCAGGGAGACCGGAAATCCGGAAGCGGATTAGAGAGAGAAGAGGTTCTCTTGGTGATTTCGTCGGGAAAGACGTGACATCGACAGAAAGAGGGCACTTCTCTCTTACGCTTGATATACTGCTCTTACTCTTCGAATTTCTTTTTTTTTCTCGTCCTCGAAGAGAAGCGGAAAGTAGACCCTGGAAGAAGGGGAAAATTGAATAGCATCACAGACAGAAAGAGGACATGGTTCTCTTTGCTTTTAATCGTAGCATTTAAGTTTCTTCCTCACTTTGAGTCCATAAAGAGTATAGTAGTCCATAAGTAGAAGAGAAGGGTTCTCTTCGGGTCACGTCTTACGGAAAGACCGGGACATCGACAGAAAGAGGGCACGCTCCTTTTTACTTTTAATTGTACCCTCTGAGTTTCTTCTTCATTTTCAGTCTCCATAAACAGAAGAGAGAAACTTCTTCAAGTCGAAAGCACCAATTTAGGAAAAGACAAAGGTCGCACTTTTTTTCGAATAATCGAACTCTTCGAAGTTTCTCTTTACTTTGTTTTTTTTTTTTATTGGATAGAATTGAAGAAGAAGGAAGACGCATCGGTGAAAGGAGACCGCTATTTCCGACTTTGCGACTAATCCTCTTCGTTATTTTATGAAAATTAATCATTCCACATTTAAAAAATTGCAAATCATTTATTAATCTTTCAACTCGTTTCTAGTGTGCCGTTTTAAGATGATGTGGACGGAAATGTGTGCTCGATGTAACGAAGGAACATAAGCGACTAGAAAACAGATGACCGATGAGGAAGTGTCCGACGAGACACCTCGCTTGTTGCCAGTGAAGCCTGAGAAGAGAGCAATGCCTGCGTGCGGATCATTGACTCCTGATAAAGCCCCCTTTCTGCCTTTTCCGCAATGACGATACACACAAACACACACAGGAACGGATCTTTATGAGAGCCGATGAGTCTTACTTTAGCTTCAGCTTCGAGTTAATTAACTTAGCTTGACACCTTAGGCATTGTCATGCAACTATAATAAACATGAAATCATTTTTCACTCTAATGGTTTGAACAAAACAAATAAGGTGAGGTGCCCGAATTTGACCTCCGACCTTCCTAAGATTTCTCAACTGCTATCGTTGTCGCGAAGGAACGACGACCGGTGAAACATGTGCAGTGATTGCTATTTAGTAGTCCGTTAATTTTAGTTTAAGCACAGTTCTTACTTTAAATATGTAACATCAGATATGGATGTGTTCAAATTAACGGTAAGGTGATATAATAAATAAAAAGATAGATCTTTTATAAAAGAAAGGTCTAATGCGTTTTTCCCCTTCTTATATAATAAAACGAATGATGCTCACGAGCGTTACGAACGCCAAATGAAATTTCACCCGACGTGAAATGTTAACTGCTTTTTACCAATATAAAAAAGTATACGTAATATAAACTGACTTGTGAGCGCGTTAACAGAGCTGTACATTTCAAACCTCAGTTGTTATGTAATGAACTTATTGGTCAGCGTTAGATAGACCACTTCTAAAATCTCTAATTTACATTTTGCAAATATCCTAAAAATTCTTTATCCAATAATCGACACGTGTCATACGACAAATAAAATATTAGGTTAAACATATATCTTTTTAATGTATTGCGATCATTCTCACATGACTTTGAATATTGCATTATTTTACTTGTTACTATTAACTTGTATAAAACAAAAAGTAACTAGTTTAAGTCGAAGATTGATACATTTAAAATTAGCTAAGGTAAGTTAAAAGTTATTAACTTTTTAACTTAACTTTTAACTTTTTAGTAAGAGGTGAATTTTAACTCGCCTTTTACGGTCGAACCTGGATCTTTTGGCTAATCAATGATCTGCGCAGTACACAATTAAATACAAGGTGCGTGTCGACACTGTCGAACTTTTAAATGCAAACATAGTCACCAACTTAAAATCAATTTGATTTTAAATGTTAGATCATTGATTAGCCAAAAGATCCAGATTTGACCGTAAAAGGCGAGTTAAAATTCACCTCTTACTATTTAGTAACTCACGGTCAAGAATGTATTAATTGTTTATTGTTCAACTTTTTACCTTAGTTACTACCCAATCCTGTTCAGAACGTATGTATATTTTTTAGGGTTACACAATGCCGTTCAGAAATATATACTCTCTTTATTCCCCTAAAATTAAATCACTGTTGTCCCAGAACATGCAAGTACAATTTTCTAATAACACGCTTGCGGCAGGATATTCCTCATGAATTCTATCCGCCGAGCAACTCGCATAATTACAGATAGAATTCATTAAAATCAAAAGCGTAACTCGTGTGTGTGATAATCAAAAGCGATAGTACAACGCTCCACGTGCGCTGGCCGTTTTCTACGTTGCTGGCGTTGTCTAGTATATCAATGACAGTATATCACCGAACATATCCGTTAGGAACATCAAACAATACTACTCACGCTTTATCGTATTCCACATGCGCCGTTAAGATCTAAACAGGAGATTTTTCATCGTAGTTCATTCGCCCACAACCGGATCGATCAATAACGCTGCGCGTTCCGAGCCCCGAAGACGCGGAGTGAACGTTATGACGCCATGTATGTAAATGCCGGGCCCCTACGCGTGTGTATTGCGTATTTATTGCACAACGGAAATAGTAGCCGACAGAAACCCGTACGGCGAGAACCGCTTGTAATTTATATGGAAATACTACTCCTCTCTGTCGGATGCATTTCACTGAGCGCGCGTTAAGCCGACAGATAACGTGCGCTTACCGTGGAAAATGGTAACGCACGTTTGTCAGAGTCTCTCTCTTTCTCTCTCTTTCACAGTTCCGCGTTATGTATTTATAATGTGCACGCACTTTAAATATATATTAATTGTGTTGCAGAATGATGCTCCTCTCGAGGAAAAAAAAGATTAGTTACTATAACAAAACTATTTGTAAAATATGGACAGCTGATTGTTATTTGCAGCGAGGGCTATAATTTTGCAATAGTAGCAAAACCTTTTGTCAACTTTGACAAAGTTTTGCTAAAGTCTTGACAAAGTTTGTTATACAATGAACTTATTGGTCGACTTTAGATAGAGCACTTCTAAAATCTCGAAAAGACACTTTCTTTTCAGATCGTTAAACACTCTGATGTTGTGTAAATTTTTGCCCGCTACATTTCTCGCCTCGTCCGACATTTGACCCACTTACTTTTATCACTTATTTTTATTTTTTTAACTCTGAAAACAATTTTTAGTTAATCACGCCGCAGCGTCTACATCCTCACGGATAACTTGCAGCGTCCCAAGAATGGAACCGCGGCGTCGAACGACGTCATATTATTGACAAGCATTTTCTCTCTCTCTCTTTCTCTCCAAGAGATTCTGCATCCTCTCAGTTCTTTATTCCGATAGTACAACTGTCAATTCAATTTCCTTCACGTAATTTCACACATCACGCGCGAGTATCGTCCGCTCGCTTCATCCTTCCGCACTGAAGAAGATCCACGCATCTCCTCGCGTAAATTATCTCTCCTCGGCTAAGCAGGTCAGAGGATTGTTAGATCCCTCTTGATCGAGTTCGACTCTTACCTGGTGCTTGATGCACTGGAAGGGGGTTCACATCGCGCTCCTGTATAACGGCTCTGGAAGCGCCAACCCTTTATATTGGTGACGCCGCTTTATCGTGACAATTTTCTTCTGGTACTTGTGCGGGACATAGCGCTACCACGCACCGGGAACAACGTATTGTTACGTCCGTCAGCTGCTGCTCCGCTTCGCTCCGAACCGGCACGCTCACTCGGGGGAACAAGGGGGACGCGAAGCCGGCTCTAACGTGGAGAAGGGTACGAGGCAACCGTCTCTCGGTGAGAGGGACAAAGCCAAGGGAAAATGGAAAGAGAAGGAATAGGGAGGGGTCGGCTGATGACGCATATAGCTGGACCCTTTTCTCTCGTGCCCAATTTACGCATTTCGAACGACAGTGTGAGATAATTAATCGTTAGAATGTAATACTGTTTGTCTTTTGCGTTGCAAAGAGAGAAAAATTAAGGAGAGAAGCAGAAGGAAGAATGAACGAATAAATAGGACGGAGAGAAAGAGAGTGGAAGAGAAAGCTTGCTTTTTTTGAAAATTAAATTGCTTTCTTTAAAACGAATAAAATAATTTGTATAATATACGTATAATATTATATATACACGTGCACACAATACATATATTTTATATTGTTTATATAATTTATCGTTACTGTATGTAAATGAGAAAATAGAAAACATACAGGAAAGATGCAAAAGAATGAGGATAGTTGAGATAATTATTAATCACAGACTGTTTCCTTTTTTTATTAAATGTTTAATGGAAAAAAATGGAAAGGCTGAAATAAAACGAAGAAGGAGAAGAGACAAAAGAGAAATGAAGGGAGAGTCGAAGGAAAATCATGTAAAATAATTTGTAAAATGGGTACCATCCCGATTGCTTCTTAAACAGGTTTGTCGAAACGTAATCAGACGACAAGCGTCGTTCCGGTCAGAACTTTCATCGCAAGAAAGTAAGGGTTTACGCACTCGGGAGTTAGATATCTTCTCACGATTTCTGCACGCTCGTTTTAATGTCTCGCGGTCGTTTGCGATACCGGCCGCTTAATTACCCAGCTCAAATTGCGCGGTACACAAGTGCAAACGATGCGGCACTTACAGCAATGTCACGCTGTGTAAGTATATTATGGAGTGTCCTACTTCTTCTATAAGCAGAGATTAGCCGGTTAATGATAGAATTTTCTATAAATCTAGAGAGAGAGAGAGAGAGAGAGAGAAAGATTGCTCAATTTTTAGCGAGAACATATTTACTAGAGGGAGAGTAAATCTATTCTTTACTGTGGAAAACTACTATTGTATTTCTTTCTTTCAGGAATATATCTATTCATTGTACAAAATATTCTAAGCGAAAGTGTATATCTGTTCTTTGTTAATATTTTTAATTTCTTTTACATATACAAGACATATTTGCAACTATATTCCAAGTGAAAGACAAAATCCTCTGGAAATAAATGAGGAGTTGGACTTTGTTCTTTATGTGCATTTCTCCTCTTTTATGCGCGATTCATTATAACTACAAGATTTATTAACGTCACGATACATTAAGGAAATAAAATCCTCTTCATTTTATCTGAGCGTCGAAGAGGATACGGTATCCAAGTGGGATGTATCCTGCAATAACAACGGTAAATTTTTTTATATATTAATATCTGTCAGAAATCATTTGCTGATAAAAGGTCGTTGAGGTTTTTTGTACAAATCACCTGGGGAATTGATTGCGAAAACATTTATAATGATATAATGTAGCTTGAAGAAGCATTTAGAAAACATTATTCGAAAGCACTTATTTGATTGTTTATCTGCTTCCTCTTCTTGTTATTCAGTAAATGAAACGATAATATATATATCAAAATTAATTTTCGATGAAATTATTGAATACGATTGAAGCTCTGAAGACATTGACATTGAAAAACTGAAATACAGTCTGAAATAAATGTATTCATCTCTGAAAGTTATAAAGTACCTTATTAATGTATAAATTATGCATAAAGTTGTATGTATAGTACTGTTCATGTGAATAAAAAATGTAAATGTAAATTAAAAAATGTATACAAAAAATAAATAAATAACAACGTTCTAGTTTTTAACCCTGCGCGGTCCTACTGGGTCGTTTGTGACCAGAGTGAAATTTCACTTGAGTCTTACCCGAAATTGAACAATGGGTGGAGCTTGCTCCCCACTTCTAAAAAAAGTTGTTGTATAGAGGGAGCCACAGCGTTAGTTTCGTCGTCATCGGTCTGTTCGTCTTCGACCGTCAATAGAATAAAGTTGATGCATGGTCACGAACGACCCTGTGAGACCGGCGTGTAAGAAAAAGTGAATTTTAACAAATTTTGTTTTTTGAGTTCAGGACGTATTTTAGAGTGTGTGAAGGTATGTAAAAATAAAATTTCATTTTTATAAATTTTTTTTTCAAAAAAAAAATTTTTTTTTCAAAAATCTGATTTTTTTTTCTGATGATTTTTTTCTGGAATGCCAGAGAGAAAGAATATTTTATTTTTTCATTATTTTGTATATTTTCAATGAAATCCAAAAATAAAAATAAATTTCAAAAATAATTTTTTTCCCTTGAATTCTTCAATTTTTCTCTCCTTGAAATTGTCCATTTTCAGGTGACTGAATAATTATACTTATTTCGGCAGAACGGATCGAGATTAGGTTTTTCTCAAATCTTAGGATGTCTATGGTAAGAATCCAAGAGTTTTTTTTTTCCCATCGCACATTTTTTTTTTAACAATATTTGAGCGAAAACACATTTTTCATGCATTTTCGCTCAAATAGCTATTTATGGCGTAAAAAATAATAACTTTTGGGCTTTGAGAACTGTTGATTCTTATTGAATAAGCATCGAGAAGTACTCATGAATTTTTTTAGATTTTTTAAAGCGATGCAACCGGTTGAAAATCGCACACGGACACAAACGACCCTGTGGGACCGCCGAGCCAGTCAAAATATAGTGGGACCGCGCAGGGTTAAAATTGAAATATTTGAAACTATATAATTTTCTTTATATTATTCTCATCTATCTCATAATTACATTGTATTTTCAAGAATTTAATAAACTTTGTTAGTTTAAAATCCCAACCTCATAAAATTCTAGAAATTCTTGGAATAGCAATTCTTGGAATTTTAGATAATGCAATCTCTTCGCTTATTTTGTTCTCTTAATATACTTGATACACGTTAACAAAACATACAATAAAACATACAACAAAACATATAACAAAACATGTAATATTAACTTACTGTGTAAAGTAATACAAGCTATATAATTAAATTAACTTGAGTCTGGTTGAAATCACTCTAAAAAAAACGCTATAGTTTATTATTTGCTGTTTACAGAATTAAGCAAAATATAATAATCTAATCTACATGTATGTAAAATATGTTATATATCGTTAAAACTTGACTCAAAAATTAACATAAGTTTACATTAAAAGTTACTCAAGCAAAAATTAATTTAGTTAAAAGTTAAGTTAAAAATAAAATTAACTAATATTAAATTATGTTTTGCGTAACATAATATAAACAATATATAAACAATCCATATAAATGTCTTGAAATTTACAATGCAACCCTGTGTTTATAGCAAAACATGTTGCCTTTTGGCAGACTTTTGTCTCGTAACGGCATTAGGTAAAGTAGATACACAAAGTCAAAAATGATTACCAATTGCGACAATTACCGACAGAGGCTTAATTACCGACAGGCACTACCGCATAGTGGTTTATCGATGCAACGAAAAGATGGCCTCAGCTCTGCGCGAATACGGCGAATCTATGTATATTTGCGTAATGTCTGCGGACGCCAGGCATCGATCCATTTGTTTACCGAGGTCGTCTGCTGGCCCGACGTTTTTCGCGAACGCCTGCGAATTATGCTGTGAGAAACGCCCGTGTTTACGTGGCTGCGGATGAAAACGGACGCGTGATGCCGGGGACCGAAGTTAGTATCGCTTTGTGCAATAAATGCGTATACTGTCGCCAGATAGAGAGAGACGAGCTTTGACGTTTCATATGACGTTTCTAACGTCAAGCTCGATTGAAACCGGGACAAGATTTCCACGGCTCGTCTTACTTCTTATTGATTGAATATTATTGATTATTCGATATGTATATGCAATAATGACGTATTTGATACATTAGTAGTTGATATTGATAGAAATATTAATTCTGAATCCCCATTCGAGAATCTGACATATCTTTTTATTTATTTATCTCTTGGATTTTACTGTAATGCAATGTATTTAGTTATCTTATCAAAAAAATCGCATATCTTTGGAATTAGACACGATTCAGCAACAACCTCTTCAGGAACCAACCTCTAAAATCCTGCTTTTCCACAATAGTTTCGCGAAATTAGAAATAAAATTCTGCGCCAAATTGTTTCAGATGTCATAACTGAACTATCCTCAATTTCATGTGTCATGCATATATTTATGTCTTTTATGCGTGTTCCTGTGTTATACGTAGCAAACACTAATTGAGTACACAGTAATATAACATCAATGTTATAATTTTCCACTCAACAATATAAATGTAATATAACACATGTGTTACGTCAGAGTTACATTGTTGAGTGGGAAATTGTAACATTTATGTTACATTACTATTAGTTTGTTTGGATTAGATAGGGGTAGAGTCATTTTCCACTCAACAATATAAATGTGATATAACACATGTGTTACATCAGAGTTACATTGTTGAAATTGTAACATTTATGTCACTATTAGCTTGCTTGGATTACAGACAAGGGTAGAATCATTTTTGCATAATATAAACTTTTTTAATCACTTTGCTACTAAATTGCATAACTGCATCCAATTAAGTAATGTCCTTGAAAAGACTTGAGATTTTTATCTTCACGTTATCTATATATTTAGGACAGCACGTCGGAACAGGGAGAGATAGAAAATGTTAGGGTGGTGGTGCGAGTTCGGCCGCTGAGCAGCAAGGAGTTCGACGCCCACTGCAAGAACATAATAGAGGTGGATGCTCTGAACGCCGAGATCACCATAGAGAATACAAATGCGGCACATGGAGAGCCACCGAAAGTCTTCTCCTTCGACGCGGTATTCGACACAGACTCGACTCAGGTGGACATCTACAACGAGACCGCCAGGCCTATAGTGGACAAGGTTCTGCAAGGCTACAATGGAACGATCTTCGCGTACGGCCAAACCGGCACCGGCAAAACTTACACTATGTCCGGCGCTAAAACTTCGCCGCAAGCCAGAGGGATCATTCCAAACACGTTTGCTCAGATCTTTGGCCACATAGCCAAAGCCGATGAAAATCAGAAGTAAGGCATCGTACACACGCCTTGTCGCGGAAACAAAACACATAATGACATGAAAATGAGACTTTCACTGCTTTACGAAGTGTAATACTATTTTTATAATTCTGCAAAACAGAGATACCTTGAGATAGCTTGTATCATTAAATTAATTTGAGCATAGTTAAAATACTTTTCTAAGCAGATTGGATTTATTTATCAGGTGTTGATACATTAATGTGTCTTGTTAATAGATTCCTTGTTCGTGCAACGTACCTAGAGATCTATAACGAGGAGGTTCGAGATCTGCTCGGTAAGGATCAGAATACTCGATTAGAGGTGAAGGAGAGGCCAGACATCGGAGTGTTTGTGAAAGATCTGAGCGGATACGTGGTGAATAATGCCGACGATTTGGATCGCATTATGTCTCTCGGGAATAAAAATCGTGAGTATATTGTAGATATACAATACTATATTGATATATGATGCGTATAAGTATAAGTAGCTAAAAATAATTCTGGATTCTCTCTCTCGTGCAGGCGTTGTCGGGGCTACTGCCATGAATGTGTCTAGTTCCCGCTCTCACGCGATATTTACAATTACAGTCGAATCTAGTCAAATCGGTGAAGATGGGGAGCAGCATGTGAAAATGGGAAAGCTCCATTTGGTGGATTTAGCTGTACGTGTGAAACATATCACATAAAATATTATTTCTCAAATATGTAATTTTTCTCGACAAGCTTGTTTCTTTACATATTGTCATGTTTTCTTAACTTTTAGGGATCAGAAAGACAAAGTAAGACAAAGGCGACAGGTCAGCGGCTTCGCGAAGCCACTAAGATTAATTTGTCATTATCCACATTGGGAAATGTAATATCCGCACTGGTCGACGGACAAAGCTCTCACGTGCCTTACAGAAATTCCAAACTGACTAGATTACTTCAGGACTCGCTGGGTGGAAATTCAAAAACGTTAATGGTAAGTAATACACATTTACATTATTTACATGCATTATAAACATTTCACTACTTGCTATCCGAATGCCTCACAATCCACAATTATTCTAAGTAATTACGAATATATTACTATAAATAATAAAATTAACGTTTCTTTTTATGTACAAGCAATTATAACAAATATTTAGTATTATTAATATCACTGTTGTAGTGTGCAAACATTAGTCCAGCAGATATAAACTACGACGAGACTATAAGCACTTTACGTTACGCGAACCGGGCGAAGAACATCAAGAATCGTGCGAGGATCAACGAGGATCCGAAGGATGCTTTGCTTCGTCAGTTCCAAGTTGAGATTGAACAGTTGCGCAAACAGTTGGAGGAGAATGGCGCAGAGCTTTCAGAATCTGAAGATGAATCCGAAGATTCGGAAGAGTCAAGGGAAACGAAGCGAGATAAGAAGGCTCGACATAGAAGGAGTCAAATATTGTCGGTGGAAGAATTAGAGGACAGAGACACGGACTCGACAGAGAAGGTCGATAAGGCCGAGAGGGACGATAAGAGTCCAGTGGATAAAGACGTCATCGAACTGAAGAAGACTCAGTAAGTTTTTGTCAAAGTATAGAATGAACAAGATAATGTATAACAGATAATTATATCTATAATATAAAATGAACAAGTGATAAATAATTTAAATACGAACTTATTAATGCACTTTTATTAAAATCAATTCCCTAATTCTAGAAGCGAGAAAGAAGCGCTGCGGGAGAAGATGCAGAATTTACAGAATAAAATTTTAGTGGGTGGTGAAAATCTGTTAGAGAAGGCAGAGGCTCAGGAACAATTGTTAGCTGCCGCGGCGGTCGAACTTGAACAAAGGAAGAGCCGAGAAGAGCAACTAAAGAGGGCCATTAAGGCGAAGGAAGCGGAACGCATCGACATCGAAGAAAAGTATTCATCTCTGCAGGACGAAGCTGCTGGGAAAACAAAAAAATTAGCGCGCGTGTACACGATGTTGATGTCCGTGAAGGCGGAGCTATCCGATCTGCAGCAGGAACACCAAAGAGAGATGGAGGGTCTTTTGGAGGGTGTACGAGGAATCGGCAGAGAACTGCAGCTGCAGAATCTCATTGTAAATCATTATATTCCCGTTCAGTATCAGGTATGTAGAAATATTGTTGCGCAATTTTAAAAAAATGACAACATAAGTGAAATATAAAAGCTCAAAATTTGCAAACTGATCAAGACGACGAATGAATGGCGACGAATATCAAAGAGGCTGAAAGCACTGGTCAAATTTTGCGAATATATTAAATTTATTCTTTAAATACATCTTTTATTTTACAGACGATGATCAAGAGATATGTTCACTGGAATGAAGATATAGGCGAATGGCAGCTAAAGTGCGTGGCATATACAGGGAATAATATGCGCAAAGCACAGACTGTATCGCCGACTGGGAATAATAAAGACGTAAGATTATCATTTTGTCTCATTAATCCCAGAGAGGAGAGAGAACAAACATTTTTAGTATTATCCGAAACTGTTGATTTTCTTTTATGACTAAAATTTCGATTTAAGATACGTCTAACACATATAAAACGACATATAAAAATTTTTCTCTGCAGATAATGCCGCCAGACATGTCGAACATATATCTCTCTTACAACCTCGGAATAGATAATACATTTGTGCAACCGAAAAAAGTGCGAAGCCGTTCTGGCGTTCCCAGACCAACTACCGCGCATCGACGTACACCGCACTAAACACGAAGATCCTCGTGGAATCGGCAGAGGTTTATCTTTTCTTACATTTTTGTAAATCTATTTTTTCGGAGATTCATGTTTGCATGAGCAAACAGTATATTTACAATGTACTCGTATCGGTGACTTGGTGTGATTAGATAATACACCCGTCCTTAGTTTCGCGATGTCCCGTATTATTTTTAAGAGATCTTTTTTTATACAGATAACATGTTAGAAAGATGCTTAATTGCAATATCGTGATTAGATTGAGAATTTAATTCAATGTTAATTATAGACACAAAACTATTTAAACGCATTCTTTTCGAAGTCACTTTGGAACACGTCATAGGAAATATTTTATCCAAGAATATTACATTTTTTAAATAATATAACGTACAGTAAGAATATTTCAAACACATTCACAAATAGTATTATATATTAGAATATTATTAGAAATACATTTTCGTGTTAACAATATGCGAGAGAGATAACGTAGAAAAATAATATGAGTCCATTAGAAAAGTGAAAAACAATGCTGTACCTGTGAAACAAGAAGAATTTTCAGAAAATTTCAGAGAATTTCAGAAAATCGTATATACAAAATTCATGATATCTCATATTTACGTGCTATTTATAGATTCGGTTTAAGATCCAACGTTCTTTTAAGGTAAATTTATTCTACATTTAGAAATTCGTATATCTTCGGTAGCTTTTCTCGCTTACACTTTCCCATTCCTCTTCGGACAAACTTGGCATAAGAAATTAGTAATTACGTAAAACGATAAAAGGATAAAATAGGAATGATACAGCACATATTTATAATTAATGTCAAATATGTGTCAAATAATCGCGATAGCGTTATAAGTTTTTATTTGACAAAGCCATTTTTATGTGCTATAGTGATATTAGGTTCGTGACAAAAGATTTTAGTCAACGCGAATGTCCGAAAGATGTGAAAATGAAAAGACATTCTTCAAACGTTTAGGGCTTTCGCGTTGTCTAAAAAATATTTTATACTCTCTCGTAGATCTTTTAGAATGCCCGACGAGATATGTGCATTTATTATTATTATTACTGTGATACCGAAATGCTTTCGCGTATGTTTTCGATTGAGTTTTCGCCGATGCTTTGTTTAGCATTATAAGTAGCTGATTCACGGTAGCGCTCAATATTTATTGTTGTCGCGGCGTACGTGTTCTGTTTTTGTATTTTTAATTTAAGAAATAAAGAGGATGAATTTCGTCCAGACGAAATTGTGTAATTCCGATAACCCCGCAAACTTCTTTCATCGTACTGAATTTTAAAAGTTTCCTATTCTCATTAATATTCCTTGATCCATTTATCAATCATGAACTGATGTAACTTGCGTGTCAACAGAACGCTGTAGGGATCGTTTCTGTTGGACTCTCGCAAATCGAGATGATGCGCGGCATCCGGCATCAATATTGAAATCACCGAATCGGATAAATTGCGCAGCACACCTCCGCTCGTCCACGGATCCAGAAGTCCGTTGCTGCAAAATGAAAGAAAGAATAGAGCTTATCGAATAAACAAATAATCGAAAGTCGTGAAATATAGAAGAAAAAATTTATCTTAGCTGGGGAAAAATAAAGCAATCGAAACAGAGAAGTGTGAGAATATTCATATTATAAGAAGGGGATAAAATTAGAAATAAAAAATAGGATCAAAATATGAAAATCTAATTTTATTTTTTCATATTTTTCACTCTATTTTTTATTTCTAATATATAAACGGAATCACATACAGAAGATGTGAGCGAGAAGAGATTTAGATATTTACTTATAAATATCGTTTCATATACCTGAAAACGATGTTGCTTGCACTGGTAAAATTTTCACAGCCATATTGCTGACAAACCTGATAAGGTTGTGGCAATACGGAATATTTTTTGAAACAGGTATTATTGTAATCTTTAATGCTCCACTCCGCCGGTTCGAACATATCGTTGACACCATCACTGCACATCGGCATTACCATTTCTGTGCATGCCTGATAGTCCCATCCTTTATCGCCCAAAGTGGGCTCCGCATTGTCTGTGGAGATGCAGCCTGTTTTACCGGTATAATTTGTATAAACACTGACAGCTCGATAAAGTGCTGATAACAGCGGCTTTCCCGTTAATGAAGCATTTGTCAAATGTTGACAGAAAACCTGATCAACAATACACATCAAACCATTAGTTTTGGAATCCTCAAAGTGATCTTAAAATTAAAATATCTATAATTATTCTATGTGTATATAGAACATGGATAATAATTTCATCCAATTTTTAGCAAAGAAAAAAGACATTTTTATCGTCGAAAGATCTATGCGAAAATGAAGAAAAGTTTATTGTAAAGTTCAAAATGGATTGTTCTCACCTTAATTGGATTTCTCGGTAGCGGCGCTAAAAAGTCAGCCTCGTAAGGATAGTTAACCATGGCCAGATTTATATAAACGTTCTCCAAAAAATTTTTCAGCATGTTGACATGTTCCGCGGTTTTCAACGGCTCGCACAGTTTCCAATTGTCCGACAACCACTTTTTGCCCTCGTCTAAAATATAAGGAGAATATAAAAACGTAAGGATTATAAGTATTGATGGATTCTTGAAGAATTGTTTCGTTACCGTTCGAAGTCACATTGTTAATCGTATTCCACGTCTCCCTGATAAGCTGCGGGCATATTGAATTTGCAGCGCGATAGTCCGAGGTTGCTATCCGAGCGAATGCTTCGCACTCCACAGCACCGGTAAACTGCAGAACCGGTGCGGAAGATGCTATCGCCCTGCAATGCGTATCGATAACATTGTTTAATATTGTACATGTAATATCATATGTTTGGCGCGATAAGTTGCCACTCAAACAAATTCGCGCTATTACTGATGAAGAATATTATTTTGTACATCTTATCTCATATTGTATATTGTCATATAGGTGTAGTTCTTTGAATATCAAGCTAATTCTCTCCATTTTATTTTAAATATCCTTTTCGAGAATTTCGAGACATATTTAAACACATGTCTATTTTATTATACTATACTATATATCACACATGTACTTAGTCTATATTTAAAGATCAGTCAGATTCTATTAGTGTAGATTATTTTATAGCTCAATTTTGTTTCCCTTCTTAGAATTAAACTACGAGAATTAAATCTACGGGAATAAAGTATTTTATTCGTTTTATTCCTTCCGAATAAATTTTATTATTTATTCTTTCCGAATAAAATATGGATATTTCCCTAAAGTGTTATCAGCACTTTATCAGCACTTTCTTTTCCGATCTTTAAATATAGATATAAGTACATGTGCGATATAAAATAGGTATATATTTAAATAGGTCTCTTCCCTACATTTCTATGCTCTTAACTATACAAAGTACCTATCCGTTATCAGTACCTATCCAGCGATAAGACGTACCCCTGAACAACGTGAGGATACTTCATACGTATCCAAGCGCTAAGCATACCACCGTACGAGCCACCAAAAGCTATGACTGGACTGCGCTTATATCTCGATTGTGACTTCAGATGCCCGATGAGTTGCACGTAATCAGCTAGAGCTTGCTCGGATGTTAGATAGCCAAGATGTCGCGGATCCGCGAAGGACCGGTTTCCATAGGGCAACGATTCGCCATAGTAACGGTGCTCGGCGAATACTACCAATGCATCAAATTTTGGTGCGATTTCCCATAGAAAGCCCTGAATATATCAAGAATATGTTAAAAGAAAGAATTGAAACGGGGCAACGTACAGAAGACTGAAAGCACTAGATATTTTTATTCAATATTCGGTCCACAATTTATTAATTTGTGACCTTCTCATCGATTATTTAATAACATTTATTAACTTCACAAATTTCTTTTTGAATTTATTTAATAAGTAAAAGATATGGTTTAGTTATCCCGATTAATAATTATAATTTAATTAATTGGAATCAAATGACGAATCCATCTTAAGTGATGTAACGAGGAAAAAATAGGAGAAGAAATATCATTTTTAATTAATTATCACATAGTCCTCTGCAGTCTATTCTGCGCTTTATCAAGTAAGGTGCCCTGTACGGCGAAGCTGAAGTGATCCACCTTGGGAAAATGAAAAATCGTCGACAATAGTTGATAATGAATTTACTTGACGTTAACAATTTTTTTTATAATTATGCAACTTTGCACTGAGCAAAAATAACCACGTAATTAGTGTAATTTGATAAGTGGTTTTTATTTCATTTTAATATTTTATCAACATTTTATTAACTGTATTTTATTTACAATTTCATAGCAATTAGAGTAATTAATATTTATGCATATATTTATTCATGCATTACATTAAAATCGAGAATCTTAGAAATGTATTTGTTAGAAAACTATCGATGAGAACATTTACAAATGCAATCTGCCCTTCCGGGTTAATTAAGCGAGCGATATCGCGTATCAATAATCGTGTAAACAGCTGGCCGCTCTTACCGTGTTCTCTGCGAAAAGTTCGATACTGGCTTCGTTTCCTGTGTAGAAAAATATAGGGGCATTCTCCGTTTTTCCCCAAGTGTCGTTTATGAGATATCTCAATTTAAAGGTGTCCTGTACGGTGAAGCTGAAGTGATCCACCTTGGGAAAATGAAAAATCGTCAACAATGGTTGATAACGAATTTACTTGACGTTAACAATTTTTTTTTATAATTATGCAACCTTGCACTAAGCAAAAATAACCACGTCGCAATTAGTGTAATTTGATAAGTGGTTTCAGGCGTACCATGCATCACCGATAATTATAACGATGTCACATAACTATTTTAGACATTAATTGCATATACAGGGTGGACCAAAAGTCACCACCCATTGAACTGAATTAAATACCTTATTGACTTTATTAATTAAGTTACATAATTATAAAAATGTAATTAATTCTCAGATGGGAATAGAAAGCAGGACGTAGACTCTCGCCTCTACGGGGTGATTAAAAATGAGATTGCCTTAGCGCTTAGACCTTTGGTCCACCCTGTATGTAATGAATCAATCAATATTATGAAACATTTTGTGATAACGTGCGTTTTACATTCAAAACATTAAACGGCGTCGAGTTGAAACTTCAGCGTGTGTGAGCATGTTTTTTACAAAATTACAAAATTAATTATTAGTGTTTTATAGAATTAGCGTTATTAGTGTTAATGGAAATCAGCGGTATCTCGCAACTGTGATTAGTTTTTTAACTTCTAGAAAAATTTCCCGACTGCAACTGCAATAATAGTCAATTTAGCGGTCCAAGTACACGTGCGACAACTTACGCGCACATCGAGCGTTTTGATCTCGTATTTATATCGGGCGCTTCGCGGCGACGACGGCGCGTCGTGATTGACAGCCGAGTTCGCCGCGAATTCGCTTCGAAGTGTCAGCTGGACCGTCGACCGGCACAGCGCGGCCAAGGCGCAGAGAAGCAGCAACGTCCGTAAAAGACACATGATGCTAACACGTGGAAGTCCGCGTTCTCACTGATGAACTGGACGCACTCGTCTCCTCTCTCTCCGAGTCGCTGTAGCACTCTTATGCACGCTATCTCGACGGAATACTCTGTCCCGCTTCGGCTCCACTCCATCTGGCTTCACTGTTCCTGCGCGATTATACGGGAGACATATACGGGGTGTCGCGGAACGAACTGATTAGCTGCAGTATCTGCTTATTTACGCGTGTCGTACCGTTTTACATACATACAATATATATATATATATATATATATTTATATATATATAGATATATATTTATATATATATATATATATATTTATTTTATTTTTTAAGTTATAAATAAAAGAAATAAAAAAAAATGTAATTGTTAGTTACAAATAGCATATTTTTTCTTAAAAACAACTGTTTTTTTACGTCAATTGATTCCTCTCATTATTCTGTGCATAAAAGTATTGAAGTAAGGTCATCGAAAAGGGAATATTTTACGAGATATTTTATTGTTTATGTAAAATTAAGAAATTATTTCAAGTCTCATAACTCGAAAAATACTTAATGAAAAAATACTTTATTATAGTGTTTTGGAAAGCTCTCGAAATAAGCTATAAGAATATGCAATGAAAAATAGGAGGTTCCATTTAAGAAATTGACGGTGACCTTCACGTGACCTTCAAATGACTCTCTGAGGTCAAATCATTGCCATCATTTGATGGCCCCCTTCAAGCTATAAAACTTTGATTTGAAACATTTTTTGAAAAAATTTCTCCTTTTCGAGATATTCGCGTGTATTGATTAAAACGGTCTACCCTGTATGTGTATATATATGTATGTATATATATTATATATATATATATATGTATATGTGTGTATATGTATAAACGTTACGAATTTTTTATATATGTGAAACAAAGAGCGTCGGAGTAAGGTAATGCAACGTCAATACACTTCGACAGCGACATAAATTCTTTATTACAAAAAATAAATTAATTCATCACTCTACAAAATATAAAAATACAATAACTACTTAATTAATATTAATAATACTTGTCTACATCCAGTGACGACACACTGGTGAACTAATGATTACCTATTTAAAAGTACGATGTGTGTCGATGCCGGAATAATCTTCAAGATCTTCACAAGAAGAAAGAGATATACACAGAGATTTGATTTATATTATATTCCGCGATTCTTATAAGCCGATACGTAATTGGCCGTTCACTGAGATTGCACACAATTGTGTAATAAGTAAATTGAAAGATAGAGAGAAAGGAAGAGGGAAACGGGGGAGAAGGGGAATTAATCGAATTTTGGCATCGTGCTCGTTCGATCAAATTTCAGTTTGACCAAACAAATCGTTTCGTCAAATTTTGCAATACAAAAAGATACAAATGTATGCTTTCAGATCTAATTGTTACTTAAATATACTTTTTAAGTCCCTTTAAGACTTTAGTTCAGATAATAGATCTTTTTCTCAGTCCTGCCTAACATGCTAAACAATGTTTAAACAATCCGAATTTTGTCTAGTTAAACATGTCATGTTTCAACATATATAAAACATACTTTGTACAATTCCGATTATTTGTTTCTTATAGTGCTCCGTGCGCACGAAATATAAACAAAAGCCTAACGCTCGAAAATAAATGTTGAAGTAGCGAGATAATTTTCAACTCGCTACACGGAAGAGAAAAAAAGAGAAAGTAGAAGAGCGATAATTAATTAAAGTTTTTTTTTAAATCTATGTTTTGATTTTCTCTCTTTATCGCGCTTACTTTCGTAAGAGGAAGAAAAGAGAGAAAGATCCGACAGAGAGATCCAGTCTTGTATATATGTCATAATAATGCTCAGCGGAAACACTGACTAAAGCTTTCCCTTTTGTTCGCGAGCTTGTATACCGCTTCGCCTTGCAGACGATTTACAAAATTGTGATACAATAGAACATCTCTATTCTGTCTCCTTTCATCGCAGATCTCTTTCTAGAACAGTTGCCTCTCTAAACTCCGTAAACTAGAATTCCCTTGCGCCGAATTCTCTTTCTCTACAAATTTGTGACCGCGTAATGTGAGAATGAGAAAGAAAGAAGAATAAAAAGCGATAGCTCGGTTCTCGTGATTTTCCAGAATAGAGATTCTATTGTATGATACTGAATAATATAAAAACGGTTTCTTCTTACGAACTAATAAAATACATGTTATATTATATTATGATTAATTAGATAATTGTACTTCAGATGTTATAACTTTAGAGCTACATTAGCGTCCGCCGCTTTGTTGAGACTCGAAATTGGCAAGCAAACGCGGTAATGATTTTACCGGTATTGTATGATTTACTTACACATTGGTCCCTAATATAAAACTCCGCTAATAAACTGTTGTACAATAATGTGCTTTAAATTAAAGATAAAGAAGGTATCTAGCCTCTGTACTACTACTTTATCTTAGCTGAAGGAAAACTATATTGCATATATTTAGAGAATACTTAATACGTACTTCAACATGTATCTTTGTACTTCAATCGCATTTGTTTCATTTTTTCTTCATACTGATACTCAAGCTTTTTGACTTTCGCGGCGTACTGCTCGTCGTGCACCAGAAAGTTTTGTTGTACTTCTTCGATGGCCTTTTTGTATCCCTCCTCGATACGTTTACACTCACGCGACAAAAACTCCCGATTATTCATCACATAGCTCTAAAATTCGAACATGTCATGTGCCTATATAGAAAAATAATCAATAAATGCTGATATACGCACCTCTTGTATACGCACCTTGTAATTGTCCGCGGTCTGTTTCGCTTTTCGATATTTGTTCTTCACATGCTTCTGTTTGTCCCTCAGCGTCTTGATCTCGGTGTTCAATTTTCCCTCGATAGATTTCAGCTTCTGTATCTTCTCGTCTTTCTCTTTCTCCTTAGCTTTACTCTCTTTTAATTCAACTATCCATTTGGTCATTATCTCGGCCATGTAGTTTCTGTCCTCTTCCACTTCGTCCTCTTTCTGCTTCAAATCTATCTTCAGTTTCTCAATGTACAGCTTTCGCGCTTGCAGCTCTTGGTTATACATCTCTAATTTGCTTTTTATGATTGCATTGATCTCCATTTGCTCAGCCAGTATCTTCTTCCGCAGAGTCTCCATCTCCTGATCTTTCTCGCTGCACTGTTTTTGCAATTCTAATATAGTAGTTTTGTACTTTTCCAGGTCTTTTCTATTCTGCTCTCCGATTCCTCTGAGCTCCTTCGCTACTTTCTGTTCCATCTCTTCCCGCACCTCTTTCGTTACAATCTCCCTCATTTTTTGTAAGTCCGTACTATCGCCCGTACTACGAGGAGACAGATTCAATTCCGCAGATACCACATCCTTCTGATTCTGGCTCTTGACATATTGCTTGAAGTTCTTGGCTTGATTTCGTAATTTCGACACCAGCTGATCTCTCTCGTCTTTTATCTTTTGGAAATCTTTTAATTGTCTGCTCAGTTTTTCGTCTTTGCTTCGTAGATCATGTTCGAGTTGTTGTATCCTCTCTTCCAGAGCTGCTGATTCGTTCACGCGTTCGTCTTTCAAGTTATTTAGCCTGGATAATTGTGCAGCTAAATCTTTGTGACGAGAAAGTTCCTTCTCACTCTTCGAATTTAATGTAATTTCACCGCTTTTTCGTAACCTTCCATCCAAGCTGCTAACTTTCTTTCTCATATCGAAAAGCTCTGTTTCTAATTTAGAGATTTTCTCTTTACAAGTATTTCTTTCACTGAGCAGACTGTCACATTGATTTTTCAGTGTCTCATTTTCCGCTTGAAACCGAGCAATTTTCAACTTTACATCATCTGAGTCTTCTAGCTTCGCAGTGCGTTTCAAATTTAATAGTTCCAAATCTAATTTGGAAATTTTTGCGAGAAGATCCTTTTTCTCACTGGCAACTTTCTCGTATTTCTTCTTCCACGATTCTTGTGTAATTTCCATTTGCGCTGCTTTCAATTTAGCATCATCCAATTCGGTTTGATAAGCAGATAATTTTTTTTGTTCTTGCATAGCGATTTGAAGCTTATCTTCCAAACGTTTGCAATCTTCTTCCAACTATAATGTAACGGAATAATATTATATAGAAGTACGAAAAACACTTTTAAATAAATGAAATATAATTAAATCTGAAATATGACAATTTTTCGTGTGATTTTGAAATTTTTAAAGCCTGTAAGGATTTATTTTATACCTGATTAATTTTTTCTAAATGTTCAGAACAATGATCCGGAAGAAGAAAACTTATTTCTTGATTTGGATGCGCATTTCTTAGTACATGTAATGCTTCTTCTTTCGCTTAAAATAGAATATTGATTAAATTAAAACAAACTTCATTTGCAACGCTTATTAAAGCTTTCCACAAGATATTTCGTCTCTCGCTTTATTATATGATTCAATACTTACCTCTTTCTATCTCTGAATGTATCTTTTTTACATGTTCCTCCTCTTTTCTTCTTTCATGCACTAGATCTTTTTCCAATTCGATGATTTTGCTCTTAAACTCTTCACATTCTTTAGTCAATTTATTACACAGTTTAACTTGCATCTGTAATTCGTTTTCCAATTTTTCCACGTCTTTTTGATGCGATTCCATTGTAGCATATTTATTTTTCAGAGTTTTAATTTCATTCTTATGCTCATTTATTAATTGTTCTTTCGTTCCGCATACACCTATATACAATTCTTTTACACGATCTAACTCTTTTTGCGTTTGCTCTAATTGTACACTGAAAAAAATTTCATTTGTACATATATACTTGCGCCAACTTATCAATAATACTTATTAATACATTCTTATTAAATTATATAAAGAATGACTAATGCTTACGACAATTGTACTATTTCCATTTGTGCTTCTTGCTTCACTCTGTCTACAGCTTTAGCATGTATCTCCAGATACTCTTTATTATACTCATCGATAGCTTCCTTTTCTTGTTGTTCCATAGTCTCCTGATATATCTTTTTAAGTTTCTCCTGATTAACAGCTATAACCTCCTCTAATTTTTGTTCTAAATTAATTTTCTCATCGCGTAACAATTCATACTGCTTCTTCACTTCATTTAAATGATCTGAGAGTTTTTGTATTTTAGCATTTGCTTTTACTGCCTCCTCTGTTAATACAGATCTCAATTCTTGCTCCAATTCATTAATTCGTTTGACATATTGTGTCGCTTCCTGGCGACGTGTGTCAGCTAACATCAAAACTTCTTTTAGTTCTTTTTCTTTCTGTGACAGAGTATTCTCCAAACGGTTAATTTCTTTTCTTTTTAAAGCTTGATCGGTTATAAGTCTAAATAAAAATAGCATTGCATTAAAAAATTAATAAGAAGATTAATATTTAATATTTATAATATTAATGATATTTGATAAGAAATGAAGACTTAAACGAGAAATTATTTAAATGGCATTTACCGATGTAGTTGAACCTTCAATGTGTTTGTAATGTCATCAACGGGTTTTGATTTAGATTTATTATGAAGGTCACCTAATTTTATCTGTCTAATCGAGTCAGATTCATCATCCAAAGTAGTAGCCAATAATGAATCGTATTGCGCTACGTCATTTTTAGCTAATTCCAGTTTATTCTATAAATAATGTGATAAGGATCTCATTTAAAAAATAAATTTCTTATAATTAAACTGTATTTTTAAAAATTGAGTATCTTATAAATTACCTGTAATTCTCGTACATTTTTATGCAGCTCATCCTTTTCCTGAGTCAACATTTTCACTTGCACTTGCAACTGCATCACCTGTTGAGCGTTATTAGTGGCCATGAGATCATGAAATTGAGTTTGACTGTCATGCAACACTTGCGCCAATCGATTCATGGTATCACCCTTCTCTACCATAAGAGCTTCATGTGCTCTTCGTGCATCATCCAATTTATGTTCAAGAGCGACGCATGATGTTTCCTATTAAGAATTAAACAATACAAATAAAATTATATTAAATCTATGAACCATAATTTACTAAAATGTGCAAAGCAATAATAGAAAAAGGAAAACGATAATTTATTATAATTAAAAATATACTGAGCACTAAAAATTTACTAAATCTGTGTATATAAAAAATTATGAAGAAATATAAAAAGACATGATAAAAAATATATGCAATCGCGTAATTGTAAAGAGTGGCGATCACGGCTCAGAGAAGTGTACATTGTCTTAACGAGCCAAAGATCCGAGTTCAAACCCAACCAAAACATCATTGGTTTTTATTCGATCGCCACCTCTCGGAAGGCAACGGCAAACCACCGAGAGTATCTTGCCAGGAGAACCTCCGGATGACATGAATGCATGTCACCAGAGGTCTCCACGTCCTCACGTAGGGTGAAGGACTGAGGAGGAGAATTGTAATGATAATCAACAGAGACTTGCCCAAACATTATTGTTGTCGGTATCCTTATTGACCAACTATGGCAAATATGGATTATAGAGAGAATGTGTAAAATATATATAACTTAAACAAAGACTTTGCTAGTACCTTGGCATTTAACTTGTCCGTAAGGACATCTATCTGCGTCTGCATATTTTTCATCTCTATCGCATGTTTTTCTTGCGCCTGTTTTAAAAATTTCTCGTGTGTCTTGTCATTCATTTGCAACGCTTGTGTTCTTTCCAATACAGCAATCTTTTGTTAGCAAATCCATGACAGACCCCTTCGCGATATTTAATTTTTCCGTTATCTATAAAAACAATTCTATTGACATTGATGGATTTAATATTAATAATAATAGAATGTGAATATATATTTTACATTTTGATTCGTTTTCTCCAAAACTGCATTCCTTTCTTTTAGAGATTTTATTTGATTTTGCAGATCCGCTATCTCGGCCTTAGCATCAACTAAAAAAATAAAAAATTCAAAATAAATTGACAAAATAAACTATTAGGCATACAACATGTGGCTGTAAAAACGGTCGACTTTCAGTCGATAGTATTAGTATGATTTTAGATTCCTGACTCTTATTTCATATATGTTTCAGTTTAATAAGAGGTTGATTGAAGAATATTGAAGAATATGAGTAAAAGATTATAACTCACATTTCAGGAATCCATATTTCATTTGTAATATATATATTAATTTCTGTATATATTTAATTAATAGAATAATATCAATATGACACTATATTGTTAAGCATAAAAAATATTAAATTAACATTACTTTAATAAAGATTATTTGATCGTCAATGATGCTAATTAATATCAGTATTTTCTTGAAAGTTCTAAATGATTTGACATTTTCTTACCCAATGCTTCTTGCGCTTGATTTCTCGATATGTTAGTTCTATCGACTTCTGCTTGTAACAGCATTAATCGTCTGCTCATTTGACTCTTCTCGTCTTCTTTTTCCAGTTGCAACTGTTGCAGCTCTTCCGTTAAACGGTTGATTTCTTTCATTCTGACCATATACATTATCTCCAATTGCTCCTTGCTATTATACTCTGCTGTTTTGTATGCTACATCGTCATCTATTGGCCTACCATTCGGACTAGTCTTATAGCAATGATTCATGTGATCTGAGGTAGCGTTGTCGCCTCCACCAAATTCATGAATCTGCTTACTTTGTACATTATTTTCATACGCGTCATTAATACCGTTATTAGAGTATTTCTTGAGTATGTGAGTATTGTAATGATTGGAGGGTGTCTCGTAGTGAGGATAAGTCTCGCCAAACGTGCACTCCTCGGTCGACTGCGGATGCATGTTGCAAGGATATCCGGTCGGCGGTTTCGCTAATTCATACGACGTCTCTAACATAGTGTTGTTGCTGTCGTTGAATTTACTATTACCGTACGGCGTTCCCGTTTGTCTATACAAATCGAAGTCGGACTGCGCGGTCCCGCCGCCAGTCTCGGAATCGGATCGATGATTCGTTATCACATCGCGATCGTAATTGTTCAGATGATCCGTGCGATCATAATTGTTCAAATTACCCGCACGATCATAACTGTTCAGATTCTCCACTTGATCATAAACACCAAATTCTTTCTGTAGATATGGTACTGCTATCTGACCTTTGGCTGATGTAATCGATTCCAGACCAGAGTTGACCATTGCATCGGTATGGTCAGTAGTGTCTCTGGTATTGTCATGATGATAATGACTACTATTGACGGAACTGACATCTTCGTCATTTTCCAAGTCATCGAACTCCTTTTCCAGACGATCCTGGATCTGAAAGAACAGCAAAGAATACATTTCATGCTTCTCTTTTTTTATCGCAATACAAAAATTTCCAAGACTGCATGCAATTCTGTACATATTTTTCCTATTATGTAGGACAATTATATATATCAAGGCTCATCTACAACATGTGGAATAAACTTCGCGTAAGAAGAAATCTTACTTCTTTACCTTTTCACAACCTTTGGTGTGAGAAAGATAAAATATGAGAGTAATTTTTAAAATATTTATAGCACTGACTAGTACTGCGCTCTAATTCGCAGAGTAAGTGTAAAAACTGAAGGAGTAAGAAATATAAATGATTTACTTCTTTACTCCTACTTTTACTCTGCTTCTCATACAGCACAGACCTCCAAGAGACATCCTCAGAATGTAAGACGTCCTAGACGACTGTGGAAGTTTATGCTGCATGGAGCATTACAGATGAGCCTTCATACATCATAATGTATCAATTTCTCAGGTGGCAAAAAATCATATAATATCATTGCAAACTTTCATCCACTCTTTTCCATCTCTGTTGCAGTAAAACTTCCTATATAAAACTCAACAGAGGAACAACTCTCTACACACTAAGTCCAAATACATCATTCTCGTAGCGTAGAGGCTAGCAGTGTCCCGAAAAAAAAATTCCCCGCGACAAAATACCACACTGGTGGGCCTTGTTCATCGATTTCCACCCTTTCCGTGGAGTACAAAACTCATGATACAAAATTCCTCGCTCCACAGGGCTACGAGATATATCCAGCAAAACGAGTATTTCCGCGCGAGTATCACTCCCGCCGACCAGGTTCGCCTCCATTCGAGGAACACGAGCGGCGTTACCTCCTCGTCGAGTCGCCTCTTATCCTCCTGCTCCTCGTCCTCCTCGAGTCCCTGCGTCACCGGGTTCAGCTGTATGCTCTCCGAGCCCTGGAAGAGGCTCAGCCCCGGGCCCGCGTCCATGCCCTGGCTCTCGCTCGTGGCCGAGCTCACGACGGACTCACAGACGCGTCTATTATGCGCAGCATATTTTTGTTTATATCACCATAACCTAGACGCAACAAGTGGGTCACGGTGCGTACACACGGTATATGTACTACGCCGCGGCGGCGTCGGCGGGCCCCGCGTCGCGACGACGGGGGTTACTGAGGGTGGGTGCGCGTCGCGACGCGCACATCCCTCGCGGGAATCGACGGGGCGGCTGCGAGAATGCGGGCTGTTGCTGCTGCTGCGCGATTATATTACCCGTACACGCCACCGTATATAACCGCGTACATACGCGAAGGTCCCTCGGGGCGCGCGCGCGCTTGTAAACAATCCGCCGCGGAGAGTCGATCGTGCGAGCGGTGTATGTACCGTAGTAGTACGGGAGGCCCGTACCCCGTACGCGGAAATGGGTTCTCGCGACCGTAGCTCGCCTCCGATTGGCCGCCGCCGACGGTTATCACCAACTATCACTAGAGCGCGACCGCCCATTTAGCGCCTCCGCTTGGCGCGTTCAACGCTGTTCTCATCCGCTGCGTGGAAGCTTGTTGTTCCCTGATGGATTTGTTCGGGAAATTCCTGCACTCGAAAATGGGATAAGTGCATGTACATTGGGCGTTGGAGAGAGAGAGAGAATGCGAAGATTCTCAAAGTGCAAAAAGTGCAAGCGGCACAGATATGGATGAAAATTTAAGCAATCCATTTGCTGCAGATGAAGCGTGTTCTTCATTTTTTGTATGGTACTTGTAAAAAAAAAAGAAGAGGAGAAAGGTGCTTTCCATTTAGTGACACAATCGACACAAGCATCATTCTATCTTTTTTTAACATTCATAAATAACAAAAAGAGAAGTATGGTTGAAGAAGAAAAAAAATACGTTTGATGAGAAATCTGATGAAATTGTTTTGAGAAATTTTCTTTAACAGGAGCTCGAATCCACGACTCGACCTCGAGTTCACGAACTGGATCCAGCTTAAAAAAAAAAAAGAAGGAAAAAGAGATTTGTTTGTACCAATTGATTAATTGATGCCTGATAGATTCTCTTGAGGAGGAAAATAACAGGTAACATTTGACTTGAATAAATTTCGGTTTTTGCGCAAAATTTTGTTATTATATTTACGTTGTTGATTGCAAAGAACCACCAGTTTTGCGGGACAATGTTTCTGCTGCTGATGGATCAGTCGTCTCTGTGCCGCAAGGTATACATATACACACACACCACACGATAATTTGAGAACCTCTGCTTCGTATGAGAGCACATATTGTGCCACTAACCACTGCAATCGTACTCCGAGAGGAAAGGAGATACTTATCAGCGCAGCTGGAACGTAGGACTAGAACTGCCGAGTCTCATTGACGTTGAATTTAAGCAGTTGCGGATATGAAGGCTGTAATACAGCGAGTGTCGAAGGCTTCGGTTTCAGGTAAAGTTAAATTGGATGTACTGTCAATATGTTTTACAAGTGAATCTGTATTTGCGCGAGGAAATCTACTGATGTGCTTGGGAAACAATGTCGGTGTCGATACTTGCAATTTGTGTGATTGATAAGAAGTAATTCGAATTACATGGGACCTCGTGCGACGGCAGTTAAGATCCAAGTATGATTTTTCAGTTGATGGCGAAGTTATTAGTAGCATTGGGAATGGACTGTGTGTGTTAATTGGTATAAAGAGGGACGATGGAGCAGCTGACATGAAATACATGTAATGGAACAATATTAATGAGTATAATTGTAGTAAAGAGCTGTATGATTAATTGTAGTAAAGAGCTGAATGTTAATTTGTCTGTCATAGTGTAAGAAAGATACTGAATACCAAAATTTTTGATGACGACAAGGGTAAAAAATGGGGTGCCAGTGTAGCGGATAAGAAATATGAAATATTGTGCATTAGTCAGTTTACATTATACCATGTGTTGAAGGGAAATAAATTAGATTTTCACAGAGCAATGCCCGCCCAAGAATCAGAACCCTTTTACATGAATTTTCTTGCCGAACTTCGTAAACAATATGTCCCAGAATTGGTCAAAGGTAATGTAATTGTCTAATACAAATGCATAGTCCTTTTATATATTTCTTATATAAAATTCCATATGAATAACAAGTGAGTTGTTCAAGAATCTTGAAATTTTATTTTTGACAAATTTATGCAGATGGTAGGTTTGGTGCAATGATGGAAGTTTGCATACAAAACAGCGGGCCAGTAACACTGGAAATAGAATCTTCAGTTAAGGCTTGTAATGATAATACTGGGAATGTGGGGGACAAAAAAGTGTCTGATTAAACCAACCATCTGTTTATGTGTTATAACAGATTATTCAATAAACTTATACTGAACAAAATGTACATAGTGTATTTGTGTTTATTTAACCTAATCATCATTTTAAATCAACTGTTTCTCTAAACTTTAAATTAAATTCACTGATATTATATATGTGATAAAAATTAAAATGATGAATTAAACATAAAAATTATGAATTAAACATAATTTATGAATTAATGTACGTTGACATTAATTATATGTGTCAACAATTTACTTTTAGATAAGTTTTAATTCTTATTAAAATATTTACATATGTATGAATTATGTTTCTTAATGTATGATATTTTGTCATTGTCGACATTGAATGATTAAAGTGACTGAATTGAATTAAAGTATCTCATATGAAGTTAAATTTTATAATTTTGTTTCAGATGACTAGGTCAACTGACTAGGAGGTAATCTGTATTTAATAATCAACAATGGCAACCTCTGAAGAAAAAAAGAACATTATACAAAATGAGAATAGCAAATCGGGAGAACAAAGTCAAGGTATAAACTTAGTACATAAATATACTATTAAAAGAATTCTTTAATGTGTTGCTTTACGAAAAGAACTTATTTTAGATAAGAAGATTGCAGAGCCTAATATAAAGAATGCAGAAAATAGCAGAGTAGATAAATCAAAACTAGACGAATCATCCATTCCTAAAAGTGATATGTCCACTCAACGACAGGTATAGTAATTTTTTTTCTCATACGAACAGTTATGGTATCAGTGTTCTTATAATTTTTGTAACTTTAGACACGCGGAAGTCAAACTGAGGATACAGAAACTATAGAACAATTGAAAAATCAACTAGGTGTGTTAATGAACCAGTTGGCCACTCTATCAGCAGAAAAGTCAAAAATGGAAGCAAACTTCCAAATGGATAAGAAGCAATTGAGAGGCGAACGTGACGAAGTAAGTTTGACATCTATCTGTTATCAGGATTGTTCAATTGAGCGTTAATATTTGCAGTGTGAAAAAGTAATTAAAGACCTGAAAGACAGATTAAAGAAGGCTCAAAATGTCAATCATTCTGAAATCGAGCATGTAAAGTGCAAATTAATCATGGAGCGGCATGACAGAGAGAAAGAACACACCGACTTCATCAAAAAGATAAGGTAATGATTCAGTTTTTTATTAGTTATGTAAAATTATACTATTCGCAAAATATTATATTATATTTCATGAACTATATATCCATAAGTGATATTCCTTTGCAGGGAATTACAGAGATTACTACATGACGAGCAACGTAGCAAGGAACAGTTGGAAGGGCAATTAAAGACGCATCTTGCAAATAAAACGCAGTGCAAGATTCTCGAAGCCGAGTTAGAAATTACCAAGACCAAGCTCAAACAAGCCGAAGAAGCTGCGAAGGAGACACCGCCGCTTCTTCTTTCCTTACAAGCCGAGATGGCTATGATGAAGAAGCAACATTTGAATGCGATTCGTGAAGTAAAGCCTGCTGAGAATTATCTAAGACGTTATACAACAAAGTTATTGGATATAATAAAGCTAAGCAATACATTTTGATGTAGGAGCAAAAAAGAGCCGCCGCTGCGGAGCAGCAAGCGAGAGGGTCGATTATCACACACGAGACGAGAGTGGCTGGCTTGGAGGCTCGATTAGCTGAACTCTCCGAGATCGTTGGAGGTTACGACAGACTGAGGCAACAGGATCAATTAGCCATTCAGAAATTGAAGGACCAATTGGCTGCTTTGCAGGATACCGAACACAGCGAAGTTGTGACACCGAGTAACCATCCAGAAGAAATTATTTCCAAGATAAAGTCTCTGTATACTCGCTTGCTGGATCTTGATAATAAAAAGAAGGAATCAGCCAATGTAAAATGTACGTGATTAATTAACATCTTTGATAAAATATGAAAGATAGGAATTTGAATAAGTAATATATATAAATATATATGTTTTATGTTTAGTATTATTGAATAGTTTGGATCTGCGGGACAAACAATTTGATTACAAGGAGAAATATGACACGCTTTTACAAGAATTTGAAGACTACAAGCATCAAGCAATGTGCAAATATAATATGTCATCTAATGTGTTTCGTAATAGTACTCAACAACAAAGACACAATCTGTCCCTGATGCATGAAAAAGATCATGACAAGACTCAATTAAATCTCCTTAAAGTTCATAACAGCAACTTGGAGGAAAGGATACGTATGATTAACAATGAGATGATAAATAAAGAGAGAGTTTTACAGGAACAATTGGAGCATCAACAAAAAGTAATTATCTTGGTAATAATCAATTTCAAAAGTGATGAAGAATTTTTCAATCTTTATCACTTTTGATGAACATTTTCATATATTTAATCTTTTTAATTAAAAAAATAATAAACCAAACCATATCCTCAGCTATTTCAAGAAGAACGTTCGAAACTAGAGCATACATTGCATCAAAAAGATAACGAGTATCGTAATAGAATATCCATATTAGAACAACAACTACTGCGACAAAGAGAAAGATCTATGGCTCTCGTAGAGGAAAAGGATAAAGAAATATTGACTTTGAAAACATCATTTCGTGCATTACTACCTAATAAAGAGACTGCTGGCACAACAGAAAATAAGACACATTTGAAGAGGTATGAGAATACCATCGAACCGGTTACCGATTTGGTAACAGGATTACTGACAAATGACAGTCCTCCGATACTACACTACACTCAAGAATTAGCCAGAAAGGAGGTGCAAGTATCATCATCAAGGAAAAAGATTTTGGAATTGGAGGCAACGTTGAGAGAACAACAAAGAGAAATGCTCCATATAAAAGAACAGCAACAGGAGGAGATTAAAAGATTGAAGACGCATATCACAAGGTATATAACACAATATTGAAATTAAAGATAATTAATAAAACAGATATTTCACGTACAGAACTAATAAAAAGATTTATATTGTAGGCTAGAAGCGTGCAAGTCGAGAGAAGGTGCTAATCTGGAATATCTGAAGAATGTATTTATAAATTACTTAACAACAAACGACGCGTCGAGCAAACGACACATGTTAAATGCCATTTCGACAGTATTACGTTTTACACCTGACGAGCTGAGTAAAATTAAACAATAAGAAGAGATATTTTTTTTATCATGGATATATTTCTCACATGAAAAAATAAATATACAATAAAGTTCTCTTAATACCGAGATTAAGTTTCTTCCTGTGCCTTCAGTTCCTCTATGAGCCGTTTGCGCTCTTCTGCTCTCCTTAAATTAGCTAATACAGAACTTTCAAGCTCTGCATCCGACATTCTTGCCTGCTGCGTCTATATAAGCATTACAAAATAACATTATGATGTGCAATAAATCAAAATTTCAAATCTTATTATGAGATGTAAAGAATACATACGAATATATTAGGTGCAGAAGGAAAACTGACAGACGCACATGGTTTGCTGTTTAAATTACTTGCAGTTGCAGGAAATGTAGGCTTTCCAATGTTAGAATTTGCATTCGCAGCATCACTTGAACGTTTCTGTGTATCCCATAAGCCACGTAGCGTTAATGGGTTTTGGGCTAAACCGATTTCTGCTAGAAGTGCTGTTTCCTGAAACAAATATTTCATTATAGAATTTGGATTATATACGTATAGTCTTATTGTTACATTATCAAGAATGTTGTGGACTTACTGCTGCACTTTTATCTCCAAATTCAATCATAGCACTACCTTTCTTTGTAGATGATACAACAAGAGCCGCTATGTCCCCGTACTGCAGAAAAATAATAATTAAAATTATCTGATCTAAAATTATTTGAAATCTAATGAGAAATCGAACTGGAAGATAATGACGTTACCTTGGAAAATATTTTATGTAGATTGTCGTAATTGTATCCACCATTTGTTGGATCATCTTCTTGTACCTTCCATCTTATTTTGATTCGAAAATCTCCCACATTTGATGTCAAGTCCGATGAGCCATAAAGTTTCTCCAAAAAGAGTTTTCGTGTAAAGACCATCTCTTCTTCTATTTGCTTGTACCAGTCTTGCAATCTTTTTACTTCCGCCTGAATGATATTGACACATTTTATACATCTAAACTAACAATCTAAAAAGGTATTATAGCAAAATTAAGTTAGCTGCATACTTTTGTTCGTTCCTCGTCGGATTTAGTCTCGGACTTGCGATCAAATGACCTCTTATAAGCCTCCTCTCGTGCCTCCAAGTCCTCTTTCAGTTTCTTCCTCTTAGCATCAAATTGTCTAACGCGTTCCTTCGCCTGCTTCCTGGCAGCGATAGCTTGATCGTACGCTGCCTTGTTTCACAACATATTTTTAATAAATTAGACCAGCTACGAGACTTTCTAGAAGTCTAAGAAGAGAGGTGTTTGATGATGATAATGTTAATGAATTATTATGAAGAGATGATATATTAATATACTTACCCTGGCCTTTGTGTCTGTTAATATTTCCAATACTCTCGAAAGTTCCTGAAACAATTCTGCGGCTCTCGGGTTATCAGGATTTTTATCAGGATGACATGTCAAAGCTTTCTTGCGGTATGCTTTTTTGATCTAAAAATACAAATAAATCGTCATTTTCTCTCGATATTTTTCGATTATCTGAAACATTTTACTTATAAAAGTAGTTATTTGCGTAAAAATATTTACAGAAGTAAATATTCTTACATAAATAGATGCAATTACTTAAGAAACTAAAAAAGCGCACATACCTCTGGCATAGAAGCTGTTGGCTCCACACCAAGCAATCCATATAAATCCATTTGTGTCATTGCATCCATTATTGATTGATTATTCTTACTCTTTCACAAGTTTTGTCTAATCAACAAATAAAAAAATATATAAATATATATATATTTTTAATGTATTGACATCCAGCAAACACCAACTAACAGTAACGTAACATCAATGTTTACAATTTCCCACTCAACAATGTAACTGTGACGTAACACACACGTCACATTGCATTTATATTATTAAGTGACAAATTACAACATTTAATTGATGTTTGCTGAATAGCCGCAATTTACTGTTCAAACTGCTCGACACATTTCATTCTTCCATCAGTACTTTATTCTTTCCTCCAATCAGTTATATTCGTAATTACCCTTTAACTTCAGATTACTTCTCCGCAGTCCTTGTCACAATAAATCACCTTTAATGTTAAAATAAGCCAATGGAAACACTTTTTATGAAGTTAACCTCAATTTATCCCGCCTAACCCGACACATGTTTCCACATGTCTCGTACTTACGTAGATACTGTGACGTATCGATTACTGATAAGCGTTATCGGTTCCGGTATTTATACATATATGTGTGTAACATGCGAGCGTCGAGTAATCCTAGAGGAGGTCTGAACCCGAAATGATCGCAAGAAATCTGCTCCGAGGCGTTCCGCGCTTTCGACGCGCTCTGCTACAGGTACTCGCACAACACTACGTGTGCCGTAAACAAACAATCGTTACTTATTCTCCTATTTCTGTCGGTGCAAACTAATTTTTAATCTCGATTTAACTTACTTTTGATCTTTTTCTAATTTTTAAAATTACAACGATAAAAGGGACATAATTTATTTGTAGATATACGTTTCATTGAATTGCAAACTCTAAATAATGAAGTGAGATGTACACCGCAAAAAATTCGCTGCTATATACTATAATCTTGAAAAACAACGACTGTGCTAGAGCAATAAAAAATAATTGCGCAATTACAATTAAATATGTGATTAGTGGAATGTTCAGGCTCGTCTAATACGCGGGGGTGAGAAAGTAATTATAGAGGGCTGTAAGAAAGTGAGACAAATGTTAAAAGAAATGCCCAGATAGCACAACTGATCCTTTTGATTAAAAAAAGAATTCACTTTCTTGAGTTCTTTTCGAATTCGCGTAATCTGTTCGAAATGAACTAAAAAAGAATTCCTTTTTATAGTTAGAAAAAGGATTCCATAAAAGTATATATTTTGATTTCTTTTGGAATTAAGGAATCCTTTTTGAATCTAAAAAGAACTCACAAATGGTGACATAAAAGTGAAGTCTTTTGGAATGCTGAAGAATACTTTTAGAACAGAAATGGGATGAAAAAAGAATTTATTTTGTAAATCGGGGACCAAAAAAGAAATTCTTTTCGAATTCTCTGTGCTATCTGGGCGTGTAAGGGAAGTAGATAAGGAGCAAAATTAATTTTTATTTCATTTATGCCTGTACTTTAGCTCCCTCACACCTTTGTAAATTTTTTCTCTGGACACACCTACTCTTATACTTCTTTATCTTGCTTTTCTATTCCGTATTAATTCGACAAATTGCCTGTGCATTCACACTGTTACTTCATCTTACTTCATTATCTATTGATATAATAAAATCGGGACTAACTATTTTGAAACAAGATCGACGAAATTGCGACATCACGCTCCTTTTCTGAGCAGCTAAAAAATTCCACGTAATATAATCATGTAATCCTTGAACTCCTGAGCATGCAACTGAATAAAGAAGTGTAAAAAAATGCATTTTACTTACTATACTAACATTCAGTTTTTAACAAAGTTTAATTTTCTTAGCTATCTTTTGCAGTTTTCGTGAAACTTATTGATTGTTTACGAGTATTGAATTGATATTATTGAAAAAAAAAAAACGCATATGTATCATTTACATTTCAAGCTTAGCATAGCATAACTGTATGAGTCAGAGCATGACTATATTCCGATATTGAAAATCTATAGTGTACGTGGTAGAAACTCTATAAACTCGCCACCGCGCCGATTGTTATCCTACTGTTATCCTAAGGAGAACAGCAAGTAAAAATAATGTCAATTTAATATCATGTGACGTCATTTTTCCAAGTCATGATCAAAAAATATGTTTTTCATCAATATGACGTCCAATTGATATTTTTTTGTTTTCCTTAGGATGATTCACTGATTACATATCGATGGGACGCAGTGATGATACAACTTACGAATGAGACGTCCAATTTCAAAACTTGCTAAAGTCATTTTTTAAAATTTTTGAGCTGGCAAAAGGAATCGATTGTCAATAGAGACCACTACGATATGATAAATTGTTGACGTTTCAAAAATTACTTAAATGGCCCAAATTTTGCATCAAAAAGTTCTTACAATTCCAAAACTTATTAATTTCAAATCCCTACTGCTTCAAAGTCCCGTTTCAAAAAAATGAGAAAAGTGCTTTTAGTGAGTTTTGAAACTGGACGCCTCGAATATATTATAGTAACCACGAAATTCGTTTTACGTTATAAAAATAATCTTTTTTGATAAATACAAATATATCTTCCTTTAACATAAAATTACTGCTTAGTTCTTTCGCCCCTACAAAGGCCTTCTATCTCTTTCGTCGGCTCTGATTATATTTATGAACATAGCTATAAATAAATATAATAAAATGTAGCAAATAAATTCTTTAATGGGTAAAACAAAAATATTATAAATGAAATATAATAGTTACTTTTGCGAAATGTCATGCGATAAACATTTTATTAATTCTCTGTCTCTCTTATCTCCTTTTCTTTTTATATATTATTATGTTTTAAGATAAAACAATACAGCACCGAGCCAAGCGAACCGCAATTCCCAGGAATCAACAATAACTTCACTGATAATCTTCAGTTCGTCAATAAAGACACTTATGAACCTATCCCAATATATAGGATTTTGGAGTCGCAGAAGGATAAATTGCCTGAAGATGAAAAGGTTTGATTAAGACTTATAAAAGACACATCATGTACAATTTAAGGATCCCACTCGGCATGTTATATATTTCTGAAACATTACTACAATTGTATATATACTTTGTATATATACTTTGTATATATATATACGCTTTTTCTTTCATAATATTGTAGGGGACTTCAAGACAAATTCAACGCACTATAAGAAATTCATCATTTTTATTAATATTTAATATAAAATTTGCAGCATTATTTTAAACTTACAAGCTCTAGATGTATGTAGACTATGTACGAGTATGTAGGATGTAAATATAAACAATTGCAAGTTGTCTAGAATTCGCATCGTGCGATTTATCATAAATATTCAGTATTCTTCGAATCTTATTCCAAAATGGATCGTTGTGTTAATCGTTAGAAACAATAAATCGTTATTCTAATAAAAATGATATTTCTTATAGTGCATTGAATTTGTCTTGAAGCCTACAATATTATGAAAGAAAAAGTGCTTGGTGCCATTTAAAAAATTCAAGGTAACATTAATTTTGTTATAAAAACAAAATTTTTTTATTGCATGTGGTAGTTTGTATAGAACAGATGAATTTTCATTCTAAAAATTTTTTTTCTAAACTCGGGAAGTATCTAAAAAATCATGCGGACCGTTACGCTGAACACCCTGTTGTATATTGTGTATATATATATATATATATATATATATATATATATATATATATATATATATCATTTTACAATATATCTAAAAATATATATATTTTTTTCAAATGTCTATTTTTAAGTGACTCCAACTTTTGTCAAATATATCTATACTTTTTTTCTGAAAATTCTGTATAGAAAAAGAATTGAATTAAATTTTGAACAATATTATATCTGACTTAAAGTCAACGAATTCGCGAATAAAATTTTACATTAAAATAAAAATTAGACAATACCGAAATAAGACACAGGAAACTGAATGTTATTCTTGCATTACAGCTAAACGATGAGTATCTCTTGAAAATGTATCGCGATATGATAACCTTAAGCGTCATGGACAAGATCATGTACGAATCTCAGAGGCAAGGCCGCATCTCATTTTACATGACAAACACCGGTGAAGAGGCTTTGCAGATCGGCTCCGCTGCCGCTTTAACGCTGGAAGACCAGATTTACGCACAGTACCGCGAGGCTGGTATGAAATTGCATTGTGCATTATTTATCTGTTGTTACATCTAAAATATCAATATACCGATGTAACAGGCGTGTTATTACACCGCGGGTATCCATTAGAGAAGTTTATGAATCAATGTTATGGCAACTGCGAGGATGATGGCAAAGGAAGACAGATGCCGGTACACTATGGTTCCAAAGAGTTCAATTTCACAACTATATCGTCTCCGTTAACGACTCAACTTCCGCAAGGTACTGACAAAAGTCAAATGGTGCCAACAACTGTTACCTCATTCATAGTCGTGATCAATGTGTTCTGAAACAAAGATCTTTACTTTTGCAGCTGTCGGAACTGCCTATGCCTTTAAGATGGATAAAAAGAACGCATGTGTGGTTTGCTACTTCGGCGAGGGTGCGGCGAGCGAGGGCGATGCCCATGCGGCGTTCAATTTCGCAGCTATTCTATCGTGTCCCATCATTTTCATCTGGTAATTTTATAATATAATACTCATATTTTCATAGAATATATACGTAGATATTGTTCCAATCAGTCGAAACAATGGATATGCCATCTCCACGCCAGTGAAGGAGCAGATTCACGGGGATGGTATCGCGGCCAAGGGTCCAGCTTATGGAATTGATACGATCCGAGTGGATGGCAATGACGTACTCGCGATGTACAATGCCACAAAAAGTTCCAAGAAGTTGTGTATAGAACAACAGAAACCTGTCTTGATAGAAGCCATGACCTACAGGTGAAAGAATATGCATATATGTATCTTGACAATCTTATCTTTCTCTGCTGGAATACTTTCTGTAAAGCAAAAACCTTGGCATAGTTAATAAGTTATGCATTGTAAAAAAATATTTTAGAATCGGACATCACAGTACGTCGGACGACTCCACTGCTTATCGATCGCTCGAGGAGATCGCTGAATGGAGCACCCATACGCCGCTTACCAAGTTCCGCGAATATCTAGAATCGTTTGGATTATGGTGTGAAGACAAGGAGCAAAAATTAATAAATTCCGTAAAGAAGGAGATTCTTCGTTCCTTTATGAATGCAGAACAAAAGTCTAAGCCACATTGGAAGAATCTATTTACAGATGTCTACAAAGAAATCCCTGATCACATCAGGTATACTGTACAATTACAAATATAGTAATTAGAATTCTTGGTAATAACTCTCAACAATTTCAGGAAGCAAATGAATCTAATGGAGAAGCATTTAGAGGAATTCAAAGAACATTATCCATTAAGCTCTTTTACGCATGCAAAGTAAGGAACAGAAATTTACCTCTTGTTCAAATGTTGTGTAAATTTTATACTCTTTTATTTTAATAATATAAAATCCTAAATAATTTACAAAACAAGAGCATTCTTTAACAGACTCTCCTTATCTACGTTTTCTATTGCTTTATATTGTCCGCGACTTCTTTGTATTTTTCCATCCTATATTCCTTCTTTGCCGCATTGAGTAGTAGATTGTGAAGTAAATTTCGTTCATGCGGATTGTATTGTTCTACACTTGGGTATATGTTACCTGAAAAAAAAGGGATAATTGTATAAGTAAATAAAATTTTTGCTTGGCTTCTCAAAGAATCACTAAAACCTACCTCTGAGTTCTAAAATTGCCCTATCATAGTGGCCTATGGGATATATGTTTGGTGCTTTGTGAATTTTTGTAAACGAGGTGGTATAATTCTGATACCTCGGCACAAGAACTTTGAACAGTTTGTGCACAAGTTGCTTCTCAATTATCCAGAAATTAGCCAAATCCATTGTCTCCTTGTGTGTAGGTCCATGACGTATCGCCTCAAATATCAACTATAAAATAAAACTGTTCATTATGAAATTTCTAATACCAGACGCACAAAATAAGATTAGCCGTTAAGACAACATCAAGTGTCACAACAACTGGCTAAAATTGTCAAGATTGCATACAAAATAAGCTTCAGAGAAAAAATAATAGTAACATGTAGATCCATGATGATGGTTACTGAAAATTATTAAGAAAACAATATAAACAAAGTAAAATTAAGTGCAAAACAAATATAGATATTAAATAGCAAGTTAAAATGCTTAATAAGATGACAATCAATATAAAGAAAGATTCAGAGCAAAGTAAAATTGAATATGGATCACGACAGTAAATAAAAATTGTTGTGATAAGACAACAATCATTGCTGATGTTTTTGAATCATTCGCCGCTCAAAGAATGTATTTTCTACGTCGTAACAAGTGTCGTGTATACTTCCTGAATAATAAAATACGAATAACAATTCACGTGCCTGGTCAACATAACCTCTGGTCTCGTCGGCTCTCGGATAATTCAGCTCGAGTCGTTCGTACTTGATCAATGCCGTCAGGGTTTTCTGGAATTTGCGAAGACGGCCCTCCGGACCGTCGGGATTTTGGAACTTCCGACGTGGCTTGACATTGTATCTCAATTTAGACACCAGCTTCTCGATGTTCGCTTGATTCATCTTCGCCGATGTTTACTCCGGTTTGCTCCAATCAGAGATTCATTCGTGGCCGACCGATCAACGAACGCTCGCGAAATCATGCGCGCCTGCAGCCGCTTCTACGTGGAATTATATAACAATCGATCGCAAAATACTTCTGTTCTTAAATAATAATAAATTTCGAAAAAAAAATTTTGGTTGTTTACCTATAATAATTATATTTTTATATCCTTCTTATTTTTAAATCATAGAAACTGTTAAACTTGAATGTCACAATGCTGAAATTCATAATTTTTTCATTGCAGTTTTAACTTTGTTGGGCAACTCAATTGCATAAATGGATTTATACATATAATATTATCGCCATCAAACGATGAATAATATTTTACTGCTTTAATTTTGAGACGCAATATGTATCTACATTTCAATTTATTCAGATCTAAAAAAAGTAAGTTGCTGTTGTGACCTTCAGTCATCTATGTTTAATTGTCGCAATATTACG
This sequence comes from Crematogaster levior, assembly GCA_901521435.1. Taxonomy (NCBI): domain Eukaryota; kingdom Metazoa; phylum Arthropoda; class Insecta; order Hymenoptera; family Formicidae; genus Crematogaster; species Crematogaster levior. The sequence continues at coordinate 76,607 of CABEGB010000756.1, forward strand.
ATTTAACTTAATTATACTCTTTTAATTTGTGAATAAATTATTTTGTAAATTAATTTTATAAATTAATTTGTGATGTTACTTAAATAAAATCAACAACTTTTTTTGCTCGTAATTGACCGCTTATCCTTTCTATAGATAATCTATTAAAAATCTCTTTAAAAATCTCTTAAAAAAAAAAAGAATTATTTTGAGTCTAATATTAGAGTTAATTATTATTGGTACATTCTATATCATAACGTAGCATCTTTAAATTTAATTACATTAACAATTTTATATATATATATATATATATAAATCGCAATGTCATTTAATACAATTTTTTAACAAGTTAGATTGAATGTCGTCTCAATATTTCTACTCTTCTATTTTTCCAAGTAACGCAAGTTGTACAAGCAAAAAAACAAACACTTGTGAAGATTGATGGTATACAAGATCATTGTCTTTCATTTGTTAATCTTACAGAAAGTTTACGAAAGGTCGACATGACATGACGAGATTAAGACTCCACTATGTCTTTTATTTGTTCTTTTGAAATTACAATAACAGATAAGATATATTAAAGATAACACACGCGGCACGCCAAGCACCGCATTTTCGATACATACGAAATTATTAACAAATAAATGTACATGCTCAATTTTTCTCTCAATCATTTATTCACGAAGCGAACAGAATGATGGAATTGTTTCCGTCAATTTTTCCTTTTCGTCAAACGAAACACTATTACTGCCGCTTCTGCAATGCGTTCGATACCAAAATGCGATACCACAGTACATTGGTCTTTAGTAAAAATTACCAGAGGAACCACGACAACGTGCGTGTTTTGTGTATGTATATACGCATAAGTATAAAGGCAGAGGAGGGTGGACTAGTCACTAGACCGATAAATGCTGCAATTCAATGTTTTCTCATTGAGCAATCCAAATTTATATTTAACTCCAAATTTCACATCGCGCAACTTTACGGGAGTTACTCCAATTAAACAGATGATTACATTCAAGTTCCCGTTCAAACTACTAAAATCATGCATTAATGATCTGCATAACGTCCTATGCTGTATGAAATTACATTAGTAAATAATTGAGTGGGAAACTCAAGTGATTTTTTTTTGGTTAGCTGGGTATTTCTGTATGTGTCCTTGTATGCATGCACGTGTAAATTTGTGATATAATAGCCTATCGCTGAACAGGCGGTGCCATTGGAAGACCCGAGGTATTGACGCCGGACAGAGCTGTGTTAGGGCCTAAGAGGACTTGCTTCTGCTGTGTACGCTGCAAATCTTCCATTTGTGCACGCTCCATCTCGAAGATAATCGGCGCGAAGAGAATGGTGGATGAACTAAACACCAGCCATGTAGCTGAACACGAATACGCATAGAGACCTGCAAAAATATATTCATATAAACATATCCTTGCGTTAAGTAACCTTCCCAGTGGAAATACATTTGTCACTTTTGACTTCATCATAATAAAAATTCTTTTTATATTAATTGAGCAATTGTGAATATTATAATATTAAATATATATAAGATTATTTTTATTGTCTTTCAGTAAATTTTATAAGATATATATAAGATATACCTATATTTATATAAGATATAGAAGATAAAGATATATTATCCCGGCTGGGGTAATTAATATTTTTCGCAATAAAAAAAATATGATTTTTTTCTATCAAGAAAAATGACAAAAATATCGACAAGTTTGATCATCCACCATTCATCGACACATCGATTCGACATTGATGTTCCCACTATTGCATATCTCGAAAAGCAAACGCATCTCGAGACTTAAGAGAATAGCTTACCTTTGATACATGTGTATAGGCAGGTTCCAAAGTTGTATCCAAATTTGCGTACTGGCTCAGGAAACATTTCAGTAAGCCCTAGTAATCTTTCTGTTAAGCTCTCATCCTGGGTCAAAAGGAATAACAATTTAACTGATTATAAATCCCAAGTAGTAAAACAAATCATGACATAAAAGTAGTAACTACTTCTTCACTATCATCAACAGAAGCAACAAAAATACTCCTAAAGTACCATAAATACCTCGTCAACCCTCACACTCTCAGTTAAGGAAAGCAACAAAATCAGTATGCTAAGACATGCTTATAAATATCTTTACTTAAATATCCGAAGAGAGAAGTCACACATATAATTACAAACGTTAACAACCAGACAAGAAAACCAGCCTCTCCTTTTATCCTCTAAATTATTATTTCATGTGTGATTCTTTGGTACCACGAGGTACCCAACAAAACCAATAGAACCCTGAAGATCGTTTCTCACTGATCTCTCAAGATATCCTGCATTTTACAAGCTACACCAGGAGTGCTCGGGGCACTATCTCACGAGCAATCATCTTTCGTTCTCCACGTATAAAGGCTCTATCGCCCGTACCTCCTCGTCATCGTCCTCGTCGTCGGGGAGGAGCGACTTCACCTCTGGAGAGCGCGCGTCGCTGCTGCCCATACCGCTGTCAACCTGCTGATCCAGCTCCTCAACTGAAGCCATATACACAAGGGTGAGCGTGGAACGCCGCTCCGTTTGCCAGTTGTCTTAAGAATTAACGCGGCCGAAGAGATTCTTCACGTCGAGCAGCACGTTCACGGCACAGCGCGGTGCATTCGCTCTCTCTCTCTTTATTACGGAGAGAGAGAGAAAGAGCACGCTTCAGCCGATAACGCACCGGTACAACGTGACTCAAGTTTCGTGTCACGCGCGCGAAATACAAAACTGAGTAGACAGATTCTGTACCTCTGACTCGAGACGAAGCTTCCCGCACCGCTGTCCACGCCGCCATCACCACGGGGACGATTTCGACCATGGTGGAAAGAAACAAGGTGAACCGTTGCGCATGATAACCCACGTGATGTATAGGTAACCAATAGAAATTTGATCCAGTTTTGTGGCGGAAAATTCAAATGTTATTATAGTGTATTCGAAATAGCTGAAAAAGTTGCATGCATGCTGCATTAAAATGTTGTTTTAAATGTTGTTATGGTTACGGTTCAGTTTGGATCAAATTTTGATTGGTTCCTACAGATCCGCCATTACCGCCATGTTGTTGGACGATTGCGCATCCTTCGGAACGGTTCACCTTGTTTCTTTCCACCATGATTTCGACGACGCTCGATGATCTCTTAGGCGTGAACCTCGCGCGTATCGAATGCAGCCTGCATCAGACTATAGATTAAAGCCTGCGGCACACGATACGATTTTTTGTACTGGATAGCTTACGAGAGCCAATTAGGATTAAGCTTTAAATCACTTGATCTAAAATTCTGCATCTTTATTGGCTCTTGTAAGCAAACCAGTACGAAAAATCGTACTGTGTACCGCAGGCTTAAGGTTGCATTTCAAAACGTCTTAAGCCTGCGGCACACGGTACGATTTTTCGTTTGCTGGTTTGCTTACGAGAGCCAATAAAGATGCAGAATTTTAGATCAAGTGATTTAAAGCTTAATCCTAATTGGCTCTCGTAAGCTATCCAGTACGAAAAATCGTATCGTGTGCTGCAGGCTTTATTTGAGGAAAATTTTACTCAATTTCTACACGGAAAAAAAATGCTGTTCAATTAAAAAAAAATGAAGTTGCTTCAATTAAACGTGTCACGGGCTGCTACAAACATAAATAGTTCATTTAATTATATTTGCTTAAATCAAATATTTAAATTATTAAAACAACTATTAGATGTTTTTTGTTCATTAATATTAATGTTGCATCAACTAAATTTATTTAACACTGATGCTGTTGATACAATATCATTTTTTTTCCGTGTATAGTATTCTATAGTATATGTGACGTGAGCTATAGAGTATTGAGTAAAATTTTCCTCAAATAAGATGTTTTGGGTTGCATTCCAAAACGTCTTATTTAAGGAAAATTTTACTCTATAGCTCACGTCACATATACTATAGAAATTGAGTAAAATTTTTCTCAAATAAAACGTTTTAAAATGCAAACTAATTGCGTTTTGAAATGCAAACTTGGAATGCAACCTAAGAAACATTTTCTACTGGAAAAACTGGTGCCACTGATGCACACTGAATGCAATTTGACTAATTTCCAGCGTCGCGTTAATTTTTCCAGCAGAAAATGCTGTAAGGTTGGAATTGAAATTTGAGCAATCATAATGAAGGAAACTAAACTTGAGTTTAATAAACTTTGCTCCGATTGGTCAAATTTCAATCCAATCTCAATCAGGAAACACCGAGCGGTGACATTTCAATATTCATTTCCTACTCGACAATATAAATGTAATGTAACATATGTTTTATGTAACAGTTACATTATTGAGGAAATTATAACGTAACATATAACGTAACATTGATGTTACGTTACTGTGGCGTTTCTTTGATTTTTTTTTATCTTTTTATTCGCGTCGTCGTCGGTTAAGAAAATTATGCGATTTGTCGACGGTTTTTCTATATTTTTCAATTTTTTTTCTTTAATCGATATATAAATTCATCAACGTTGTCGAAATAAAGTTTATTTCTTACAGCTGAATGCTGAATGCTGAATTTTCACACTTTTTTTTTTCTTTCCGATTATAATAGTTCTCGGTCATTATATTTGAAATAACATGGGCGCCGAATTTTATATCTAAAATTTCTTTCGCAAAATTTGCTCCAGCGACAAAATGAGGTTTCGAAATTGATTCCGCGTCGCAGAACTGCATTCAAATATCCCACGAGGTAAAGAGAAATAAAATATAATAAAAATGCATTACTATAATAAAACAATTATTACATTTAATCGGTGTATTACTAATTATACAGCAATTTAATAACAAACAATAATTAAAAATAACCCAGATAGCACAACTGATTCTTTTGATTTCAAAAAGAATTCACTTTCTTGAGTTCTTTTCGAATTCGCGTAATCTGTTCGAAATTAACTAAAAAAGAATTCCTTTTTATAGTTAGAAAAAGGATTCCATAAAAGTATATATTTTGATTTCTTTTGGAATTAAGGAATCCTTTTTGAATTAAAAGAATATATCTAATCTAAATCTAATAAAAATATATCTAATCTAATCTAATCTAAAAAAAAAGAACTCACAAATGGTGACATAAAAGTGAAGTCTTTTGGAATGCTGAAAATACTTTTAGAACAGAAATGGGATGGAAAAAGAATTCATTTTGTAAATCGGGGACCAAAAAAGAATTCTTTTCGAATTCTCTGTGCTATCTGGGAAAACAGCGATGGTGGTAATCTTGAATTAACAGGCACGATGCGCGAACACACAGACACGCATCTCGATCTCTCGAATGCGTCCCAATACGCGCGCAACTTCACGTGTCGCGCGACATTTACGTCTCTATGCGCACGAACGCGAGGAGATTCTCTCTCGATTCCCTCTCGATTCCGCGAAATGCGCAGAATCAACATTTAAATATTAGGAAAAGATCCCGCCGTGCGAAAAAAAATGCTCCTTCCTTTTTTTTCTCGTGTCGCAGTCGTCGCAGAACGAAACGTCGGTCGTAGTTCCGGAGGATCGTTCTCCGCTGCGGGACTCGTTCGTTCTCGTACCCGACGATCCGGAACCTCGGGCTGGTGGTCGGTCGCGACATCGCGCTCTCGGCGGAGCGAAACGTCGTCCTCGTCCGGCCGTCGTTACCGATCTTCGTCGTGATGCGCGTCGAGCCGGCACCTGGGCACGCACGAGCGAGGCGCTGCGGCAGTTGAGGCCAACGAGTCCCGGCCGAGGCGTTATCGCCGCGCCGACAGAGATCGCGCGGCGGAGACTGGAGACTTGCCTGACGGTCGCGGGTGACGGATGGACGCGGCGCGCCGCGTCCGCTGCGACATTTAGCGGTAGCCGCACCTTGGGACGTGCCTCTCGTGTTCCGGACGACACGCGTCCTCGTCGCGCAGCAACCGCCCGGTAGGCGCGATGGCGAACACCGGGGTGCTGCCGTTCGTGCGAGGCGTGGACTTCAGCAGCAACGACTTCGGCGTGAGTACCGCTCCGGGGATTCCCGCGGAGAGGTTAACCTCGCACCGTTGATCGTGCGAGAGAAACCTCGAACGTGCATGTTCCAGATTTCTCTTTTGATGATCTTTTGTACATTTATTTTATAATTTTGTTAATATTTTGTAACTTAGTAACTTTATTAACGTTTGCTCCAAAGAAGATAGCTGAATGACATGTCGCATTTGATTTATCTTGTGATGAGGTTTAGGAGTTGGTCGTGGGAACTAGGTGTAATACAGCTTGCCTCTTGTTTCTAGGATGACAGATTTCCTGAATCCGTGCGTCTCATGACTGGAATACAATGGCTGAAATTAGACAAGACGAATTTGACAGAGATCCCCGAGGAGATGGGCAAATTGTTGAAACTGGTAAAGTGATATTTGAAAAAATTGTGTAACAATATTATTATTATTATTGTTTGCATGGGAAAAGATTTGTATTGTTTAAATGGTTAGAATCGTCTATTGATGCGTTTAATCATCTATCAGGAACACCTGTCACTTGTCAAAAACAAGCTGGAACGTTTGTATGGAGAATTAACAGAATTGAACTGTCTCAGGACACTGAACATAAGGCATAATAATATCAAATCTAGTGGTATCCCGGCAGAGCTGTTTCATTTGGAGGAACTGACAACCTTAGATTTAAGTCACAATAATTTGAAGGAGGTACCTGAAGGCCTAGAAAGAGCGCGTTCCTTACTCAATCTTAATTTAAGCCATAATCAGTATGTATCAACAACTAAGCGCATGATTATTACGACCATGGAAAAATGATCGAGAAAGCTCGGACTTTTATTTCAATCTTTTTTCAGTATCGAAACCATACCAAATACGTTGTTCATTCACTTGACGGACTTATTGTTCTTGGATCTTAGTCGCAACAAGCTAGAAACAGTGCCACCACAGACTCGACGTTTGGCTAATCTACAAACTTTAAATCTAAATCATAATCCCTTAGGTCATTTCCAATTAAGGTAGGAAACATTTTCATCAAGTCTTAAAATATCTTTCCCGAGAGGAGTTTCTTTATTTTTCTCAAATTGTTCCAGACAATTGCCATCACTAATGAATTTAACGACGTTACAAATGCGGGACACACAACGAACGTTGAATAATATACCTTCTAGTCTAGAAACGTTAACTAATTTGCAAGAACTCGATTTGTCACAGAATAATTTACCCCGAGTGCCTGACGCGCTTTATTCTTTATCGAATTTGCGCCGTTTAAATCTGAGTGACAATCAAATAATGGAATTATCAACAGCCATCGGTGAATACATTGAACTTTTACAATTATCTTACCCACATAGTTTTGCATTGATTAAAACAGGAATATATATCTTCTAGAATTGTGGACGAGATTGGAAACTCTGAACGTATCACGAAACAAATTAAGTGCAATACCAGCCGCTTTGTGCAAGATTTCTACATTAAGAAGATTGTATTTGAACGATAACGAATTAGATTTTGAGGGCATACCTTCTGGAATCGGAAAATTATCATCTCTACAGGTTTTTTCTGCCGCTAATAATCATTTAGAAATGATACCAGAAGGATTATGCAGGTGAGAGACTATTTTTTTCACTTATATTGTCCTATTGTAGGGAGAATAAACATTTTTTTCTTTTTTGAGGATAATATTGCAAAAAGAAATAAATGTTTTTTTAGATGTGGCGCATTAAAACAATTAATATTAACATCAAATCGATTGATTACCGTCCCGGATGCCATCCATCTTCTCACCGATCTAGAACAACTGGATTTGCGGGATAATCCGAATTTAGTGATGCCACCAAAACCGACAGAAGTACAAAGAGGATCGGGGATCGAATTTTACAATATCGACTTCTCGTTGCAACATCAGTTGCGTCTTGCCGGTGCTAACGTACCAGCTCCAGTTCAAGCCGCTAGTATATATAATGATCAGATACAATAAAATAAAATGTTTGATAAAAAAGATCTGATACTTTAAAGATATGTTTTTGATTGTAGACAGTAAAGATCCAATCGCGCGAAAAATGAGATTGAGAAGAAGGAGAGATCAAGAGGAGGCTGATCAAGATCAGGCTAAAATTCTTAAGGTTTGTCATCTCATTAATCACATTGTGGTGTTTGTATGTAAAGAAATTTATCATTATGATTACTTTCACACACAGGGCATGAAGGATATAGCGAAAGAAAAGGACAAAGATAAGGAATGTGAGGAATCGAAAGTAGAATCCCTGAAGTGAGTACACTCTACGAGCTTCCTAAATGTATTAGATTTGTTTTCCAATATAGATTTTTCCGCCTTATCATATCATATGATTAATTAATAATTAACTTTTTAGACCCAAGCGATGGGACGAAGCTTTAGAGAAGCCACCGTTGGATTATTCCGAGTTTTTTGACGAAGACGCAGGTCAAGTACCTGGCTTGTCGGTTTGGGAGATAGAGAACTTTTTGCCAAACGAGATCGAGGAGGTGGCGCATGGCAAGTTTTACGAGGGTGATTGTTACATCATCCTAAAGACTGGGATAGATGAAGGTGGAGCGTTGACCTGGGCGATCTATTTCTGGATCGGAGAAAAGGCGACAGTACGTATATTTTCGAACTAGAACAATAGAAAAAGTTTAGAAAGAGAACACTACGATTATTTCACACAGATTATCATACACGTGACTCGTGTACGACTTTGTTAATTTAATCACAATTTATTCTTGTAGTTAGATAAAAGAGCGTGTGCGGCGATTCACGCCGTAAATCTAAGGAACTACTTAGGTGCACAATGTCGGACAATCAGGGAGGAGCAGGGAGATGAATCGGATGAATTTCTGATGCTATTCGATTCGGGTATCACTTACATTGAGGGTGGTCGCACGTCGTCCGGTTTTTACACGGTGGAAGATACAGTAAGCACTAAATTCTTTCTTATTACCGTAATTAAATTTTCGAAGGGGTTTATGTTACATTGAGATCACAATTTTTTCTTTTTTAGCCAGCGATTACTCGTTTATATAGAGTGCACGCGGCGGGAGCTTCTATACATTTGGAACCAGTTCCAGTCTGTATCGAGTCTCTGGATCCCGATTATGTATTTGTTCTCGACACGGGGAATAAGATATTCATGTGGTACGGAAAGAAAGCGAAGAGTACATTAAAGTCTAAGGCGCGACTGATGGCGGAGAAAATTAATAAGAACGAACGGAAAAATAAAGCTGAGATTCTAACAGAAGTCATGGGTACCGAGTCCGAAGATTTTCTGTTGCATTTAGGAGTGGAGGAGCAGGAACAGGAAAGTCTACAAATTATTGTAAGTTTCCTTTTTACTGTATGTAACAATAATAAAAATATAATTATACTTAAGCATATAAAGTTGGAATTTTGTTTAATTAATTTTACTTTTAATAATTATTTCTTATATTATCATCTTCCTTGTTTTTACGATAGGAGCATGTGGATCCAAATTTTGTGCCCCTCGTACCCAGATTGTATCAAGTTCAACTCGGAATGGGTTATCTGGAACTACCGCAGATCGAAGTTCCTCATGGAAAATTAACGAATACTTTGCTAAACAATCGCAATGTGTACATATTAGACTGCTATTTAGATGTATACGTTTGGTAAGTGTGAAGTGTTTAAAAGTAACTTAAAGTTACTTTTAAATCTATGCATTGACTAAACTATTGCGCGTATAATTATAGGTTTGGTAAAAAATCGACGAGATTAGTACGCGCCGCTGCCGTAAAATTGTCTCAAGAATTATTCAACATGATAGAGAGGCCAGAATACGCGATGGTAACGAGATTACAAGAGGGTACTGAATCACAGGTATAAATATACTTCTTTAACTCAATTTATAAAATCTTTTAAGTCAGTTTACAAACCCTTTCCATTAAAAAATACTTGCTTCACGCCTTTTATAGATCTTTAAATCTAAATTTACCGGATGGGACGAAGTAATTGCCGTGGACTTCACTAGGACGGCTGAATCGGTCGCTAAAACTGGGGCGGATCTCACTAAGTGGGCTAAGCAACAGGAAACAAAAGTAAGTGTTTAAATAACATTTCATAATAATTGCATTTTTGCGCTATTGTTATTTCTATTTAAGATAAATTTGTATTCATTTCCTGTCACTTTCAGGCGGATTTGGCCGCTTTATTCATGCCGCGACAACCACTGATGTCTGCTGCCGAAGCGCATCAACTCATGACAGAGTGGAACGATGATTTGGAGGGAATGGAAGCATTGGTGTTAGAGGGAAAGAAATTTGTACGCCTACCGGAAGAAGAATTAGGACATTTTTACAGTGCAGATTGTTACGTTTTCTTATGTCGGTATTGGATGGTATGTAGTACATTTTCAACAAAAGGCTTTCATCAGCTATCAAACTTACAATCAATATTTTTATTTTAAATAGCCATTGGATATAACGGAGAATGAAGATGGTGAGGAACAGTACGAAGACGATTATCAGTGTACAGTGTACTTCTGGCAAGGCAGAGACGCGGGAAACATGGGATGGCTGACATTTACGTTTAGGTAAAGATCATATTTTTATCGATATTTATCTATGATAGTCTTATCAATATCAGATAAATCATATCTTTTCTGTTTCAGTTTGCAAAAGAAATTTAAATCATTGTTCGGCGAAAACCTGGAGGTTGTGAGGACGCATCAACAGCAGGAAAATTTAAAGTTCATGAGTTATTTCAAACGAAAATTCATTATTCATCAAGGCAAACGTAAACAGCCGAAGGCTGCAGGTAGTAACAAAGTGGAGTTCTATCATCTGCGAAGTAATGGCAGTGCCTTATGTACTCGGCTCATTCAAATACCGGCGGATTCAACGTTATTAAATTCTGCTTTTTGGTGAGATACATTACGTTAAGTATACACTATTATATTCTATCTATTATCACATGTCACATCCCTTTTTATTTATAGTTATCTTTTAAATGTGCCATTCAACAATTCCGATGAAGGAACTGGTATCGTGTACGCTTGGATTGGATCGAAAGCTGATCCCGAAGACGCTCGTCTAATCGGAGAAGTAGCAGAGGAAATGTTTAACAACGTGAGTTATAAATCTTTCATGCTCAGATTCCAAAGAGCTTAAGTTTAATTTTGTTCAATAATCGATATAAATCACAAATATGTTTGTAAATATTGTTCTTTTTTTTGCTTCCATGAAGTAGAATATTTTGTATCCTGTAGATGAAAAAAACGTTTTTTTATCTTTCATTATTGGTAATAAATATAAATAATTGTACGTAGCCATGGATAAGCCTGCAAGTATTAAACGAAGGCGAGGAACCAGACAATTTCTTCTGGGTGGCGCTTGGAGGGAAGAAACCGTATGACACTGATGCAGAGTACATGAATTACACAAGATTATTTAGATGTTCTAATGAGAAGGGATACTTTACAATCAGCGAGAAGTGCACCGATTTTTGCCAAGTAAATTTCCTAAACATAGAAAAATATTCCAATATTAATAATATTTTGATATATCATCTTTAAGTTTTTTTTTATGATAACATATTTTTTTGCAGGATGACTTGGCAGATGATGATATAATGATCCTCGATAATGGAGAACAAGTATTTCTCTGGCTGGGCACTCGCTGTTCAGAAGTTGAAATCAAACTGGCCTACAAGTCAGCTCAGGTCAGTTATATAAGATTAACTATCGATATTTTTTAATGAAAATGTTGCAAATATTTCACAAAGTAAAATTAATTCCGAGTTATTGGGACAATGCAGAGCATTAGCAAATTAATATTCTCTTTTTCTTTTAGGTATATATTCAACATTTACGCGTGAAGCAACCCGAGAAACTCCGTAAGTTATTTTTAACTGCCAAAGGTAAGGAATCCAGAAGATTCACGAAATGCTTTCATGGCTGGGGTTTACACAAGAGGCCGCCGCAGTAAATCGAGTCAGTGCTCACTACGCTTAACGTTTGGAGTTAGTTTTATATTTTACGCAGGCAGGATATGACACAAGCGCAACATTTTTATGTAGAGATCCGTAATGCGTCACGACCTTCGCTTTTATTCGCGTTTTGTATGTCGACGGAAGTCAATCCGTCAATAATGAATCTATATGAACAATCGATCTAGATCGGATAGGAAACGCAATAATTGTGTTCGCTAAACAACGAATTTAACTAGTAAAATTTACATTTTCGCGTTTGCTTTTTTTGCTTTTAACTGGATAATTCTTCCGACTGCTTTACTACGCGCCAGTTTGGTATACGTAATTTAATTCAGATTTCTATTTATTAGCACGGGCACTCTTTCGACTCAGTCTTATTTCTCAAATCAAACGGATGCAAGTACAAAGAGTTTTTTCTCGTATTTCCAGTCCGACGAGATTCTCTCTGTGATGCGATTCTCTGCTATTTTACACTGTGAAAGAGATTCGTTTACCTAATCCATACTTCGTGTATTCAACGAGATTTATTTATTTATTTATTCACATATATTTCCGTATTTATGAACTTTCGTACAGACTAGATGTACCAGTTTTTTTTTATTTCTCGCAAGTTTACGTTTCAGATAATGTGATAGACATTTTTAAAAATCGTTCGATGAATTGTGATACATATATTTATCGTCGAATTGTAACGTTGAAAAAAAAGCATTTTCTTTTTCTTTTTTGTAGAGAAATATCGATTCTTCTGTTAGAAGATAGATCAGCTGTTTGTACAGTCCTGAAATGGTTAAGATAGGAGTTTCTACGAGTTTTCTACATTTGTACTGTATTTCTCTAACAAAACACTGTCAAAACTGTCAATTTTGAGCAGATTATCCGGAAATCGCATTTGGAAATTTGTGAATATAAATCGAAGACTGAAAAGAGATACGTGTAATTATAATCGCAATGTATACATCTTATTATTAACACCGCCCGATTGTACAGATGCCATAACGAGCGTTTTTGTATCACTTACATTGTATTTAACACAATTTATTTATAGATATAATATATATTATATATACATAGATTTATAAATACATAGATTTTGTAAAAGTTCTACTTAACTTTCAACAATTGTATAAATAAATATTTCTATGACAATTTACATAATTTCAGGTAATTGAAGTGTAAGTAAGGTACCTAAGCTGAGTTAAGCGAAGAGGCTCCCTCTTCCTCACATGAATTCATGCAATTATTGATCTCGCATGTCTGCGATGTCAAGCTTGAATCTGAAAACAATCAAGATGATTGACATTCTAAACTAACTACATTTGCATTCTAAATTATATCAATAGACAAAAATTAGTTAACGACAATCAAAATTTGAAGTTATAAATAATCACACGTTAGAATTGACAACTAATCAAAATGTACTCTATAAGTATCAACTAATGTATCCACAAATGCATATCATAAGTAATTAATATAATTAACAGATATTGTTTCAAAGCTATAATATCTGTCTCTTTTTTTCAGTATATATATATATTTTTCTTTTTAATAAATATATATTTATACATATTTAAAAAAATATATATTTTTTATAAATATATAAATATTTATAAAATATATATTTAAAAAAAAAATATAGAAAATATATATTTTTTTATTGGACCAGCTGAATAATGTCTTTGTAAATTGCAACATTTCGCTCTTCATCACTATTGTCGCGAGTTATTCTAATAAAAATATATGAACAAGTACCCTCAATTAATAACACGTCTAATCGGCTGAGTATTTTCAACAATCACAACGAGATGAGATCAGCTGGACGCTAGTCGTCGTCATCGTCGTCATCGTCATCGGAAGGGACGAAGAGATCGTTCTCCTCCAGGAAGTTGGCTATGTTCTTGCTAATCGTGGCGCCGACCAGCAGGCCGAAAATCACGCTACTGACGACACCCAGGAAGCTGAACGGCGTCCTTTTCGGCTCGGGTAGGATCGCCCCGGACGGCGTGGTGATTGTCGACCGAAGAAGCGGTTTGGATATCGCGTTCGTCTTCCTGAGAATGGTCCCTCTGCGGAACAACGGCGTTACTCTGTGCAACAGCATCCTTGCGCGAGGTTTAGCTCCGGTAACGGTTGCTCGCGCGCTTCTCCCGGAATTTCCGAGCCGGGGGTAGTGAGTAAAATTTAGCACATTCCTGAATCCTGACTGAATGCAATGTGACGCTATATTCAGCGCGGTATTCAATTCAATATTGCCCCGATCTAGGGAAATCCCCACCGCGGATTTCCCTAGCTGCTACTGGCGACTTGGATTAAACCCCGATTAATTTAATCGGGGTTTAATCCAATGTAGATTAACTCTAATCTCGGTTTAATTTACGCTTTATCTTTTTTCTAATTTTTAGGACTAAGAAAAGATAAAGCGTAAGTTAATCTACATTGGTGGAAATAGGCATAACGTTTATAATGTTTGTGTTTATTTCGTTAGGATGGATAGAATTATAATTTTTGATATTAACACAGGAGGAAGGTTAAGATCAAATTAATAATTAATTGTATAAGAGAATTTCGCTCTAAATTATCCTGATTGAATGGAAGCAAACAGTAATATAACATTGTTATAATTTCCCATTCAACAATGTAACTGTGACATAACACACACGTTATATTGTTGAGTGGAAGATTATAACATTAATGTTATAATTAGGGTTGCCATATGCGAAACTATTTCCGGGACATTTTTTAGGCGACGTAAAAATGGGTTGTTGAAGAATTTTAGCTAAATTTTTAATTAATTAGTGAATTAATTATAATGAATTAGTGTTGCAGAATTTTAGCTAAATTTTTAATTATTAGTAACTCTCGAATCTATAAACCTCGAACACATTTAAGAGTAAAAAAACAAAAGTTTTTGTAACAAAAATATAATCATAATAATTATTGCACAGAGCTGACAAAGTATAGTACAATTTATATTGTTTAAATAAAAATCAATGTTAGATAAGAACTATAGATAAATCAGTGGAAGGCTGCTGTGTTAGCTGTGTACTCGAAACAAACAAATAACCAGTTAGACTCATGAAAGTTATGATTTTGTTGAAATTTTCCGGGACAGAAGACTTCAATTACTGAACACGGGACAAGCTTAAGAATTCCGGGACTTTCCTGGAAATCCCGGCTATCTGGCAACCTCAGTTATGTTACTGTTTGGTTGGTGTTTACTGGAAGTTGGATGAAACTCCGAAAAGATACAAAAATGATGCCGATAGGAATTTTGTAGCAAGTCACTGTTTGGATTGGCGGCATTGCGCGCGCGTTTCGGAACCCGCGTTACCCACGTGGAAGAGACGAGTCTTCGACGTCGCGAACCTGAGGATGTATGTTTTACAGAGCGGCAGATGACAAGGCTAAACACCGAGTGGGAATCATGTTTTACGTGATAGGATTAGGTCTAGGCGACGCGAAGGACGTCACTGTCAAGGGGCTCGAGATTATTAGAAAATGTGACCGCGTATACTTGGAGTCTTATACGTCTATCTTGACAGTACAACAGAAAACTTTGGTTTGTATCATCTAAACATCATCAAAGATGACATACAATTCGATTCACTTTCACGTGGCAAAGCATGCAACTTCCAGTTTTAAGATATATCAAATTTTTGACATTACTTATTTATATATTTTATATTTATATATTTATATATTTATATTAGGAAGAATTTTATGGACGTTCCTTGATCGTAGCTGACCGCGAGCTGGTGGAGAGTAACGCAGATGAGATACTACCGAAGAGGGAGGACGAAGACGTTGCTTTTCTGGTTGTAGGAGACCCCTTCGGGGCTACCACGCACACGGATCTGGTTCTGCGCGCGAAGGAGAAAGATATACAGGTGGATGGGACAGCAGGATTTATTAGAATTATTATTTCTGAGAAATATCAAGATTGTTTATATCAATATGATTTACGTCGAGATTGTTTTCATGTATTTCTGGTAGAGATTATTTAAGAACATTATGCTTCTGACTAGGTGAGAGTCATTCACAATTCGTCGATACTGACTGCAGTTGGTTGCTGTGGCTTGCAACTTTATTCATATGGAGAAATCGTTTCGATTCCATACTGGACCGACACTTGGCGACCGGACAGTTTTTACGAGAAGATAGCTTCTAACAGACAAAGAGGACTGCACACACTCTGTCTCTTAGACATCAAAGTTAAGGAGCCTACTCTAGAAAGTATCACAAAGAGGAAAAAGGAATACATGCCTCCGAGATTCATGAGCGTCAATGAAGCTGCTGGTCAATTGATAGCTATACTCGACAATAAGATTCAGGATGGCCATGAAGATTTAGGTCGGTGATAACAAGTGATTCTATTGGAGTGATCACGTAATAATCATACGTATTTAAGATAAATATATAATGATCACATATATAAATAATTGTCATAAATAATATATTTATGTTATTTTTGGGTATTTATATTTAATAGCGTTCACGCAACAAAGCTTGGCGGTAGGTTTGGCGCGGGTGGGCTGCGAAGATCAGCACATTGTCGCTTGTTCCCTGCAGGATATGACACGTGTGGATTTGGGACCTCCGCTACATTGTCTCGTCATACCGGCGGAAAAGCTTCATCCCCTCGAACTAGAATTTCTAACGCAATATGCTCTCGACAAGACTCAATTCAGAGAAATGACGCAATGAGCATGACCTTTTTTATTCGATAAAGAATAAAGTGAATTTTATTCTTTTTGTATAGCGACAAAATAAATTTGATTGTGTCAAATTGTTAGACACAACGCGGTGTACTTTCGTAAAGGATGCAAAATGTATAATTTGATGTGAAAAACGTATATTTTCTTATATTATGATCTTTAATGAAACACGCTAACTCTTTGTTTTTCCGTAAAAATTTAAATTTATTATTTAGATATGCCAGATGCCTTATTGATTTGTATCTGTTTTTAGTGTAATATAATATTTATGCTTGATATTTTTGCAGATTTCATAATCCTAAAACCCATGATAGTTTCCGTCCCCAGACTGTATAAAACTTACATGAGCACTGTCGCGGTTGAATTATTAAGCGTTTGATATTTCCGCGTAACGGCTGATCGATTGCAATCGGACCCTGTCGTTTCGTAGGTCCGTCACGAAAAAACAGGGAGAAATTGGCAATTGTGCGCAGGTATTTACGTAGGCCGTATTATTATTCCATTTGCTTTGGCCTGGTTCCATAGTCTAAGTCGTATAATTCTGCGGCGGAGTCACGTGGTCGTGCGTCAGGGCAAACTAATCAATGGACGAGCATCGACCACCGCGCAAGGCTGGTGTCGGTGATTCAGTTGTGCCACGGAGATGCGTTCGCTCGGTGGTGGCAACCCTCACGTTTCATACCCTCCTGCAGCATTACCGGTTTCTAGAAGACGACAGCGATATATCCACGTTTACGATATCGCTCCAATTTACTTCTCACTCACTTTGCCAGGTATATGGAATTATACGAGCACTGTTGAGATCTTACGTGATGAACGTTGCACCTCGATATTCACACGTACACGCATATTGTAACTCACTATTTTCTGCAAAAAGAAATATATGTTACAATTGATAATTATAATATCTTTCTTGCAATTTTATTTTATCCCGCACCCAGCTAGTTTGATATATGGAATACATCTTTAGAGAGAGAGAAAGAGAGTACGAAAGTAACCAAGGAGAAGTAACCAAGGAGAACAGGAAACCAAAATGATGTCAATTTGACGTCATATTGACTAAATTATGACAAGAAAATGTTTTGGTCGTGATTCAATATTATCATCTAAATGACATCAAATTGACATTATTTTTTTATTTTCTGTTCTCCTTGGGTAAGTTTTGCTATATAGCGTAGCCAAATTGTAGAGCTTCGGATTTAAATAAGAACATCAATTTCGAAAAACAAGAAAAATATAAATTTGGAAATGTGTTGAAAAGTTAATGCCAATAAACTATCGATAACGCTTATAGTTGTCTCGTGTAGAGAAAGTATGACTTGAAACTCAATGAATATAGCACAAATGCACTAGAGAATTACTTTTTTACACGTTCAGAAAATTGCAATTAATATCTTCTTAAATTTTCCTATGTGTGTCTCAAAAAATTCAGATTTTAGAAGACTCTTCCGAGGCACCTTGAATACATTTTCAACTATTAGAAGATTAAAAACTGTCATACTTTCTCGAAATTACGTTCTAAGTAATCCTAATTTTCCCTAATTTTTAAATATCTAGAACAAGAATTAGAGAATTGTTACGGAAGAATTCCCTGAAAAAGAAGAAGCTGTATTCCGTGATGCATTGATGTGATACGTCGCAATAAAAAGAATGCTGCTGATAGCAATTCTACGTAAATTCTACGTATAGATGAATAATTGGGAACATTATGAGATACAGTAAAGTGGCACGATGCTAAGCCCGACCCCGCCGATCGATCGTCCCAGCCTACGTCCTGGCACAGGATATCTCATCGCGCCACGGGTACCCCACGGTCTTGCGACCGTTGTCGAAGGTCTCACGAGAGAAGTCCTGCGTCATCGTCCCGAGGACATATACGTCTTTGCTGCCCGCCACTTCGAGAAGCTGCTGAAGCTGCGGGAGGAGTACCACGCCGAAGAGTACAGCGATCACGAATTTAACTATGAATTTAGTCGCGATTTTAATTTGTGGTCCACCAAGGAGACCCGAAATATCGGAAAACCTTCGAACAGCGGTTGGTCCTTGGAGAAGGAGCTCAGGAACTTCGGTGAACAGGTGACCGTTGACGTGGAGGAAAGCCAAGAGGACGCCTCCATCGATAGAGAAAGTCAGAAAGCGTCGAAGCCGATATGCTCGAGAGGTCCTGCGACTACGAAGAAAACCTCGAAGAAATCAAAGGACAACGAGACAAGGTCGGACGCTCGTGCGACGAGGATTATCTCGCAGATGACCGCTCTTCACGGTCCCGGCAAGAATATCCAGGCCAAAGATATCAAGCAGGAGCTCAGGAAGAATAAATTGAGCGGCGAGAAATCGAAGGCGAGCGATAGTGTAGAGAAAGGAATTCGAGGAGACAGGCGATCTAGAACGAGGATTCCTAAGAAGGAAAAAGATCCTGAAGAGGAGGAGGTTGAACGTGTCACAACGAAGATAACGACAAGCTCGAGTAGAACTTCTGCACGAAGACCGTTGAAGAAGGTGCGCCGAATTGAGACCGAGTCCGAGACCGAAACGGAACGAGAAGCCGGACTTGAAAATGGGTATAATTTATTTTACTGTAATATCTCTTTTCTAGTTATTTAATATTATAATAATTTTTATAAATATTTTAGACAATTTTAATTTGAAGGATTTGTCTAAATGTTTCTTCTTTTAATTATCAGACATGCGAGATCGACCGTTAAAAATGACGGTGCGAGCCGTGAAGCGATTGTGCGGACCGGAAGCAGGGAGAGGAGACCAAAAGCATGGCTCTCCGAACATTCCTCCGAGAGGAAAGTATCGTCGAGAGCACTTAGTATGGATCGCATTAGGGCGTATGTGCTGCGCAAATTCGCGAGCAGCGCGAGCTTGGAAGTCTTACGATCGCCTACGTACGTAGAACAGGTGCAAGAAGTGATCGACCGTGCGGCGCCGATCATCAAGGAGAAGCTGGAGGAGATTGGACGGCCGCGGGGAAAACGTTCGAGATCGGTCGACCTCGCCTGGAACAGGGAATTTTATCGGCACGTTCGAGAAGAAAGGAGACCTGGCGATCATGATGAAAAAGAAAGCGGAAGACGAAAGAGTGGTAACGGGTTGGAGCGGAAAGTCGATATCGTGAAGAAAGAGGAGAAGGAAGATTTTTTCGGAAGGGATGAAACGATTCTGAACACGGAGAGAGAGAATAAATTGAGGAGGCGCAGCTTAGGATCCGGCAAAAAATCGAGAAGGCACGAGAGTGATGACTTCGGGGTCGTCGATCAGGTCGACGACAACTCGAAGTATAGTAATAAATTGGAGCACGAATCCGGTGCGACGCGTGACACCTTGGAAGCAAGATTGACTGCCACGCAGAGCATCCTGGAAGGTATTTCGAAGTCGACATCCGAGTTGGGCGGTGCTCGCAAGGGCTCGGAGATCTCCGATTCTGCCGGAAGTGATCCGTCAGAATCGGAGGTTTCAGATCACGTCGTTTCCCTACCGATCGTGAGACCGCCGTCCTCCAGGAACTCCAGGAGCGCCACCAAAAATGGTTCGGACAATCTGACTCTGCCGCCCATCTCACCGGAAGCTCCCAAATCGACAAAGAAGAAGGACGAGCTGTCCTTGCCGGTTCTGCCAACGGCATCCAACAACGGCAACCATTCCGCTAGAAAACCGCAAGAACAGGATGTCTCAAAAGACGCAGAGGAGGCCTCGACGATGCATGACATTACAAGTGATATAGAAGACATAGCGGTTCTTCCTGAAAACGGAGAAGCGATCGTAGATGCGGAACAGGATCTCCAGGATCTAACAATGGACGTAAAGTTTATTGATGAAGAAAAACGTATGAGAGGTAAAGATGTGGATGGAGTTTTCCAGGAAGAGGCTCCGGTGAATGAGAAACGCGGAAGTCTTGAGGAGTTTGAGGAATTGGAGGAATTGGAAGGAGGCAGGAAGTCCGAAGAAGTCTTCAGGGATAGCTTAAACATTACACCGGAAGTGGTGGACATACCGCTAAGGCCAGATTCGTTGGAGCCTGATGGAAACGAAGTCAAACTTCAAGATGATAATGCGGATCCTGCACGAGAGAACACGTTCGATAGACTGAAGGATAAATTGATCGAGATCGAGATGGCGGAACGGAGTATTGAGAAAGCGTTGGCTTGCCAACAAGTCGCGACGTGTGACATTGGTGAAATGACGAGCCAAGCGGAAAAGTCGCTGACTGACGGGAAGATAAATGAAGTGCGAGAACCGACTAATGAAGCGGAAGAGACTGTGAGTGACATACAAAAGTCGACGGACGTGGGAAAAATACTGATAAATAGAGATGACGAGAAAAGAAAAAAGAACAACGACGATGAAAGAAGAACATCGACGGATGATATAGAAGAGATAAAAGATATAATGGAAACATCAAATAAAATGGGAGAGTTAAATATAGGAGAGAGATTAAAAGATAAAGCAGGAAAAATGGAAAGTGAAATAAAGGAATCGACTAGTAAAACAGAAAATTCAAAAAATAAGGTAAAAACATCAGCGAATGGACATAAAAAATTGATGACTGAAAATGAAGCACAGAGATTGAAGAATAACGCAAAAGTATTGAAGACTGGAGTAGAAAAAGCGACTGATCAAACGGAAGTAACAATGACAAAAGGAACAGAAAATGATGCGATGAAAGTACAAGATGAGAGATCGATGAATGAAGCTAAAAAATCGACGAACGAAAAATTGTCAAGTGGCGTAGAAGAGTTAGCAGTTAAGGTTCATGTCGAAAATGTGCAACCTATAAATCCAAGATCACATGGCAAAGATTCTCAGATTACCGAAGTAATTGAAACAGACGGTGATGATACAACGATATCAAAAAAGAAAGCTGAAAATGCAGCGAGTGGATTTTCCAAGAGTACAACTTCCGAAAATACCACGGTCAAAAGCTCGATGACAAATCTTCCCAATGAGAGCGATAGAACGAAAGGAAAGCGGAAGAAACGTGAGAGCGACAAATTACCAATAATGACGCCGCTCCCTTTAGAGCTCCCGTACTCTTACGTCCTCAGCGAAGGTTCTCCTTGCGAGATCCCCGATTCCGTGACGACCGTGATCATTCCGGACAGATCGTGTTCTTCTCCCGTTATCCTGGAGGACGAGAGTTATCAGTTGGAATCAACGATTTCCGAGGGAAAACAGGAACAGAATCAGCATGGATACGGTATGGAGATTTTCGGAGAATATATTCGACCGGAAGCTGTCGTTCTGCCCGCCGATACCGATTTCATGCGTGATGTGAAAGGAACAAACTCAAGTCAGGACATAATGATCGTCCATCAGGACTTGGACAGAATCAAAGAAGAGGGTGAAGAAGAGGCAGAGAAAGAAGTTGGCGAGCAAAAAGAGATAAAGCATCATGAAGAGGAAAAAAATGATAAAGAAACAGCAAGGGAGGAAGAAATGAAGAAGGTTGCGACGCTGGGAGACATCGTCGAGTACGAGGAGACTGAAGAAACTGACGTAAGGGTAACCAAGGATGCTGAGGAGATTTCTTCTTCTGGCGTTGTCGAATGTGAATCCTTGCCTGATACTAGGGATGTAACAGTTGATACTGGTTTGACAAACGAAGAAAAAGCAGATGTCGCGGTAGAATGTATAAGCGCGCCGGAGAATTCGTCAGAAGAGAACGGAAGTACCCAGGATACTCACACGACCACGTCGAGTGACATGAAGGAGAGCACTGCGAGCAACCGATCGATCGAGAGTCCGAGTCCGGATAGACCGGTAGTACCAGAACTAAATCTAGACTCGCTCCAGGATAATACGGTGTCATCTTTTAAGATGACGGCAAACGGAACAGAGAAGGAGGATAATGGCAGTCCTAGGGAGAGTGATGCCACAACATCCTTAATCGAGCCATTGACTTCGGATGAGAGGTTGGTGAATCGGCAGGCCTTGGCTGATCGCGAAGAAGAAATTGTTGCCGAGGAGTTGACAGAGAGAGGTTTGCCAGAGTCAGAGGTTCCGGAGGCTGATCAATTGTATCGCGCGGAACACGAGGAGTATGAATGGTTGGGGAAAGATCCTTTATCTGCGGAAATCAACTTAGATGATGAAGCGAAATCTCGAGAGGACAGTATTGGTGTGAGGGCTTTATCAGGAGACTCTGTGCAAATTGGTTCGCTTTTGCAGGAAAAAGAGGAGACGGAGGAATTAGGAAGCGAGGAAGAAATCGCGAGAGAATTGATAGGCTTGTTGGATAAAGATATGCAATTTTGTGCTGAAAAATTAGACTCGAAAGATAGTGGAGAATCTGAAAAAAGCAATTTAGATGTGGATGATAAATCTAATCAGCTATTGTCAGCATCTACGCATTCGATTTCAGTTGAACAAGAAAACAGGGATCACGAAGATTCTTTAGATAAAATAAATAATGTAATAAGGACTGAAGCGACTAACGAATTATCAAATAACATGACTGATACCAACGAAGATAATAAGGATAAAGAAAGTGCGGTAATAAACAAAGAAACTGAAAAAAGCAATTTAAATGTGGATGATGAATCTAATCAGCTATTGTCTAATAAGGATAAAGAAAGTGCGATAGTAAACAAAGAAACTGAAAAAATTAAACAAGAAGCACATATAGAGAATTTGCAAGTTGCACCTTTAGCACAATTTGAACAAGATGAATTATTAGAAGAGAATAATAGACTTGAGACTGATAAAAGAGTTACAGTTCCAAGTGAACCTAATATTATTAATGCAGATACTGATATTCAGAGAAAACTTGAAGAAAAACAGACGAGTGTTGAAGAAGTCCCAGATAGCCAAAGCAACGATAGTAAAATTGAAGAACCGAGTAAAAAACACGAAGAAAAAGAACAAGAAGAATTACAAAGTCAGAAAAAACGCGAGCAAGAAAAATTAGAAGGACACGAGGAATGTGAACAGAAAAAATTAGAAATACATGAAGAATGCAAAGAAGAAAAATTGCACGTTCAAGAAAAAATCGAGCAGGAAAAATTAAAAATTCAAGATAAAAATGATGAAGAAAACGTAAAAGTAGAGGAAGAAATCACACGTGTGACAGTAGTGCCTCTAGAAGCAACAGAGTCCAGGAAAGATTCGATGAACGAACCGATGAAGAACGACAATGAGGAGACTAAATCGAATAATGAATCCATCATTGACGATCAAGCAGGAAAAACTGCGGAAAATGAGAAGGAAGAGAAAACTAAAGATCTTTCAGGGAAAACAGAGAGTGTTCACGGGCCAATTACAAGCGCAATATCGGAACAATCGGCGGAAGACCGTTCTCGTTTTGGATATTGGACCACGGAGACGAAATCGTCGACCGTGGAAACAGTAATCGAAGCTCTCGATTATAATACGAGTACAGACCAGAAGATGGAGATTATTGCTGATTCGCCAGAAACTATCGCGGACGAATCGCTTATTCGCGAAAAAGACGATTTCCACTCAGCCGTTGTAAAAATTCAAGCTTGTGAGTAAAACTGATAAAATTACGTCGATTTTTTAATTATGCCGCGGTGATAGATAACTCTCCATGGACTTTCTTATATTTTATTACATTTAAATAATATAATAAAATCAGAAGGCAACAAAAAAAAGTTCAATTGAGCAGATATATTATAAATAATATCGCCATGTCATTAATTTTGTTGAAATTAGAAAATAAAGTAATATTATATTTTAGAAAAGTTTTTTATGACGTATAATTTCATAGATTTCATAAATTTCATAGATTTCATAGATTTCATAGATTTCATAGATTTCATAGATTTCATAGATTTCATAGATTTCATAGATTTCATAGATTTCATAGATTTCATAGATTTCATAGAACTAATGGAGATAATTCTTTGAAGGTATTCGAGGATTTTTAACGCGTCGTCGCGTGAAAAATTTGAATTTGAAGAAACCAGAATTTGTTTCGAACGACGTTCCATCCACGCAGAAGACGGTAAATATAATTGTTACAATAATCTTGATCAATTTTAATAAATTGATCAAGATTAAAAAGCCATGATTTCTAAAAAAATAATTATTGATGTTATCAAAGAAAATAATACTAATATTTTATAAAATATTTACTAAAACGTTGTTGCACAGCTGTATAAAAGATTAATAAAGAATTTGTATAAAAAATTAATATATAAAAAATTAATACAAACGATATATTGTGCGATATATTGAATCTAATAAAGTACAATTTTTTACTGAATGCCGTTATCGTATTCTAAATGGAACACGATAATTTTGCACGTAACATTTAATGTATTGGAGCTGATCTTGAAATAGTTGGAATTGAGTCCATCGATTTTTCTCTGTTTTGCCGAGCTGAACAGCTGGACGCAATATTTCGCACGCCACGCTCGTCGGAAGTTTATTACGTAAAAGAGGAAGCGGCGGGTCACTGCTAAACGTCAACGCTTTTATGATTGCAACAGGCGGTTTGGCAGTAACCGGCTTGGCAGATCGATCCAAGTTTTCGCTCCTTAAAATAATTGTTTCTTAAATCAGAATTGACGTCCACGATCTTACGTTGTTTTTGTTACATTTTCTTCGAAATTTTATGTCTCAAAATAGCATTTATTTTCGCTATTTAATTATTTATTATTCTTCTTTAATATAGCAAGTACTTTTTTAAAAGTGTGATTCTTAAGTGTGATCTATAATGATTAAATGACTGATTAATTGATTAACACATTTTTTCTTTCCTACCATCAATAGAAATCATGCACTGTTAAATTCGTAATGTCAATTTTTTTTAAATTAAATCATTTTAAACTATTTCTGGATTATTTTCTAGGTCAATTATGTTATTTTAAACCATTTCAGTTTACTAAGAGCAGTAGTTAAATTTGACAATATGAATTTAATAGTGTAATATAATCAAACTTTATGAATTATTCATTTTTAGAGTGATCGTCTAGCGGTGTCGCAGGATACTTTGAGTTTACGAGAAGCCAGACGTCTTCGACGAGAAGAAGCTCTACGGAATACGACACTCTCGTTGGAGAACGCCTTCGCGACAGGTCGGCTTCAACACACCGGCGAGTTTCACGATTCTGTGCCGTTACTTCCTTTCGATCTGACGAATAGTAAGACTAATTCAGTCACCTCGAACGATTCTTTGGATGAAGAGATTGATGCAGAAGACGCTAGTCCACCTGATATTACAAAATCTAGCTCCAGCGAGAGTGATCCTGTGTAAGTAATAGCTCGTAGAAGAATTTAAGAATGCACTTATTACGCTTCAAATATTATTCGTTGTCTAGCATCTTGAATTAAAATCACGTTTGTGTAAACATCTTTCGTCACATCTCACAGTCGCGACAGCGAATACGGAACGAATTTCCACAAAGGCAATGCCTTCGTTGATCCCACCTTTCCGATCGTGATGCACTTGCTGACGGACGCATCCCGCCACTTCTCAATCAGCCAAAATTCCCATTCCAATTTTAACGCAAGTGCTGGAGGAGTGAAGCCCAATGAACCGGCCATGGACATCCTGATTGGGATGGGCTATCCGAGAGATGATGAGAATCGATATCTGAAATTCATAACTAGCGTCGAGGATTTGGGTTCCAATATGGATTCCTTGACTCTAGACAACATGATGAAGAGCATGAAGAACACCGACGACGCTCATCCTTCAACGACTTCTGGCGAGGGTAGCCTCAGGGAGCCATTGGCTCTTCCGGGCGTTCCTCAGGGTGTCGTGATCGAAGAGATAACCAGTTTAGAGCTCGTCCCGTCGGAGTCATCGAAACCATCGACCGCACCGAAGACCTCGCTGGATACAAATAGCTCGATGCCATCAGAAGAATGTGCTTTCGAAAAGGCGGAGGATGATTTAGGGACGTCGCCGAGGACCACGAATGCAACGGAAGACCGGAAACAAGGAGTTGAAGGACAAGAATCCGACTCTCGCACCTCTGAGAGCGTCGGAGAGAGCGATTTGCGTAGCGAGGATGCGAATAGAAGATCTGACGAGATATCTGTCGACAGCCGCGAACACGTGGAAGAAGAAAAGAACGATAAGACGTGAATCATATATTCGTAGAGACGCGTGGGCTGACGAAGCAGGGTAGGAGTTGTAAACTGTATGATCGATCAATTAGTTCCTCCGATTAAAATGGATTGCGTGCGAGACGATGGTCACTATAATTTCATTGCACAAGATATTTTTACAAGAAGCACTTGTGTTTCATATTATTCTTGTAGAATTTGGAGTGCCTGATTTTTTTACTCCTTTATGTAGAATCAGATAGATGGTGCGAGAAGGGTATCTCTCAGGAATAGTATTAGTATACACGAGAAAAATCACACATAATGTTTTAGTTATTAATTTACGAAGGGAGTACAACGCAAGTGCTAGAGTCTTTTCGTAATTTTACACGACGCAAGCGAACGGTTTCTCCTCGCTTTTTACATAGTTTGAAGATATATTGTATATCTTTGTATATGCAAAAAGATAAAATATAAATAAATTGCATATATAAGATAACTTAATTTACTCTTGTTTTAGAATATTTATCATAAAAAGTCAATTGAAATTAATTGGCTAACAATGTAGAAGATATAGCTATAGACTGCGAATTAAGCATATTCTCGATGATAAGATGTTGCAGATGTCTCTGTTGCACAATTAGACATTCTGTGAATTAACTGCAAAAATTTTGAATTAAAATGAATATAATCTTTCGTTTTACATATTTCTAAACATTTCGTATCTTGTCTTTGTCCAATTCTGGCTCCGAAAAAATTGCGAGAAAGTGGAAGCACAATACAGATGAATTTCGTCACCGTGAAGTTTTGTAACTCAAACATATTGATCGCTAATTGTGCCCGTAATGATCCGAGAAATCTCCGAAATCGGATCGACAATGCTTTGCATTTGGATCACGCGGAATGCAAAACGGCTCGGATACAGACCTTGGTACATATTTTTAGTATCTGCCACGATCTAAAGAGAGAGAAAGAGAGATAGAGAGAACGGATGACGATCAGTATCGTGGTCGTCGCGACCGGCCAGTGAGCGGGGATCCAAGGTAAGGACACGACGTTGCGATGACGTCACTGAGCGTCGCGACGACGATGCTGTTGTCGTCGTCGTCGTTGCTGCCACTCATAGCGACTCACGCGCAGGCATCATCACGATCTGTCGACCTGTGCAACTGTTCGTTTCTTTTTTCCTTTCTGTCCTTCGTGGTAACCGTCGTGTACATCGTTCAGAATCAATATCACGTTCACCGATACGAGCGATCCGCTGCCGCAATTTTGTCACATACATCTGATATCTCTGAGAGGTAAGCGAAGTGAGTGAGCGCGAATCAGCTGCGGGTCACGCAGATAGATAGCTTCATTACGTGAGAATTGTAGGGAAGATATTTGGGTTGTATCATTTTTCATCATCTTTCAGCATCATTTTTTTCGGTTCATCCTTCTTATTTATATTTAAGGTCTCCTACGTATTTCTGGATGAACAATTCGGCTTTCCGACGATTTTCACAATCACGAATGCGTTATTAATGAAAATCGAAAATGATGGAATTGACTCTTTTTCAGAGAGCGCCTTCAATTTATTAATAGCGGCGTATGTCATTTTAATGTCTATATTAACATTGGAATTTGCAAACGTGCAAATTCGTTGCTCTTGACTATTAATATTACAGCGAGTGAAGAGAGAGATCTTTAGGATAGGCAGGAGCTTTTTGAGTGAGAATGGGATTTCAATTATCTGCAATTATTAATTTCCAAGAACTGTTGGAATCCCTAGGTTTTCAAGATTTTTAGATAACTTGATAAACTTTTTATCCAATTTTTTCTCTAATTCATTCAAATAGTCTCTTTATCTTTGAAAAAACTGTAGCTTCAGAATTTTCATCTGGAAATCTCATATCATAACTAAAGCGACATTCAATCTCGTGTAACAATAAGTAACACGCAAGATCAAACGACAATAAGAACGTGCAAGATCAACAATTTTAATTCGTGAAATCGACATCATAACACAATCTAAATTAATCTAGTAACAATAATATTAATTAACAAACGTTACCGATGACACAATTTACGAAAACATGTTGTTGGATGCGAGATACTTAATGGAGAACGTGCGGAATTGCGCGCGAGATCTATGAATGCGATCGTCATCGATGTTCGAGCCGGCCGATTGGACGATGCGTATCGTTCGATATTTTCGTGATGATGATCGGTGAAGAGTTATGCGCGAATACACGCCCGAGATTAAACGGCAAACGCAAACAAATTGGAATGTTCTTGGCCGCACGCACGCGCGCGGACTTTCGTCGACACTCTCGCGAGCATCAATCATCAATCAGCGTATATTGGCCTCAGGACGACGAATTTACTGTGACGCACATGTCGACCGCACTTACGAGACCGAAATTAATGCTGTCCGATGTATTACGAACACTTTGCGAGCTCCCAATACAGCGTTCTCCCCTGACACAACGCGATCAATCAAGCTGCAAGTGGAAGAATAAATGGCCGAATGGTGCTCGAACAAGTGTATTATATCGAGTTCCCTAAATTAAATCGCCTATTATACTTTTCAATGAACGAGTGTGTCGCAGGGAAACAAATGTAAAATGAAAATTGTGTCTTGAGAGTGAAGAAGTATCTATTTGATGCGTCAAATTTAATGTACGTAACGTGGAGGCTTTTCGAAGGATTTTGTATTTTTTAATTTTAATTTTACTTAAAACTTAAAATGTGATATATAAGATAATGTATAAAATATTACAAAAAAGGCAAGAATTTTTTAAGATAAATACCATTTTAAAAAATTAAAAAAAGTATATAATTTTATTTGATGCACGGTTCAATGGCCGTTCGAATTACTCTTCAACTGCCTTCTTTCTCCAGTCTTTTCGTAAGGTGAATAAAATCTAGCACGTTCGCGTTTTTAACTTTATTTAAAAGCGCGCGAAGGCCGTCCCGCAGTTATCGGACGATCGGCACTCACCCTCTGCCAACTTTGTACGAAATTAACCATCCTCGGATGCGTGAAATAAGACGTGAAGGCGATCAACGGAGAACCGAACGGGGCCTCTCTCGCACGCGGGTTATCATCGCAGAACGCATGCGTGATAGATCTATCCTTCGTTCCGAGGCGGATAAACCGCGCTTGCCGAGCCAACGCGCGGCTCTTTGTCGCGCATCCGTTGCACGTCAGTTTCCCATTCCGCTTCTGGCCAGGAGGACGCGCGATAAGGAGATCACGACGATCGGAAGTGAGCGCAGAAAGTGTTTTGCAAAGAGGAACAATCGTTCACGTCTTCGTATTCTCTCGGTGTGATAAGATTCCCAATCTTTAGGCAACTGGGAAGATCGTCTTGCTCCGTCTACTCTCTCGGATCGATTTTTGTAGATCATCGTAGGCCCGAGATCTATCTCGAGTCCGTTTGCATAATTATTTCTTGCAATTCGCTCCGCAGATGTCCGGCATTGATGACGCTCGACACTGCAATTTCCCGGGGCGATTCCTGAAATAATCGGAAGAATTGTGGCTTCCTTCCTGAAGAGAATATTTATATCGGAGGAAGAAACTGTTTGTTCTTTCTCGCTGGTCGATATTTATAGATAATCGAAGGTATCCTGAAGTGGTTGTTTGACCTGTTTCTCCATTGGCGAGATCATAAATAATCGACGGATTATCTCGTCCACAAGATACCTCGCTTCCGTCTTGAAATAAATCTTTAAAAATAATTTAGGAATCTTCATCTCTCTCTTTATTCAGTTTTCCACTTGGATTCCGATAAATCACTCGGGGAAAATAGGTCTGTTCCCCCGGGAATGATCTTTACAAATAATCAAGAATAATTTGAAATTGTTCTCATTCTTGGGATCGCTTTGTAAATAAGCTGAAGGTACGCGAACCTCTCCGGAAGCGATCTTTGTAAACAATCTGGGAAAGCGTCGAGATTCTTGCGGAGTCGGCCTTCGTGGAACAACTTGGAGAACTTGGATCGGACAGATTTTAACAATCGAGACACGGAGCTTCGCGTGACCGGCTCAGAATTCCGTTCATGTCGCAGACCCCGAAGGAGGACGCCGACGCGATGAAGGCCAACACGGCGGCAACGAAGATTCAGGCCAATTTTCGCGGATACCGCGTGCGCAAGCAGCTCAAAGAATCCACGCAGCGTCGTCGTCAGCAGCAGCAGCCGCAGAGCCATCAGCGGGACCAGCATCAGCAACAGGAGCACATGAAGCCGAAAGAGCATTTGCTGAAGAGACAGAGCACTCGGGAGGCGCTCGAGGAGAAGTCGGCGACGAAGATCCAGGCAGGCATTCGCGGCTTCCTGGTGCGGAAAAGACAGCAGGCCGTTCAGGCTGCGGCGACGAGGATCCAGGCTGGCTTCCGTGGCTTCAGGACGCGAAAGTTGCTGAAGCAGAACGGCCAGTAGGCTGTTCTTGCCGGTACTTTCCTGGCGTGAAGAGCGACGTGGGACACTGACGTGCGCAAGAGGTTCTCCTCTCGTTTATGTCTCGTGATTGCGCTGACGTAAATTACATGCTGTTACTAATGTGACCATGCGTGACCATTTGTTCCGGGGCTGGATGTGATGTGATAATTGCTTCGATCTACAGCCTCAATCCGATTTCTCTTATGCACTAACATAGTTATGCTTGGTTATTGAATATGCAAGTTTCTTTGTGCACCTGGAATGTTTGGAATTGGATTGCAAAATTAATTATTTTTAAAATATATTAACAAATTCTTGCGAAAATGTTTTAATTTAACACTCTTAAGAATCATGCATATTGTGCTCGAAGATATATATATATATATTTTTTTTTAATTATATGATACATATATGTGGACATGTATTGTACAATAATATTAGAGAAAACAATTAAAACATTTTTTCTTAAAATAGTTTTCCTAAGTTTCGAAAAGGTTTGCTATTTTTACTCAATCTAAAGCTTAATCTTGCTTCTCCGTGCCTTGAAATAATCACAGAACACTCATGTGCCTTAATGAGTGTTATCTGATATTTTTTTATTCCGATGTTGCACGTACAACAATATAGCGGGAATTTTTCATGAAATATATAAAAGCATTATTTTCCAGGCTGTCTTTGAAATGTAATAGCTTGTGATGATCGCGACGATTGCGTGCTAATATTAATCGGCACTCATTAACTGCAGAAGGAAAATGTAAACAGCTGCAACACGTGTCCGCGACACATCTCATTGCTTGTAAGCGGTTTAAATATAACGACGAGCTCGCGTCTCGAAGCCCTTGACCCTTAAATTCTTCTTAGTACCGAATTCTTTGGCACATCTCTCGACCTTCTTCATATACTTGTTTTTCATACTGTCGTTTGTTTTTCAGCATTTTGCAGATTCCTTTGTGACTCGAACCCTGCGATTGGATCGGAGGTGCGGGAGAAAACGACAATTTTCAATTTTAAGTTAGTTACATTGTTCCGCGATTCGACACGTGTGCTTTTTGAGACACTCCATGTATCTTTGAATTGTAACATTGTTAATTCGAAAGTCATCTCGGGATCGATGATAACGGAACATTGTTTTACGACAATATACTTATCATTATTTTTATTTCCTTATTTCGATTTTTTCCACGATGGCTTTCGTATAACAACAATGATAATGCTGGAAAGAAAGAAGCAATAATTGAAGACATTGAAAGCTTGAAAAAAATGGTTGATATTATATACATATATATGATAGAAGTTAAATAATTATATCTCTTAATACTCTCTCTCGTTATTTCATATAATTTTTTATGCAATTAATATAATAATGCGTTGATTATAAATTCGAATATTGCAAATTAATATCGAAGGTACTTCTGTATATCGTATTTCATATCCGCGCAATTCCGTTGATATTTGTGTAATGACTAGCGTATGAAAGATGTACATATAATATATAATATATACTTTTTGTCGTTGTATGAATAATAAATTTTTAATCTTTATAACAATGATTCTTAATGGTGGTATTTAATACAATGATATAACTAAGGAAGGCTAACATGGAATCTCCATTTTAGTAGTAAGTATTTCTTATTGTTCAATGTACATTTATATGTCATTTTTTTTCAACTATTTGCAAAGAAGATATACTGTGTGCATGCATATGTTATCCGAAGAGTAAAGCAGTTCACCAGTATTTCTGGATGGCAGCACCTGATTATAGGGAAGATATATCTTCAGGATACACACACGCTTTAGAACCTTTAATTTTAATTAATTTAATTGATATCATGCTTGTAATTCGACATCAAATTTTCTTTAAAAAAAAGAAACTTTTTTTAAAGATGTTAATGAATATCAATAGCATATTTAAATTAAGAGAAGAGAGAGAGAAAAGACCGAAATCTAGAAGATGCTGAAGAACACTTCTGTTTGTAAACCTAAGATCATTTATTGTCAGCATAAACAAACCATTCCGCTTCATTTATCGTGAAGAAACAATTTCATTTCGTTGCGTGTGAGGCTGGTTCTGTTTAAGAGCGCGGATAAACAAGTTAATCCGGGATGAGGGAAGGTATGTCAATGACGCACATATGAATGCAACCAATTTTATTCTGTTGTCCGTTACATAGGGCGACGTTCACCGAAACATTCACGCCCGGTCTCCGCAGGAGTACCGAGAGAGTTGCGTAAGGTACTCGCCGTTCTTGAGGCGCTTACGAATGACTAATCGGCGCGAGAGAAGTACCGATGAAAAAGTTAACTACATTAGCTATTTTTGCGTTTATTAATAAATATTAATCAGTTAGTGAGAGGCAACGTACTGATAATATTTATCTAAACGAGCGTGCTTTATCGGGAGATCCGTCACAGAAAGATCCCACTTTTCCAAGAACCGAACACACATCGACATTGAAAATAAATATTAAGATAAATGCAAAGTGTCGATATAGCTTTCGCGAATATGTAATTCAAATCGGAATGTTCAAAGTCATATTGACGATAATAACTGTTTCACGGGATGAAGAAGGGGGAGGCCTTTTGTATCTTCCTCGCTCGCTTCGTCCTCATTTTCCGCCATCCTGTTTGCACCGCGACGCTTTTCGACTCTCGGTAGAGACCCGGCTCTTCAGTACTTCTCGCGTGAGAAAACACATCGAGGACTCCGTCGATCGCCCCTCGCTACCCTGCGAGAGGCGCGATTCACAGCCAAGAACCATGCACGATAATTTATCGAACATCTCACGAGATCAATCTAGCCGGCGACGCACGCTTACCGAGACGTGCGTGTAAAAAGACGGGATAACATAGTAATTAAGAAATCACAGAAATGCCATTATACATGGGCAGGAGCACCGTCTCGTGAGAGAGGAGGATGATAGAGACCGGCTCCGACGAGTTATCTATCACAATTGTTGATACTTAATGAGATTACATCGTGCAGTGCAATAAATAATTCGGAAAATTATTAATATATATATATATATATATACATATATATATATATCCGCATTTCTCTCCGCTTCTCACATTCGCTCCTCTCACACTCGTCATCTCATCCATCCGTCGTCCTTTTTGTCTATCCGGGGATTGGCTTGGGTTTCCGTTTACTTGGCGATTCTCTCGATGGGGAAGTTGTCAAAGGTATCAAGATAGCTCCGCGCATCCAGGCTTTGATGGGGCAGACAAGTGTTCACGAAGCACGTGAGGTTGTCCACGCTGCAGCCAGTGCAGCGGTTGCAACTGCAGATCAGCCCGTCGCCGCATACACCCCAGGACTCGCTTGGTCCACCGCAAATTTGTCCGGGACCCTATATAGTAAATTTGATAAGATTGATAAGACCGCGAAAGATCGTGCACTCGTAGAGTAGTTCTCATCGAAGAACTTTCAAATGGGGACCAACGTCGGGAATGAAGAATCAAATTTGCGCGAATTTATGTTAAATTAATTATATTTTATGTTAAATAAAAACTATGATGTAGCCCGCGAAAACTGTGTTGAATACAGTCGAAATTTTATTCAACTTTATAAAAAAATCTTAAATTTTTAGAATGGTACGATGAAGCATTTAACGATCTTCTGCAGACATGTTATTGTTATAATTGTTCTTACTCACTTTTCGGCATTCCGTGATACCGCAGAGAGTCGACGTTGCGTAACCAAACACGCATTGATCGCACTTGTCGCCGCAGCCCACACATAACGGTCTTGCCTCGTGCCGTTGTGCGATTGCGGGATGAGCGTGGCACTTGTCGATCCTGGAAAATCATCGGAACACGTTGATTGCCGTAGCATATGTATGACGTAAGGTTTTATTCATTATTTATATTTCATTATTTTGCTCCGCCGTTTTTAATGCTTACAGAAAGATCGCGGCCAGGAGAACGATCGCGTGAGTGAGTTGGTAGGTAAGCATGATGACCCGCCGATCTGAAACAGAGATGTATGACATGTACGTGAGTCGCCGTGCTCTTTTTTTCATAGAATTTTACACGAGCTCGTACAAAATCAAAACTTGCTTAAGAACAAAACTTAGATGTATCTAAACTATTATTTTTTTATGTAACCTTCCGAATTTTTTCTGGTAATTAATTGACATCAAATCGACGTCTATTCGACGCATTTTACTTACATCAATTCAATATTTTTTCAACTATTATTTCTCACTTTATCTCGATAATGAAAACAGACGATCCTTGTACTTTTGTTAGTTGAATGAATCTACGGTATCTCAAAAATAGAATGTGAACAAGTAAAAAAATAAAAATTACACTACAAAATAAAAATTTATTTTAAAAGTGGAAAATGTATTAAAATATATTATTCGTGTATTAACATTGCACGATTTCTGTCATTTATGACAATGTCTCGCAATAGTTATTACTAAAAGATGTATTTCCAATACATTTATTAATTGAATTAACATTACTAAAGCGATTTTACGTTTTCATTAATTAAATTAACAATGTTCACGATTCATATCAGATACCTATATGAATTTTATTTTACTTTTATTTTAACAATACTTTTGTAAAGGACGATTAATAATTAATAATTAATAATTAATTGTTTGCTTCTTGTAAAAAAAATAATTTATTTATTTTTAAAAATAATAATTAGTTTTGTTGGGACTTTTGAAGCTCCAATTTTAACGACGCAAATGCGGATTTTCTTTCTATTTACCGAGTTCAATCACCCCGCTTCAGTGTTTCGACATTATGCGAGATATAGCAATCTGGTACTTGGACACAGAAATATCGAATATCCATGAAATATCAGAGGTAGATATCATCTGTAAAATCGATTTTTCATCGCCAATGTTGTTATTAGCTGTTACATATTTGCAACACGAGCACATAGGATATTTCAGTTATTTTCTTTCTCTTTCTTTTTCTCTGAGATATACCCAAATGTTATACAAGAATAGTTTGAGAAAACGTCTGGCTAAGAGATTGAAGAGTGTTCTTCCATTCAGAAAATCGCATGTGCATTACGACATACATCCAGGAATAAAGAATCAAGGATGCGTGGACTTCAATAAATTCGCTAAAACACGAACACACCAGGTGATACGCACTTCAGTGTCTGACATAAAAGCACTTCAAGATACAGTTATCAAATGCATGAAGAATCAACCGTGACATATCTATCATGAAACAGAATCTATGATACTCTAACATGTCTGTATAGATTCACGATTATACTATTTATTCTAGCAGAAACGCTAAAACATGATGATGATGATGATAATGATGACAATGATGATTTTGATGATAATGATGATGATAATAACGATAAATGATACTGCAGCCCGACGCCACGATGTGAGAGCCGCGGAAAGGCGTTCGTGTCGGCGACTCGTCGCGCGAATTAAACGGGTAAAACTGATGTCCCACATCGCCACGATGGTCCCCACTCTGCATTTAGCGAAACGGTTTAGCCCGCAGCCTCCGTGACTCTGCGAGGGCAAAGACTACCAACGTGAACTGGCGATTTATCGATAAATGTACAAGTGAAAGGGCACCTAAACCGACGTGACTTGCCGAATCCCTTCGTCTTAGGAGTGGTCCAACTATTTTCCTTCATTCTGTTGATGCTTCTGCAGCTTCTCCCCTTGATCGATGCTTATCAAGCTCGCTGGAAGTGTAGAATGACGATTTCGAGTTTCGAAAGAGAAATTAAAAGCTCGGGAAAATTGTAGACTGCAAGAAAGTTCTGTAATCTTCCGACGAATAACGATGAGATAAGGCAATTTTTAATTAATAATGCTGCTAATATAATAGAGACTGAGGCTAATATAGCCATAACATATGATACATATGATTAGTCTCTCACTTTACTTCGTTCTTATTTACCGATTTATCAGTCGTTTTCTTAGATTGTTGCAACTGTGCATTAGGGGAAATTCATCTCACGTCTTCTTTACACGTGAACTTTGATAATGCAGACATCTTTAATAATTCAGAATTCGGATAAATAAAATAGATAAAGACCTTACTTCCCTGTCACCAACAACAGATGCCTTTTATGTCTATCTTAATCTAAACCGATTTATGTCGAAATCAATGTTTTTAAATTTTGTATTATTGACTACTGGACTGCGTGTTGAATATACTTGAAGAGGACCTAAACCAAAAGTCGAAACGTCATAATAAATTTTAATTTTATATATTATTTGTGCCAGTTTGACGTCAGTCACCCTTTCCTTTGAATTTCCGATCACTGGCAAAGAGAAGATACTTGCATTGTAAAATAGATAAAATTCAAATTTGCATTAACTGTAGTTTCACATGTTTGCATGCGTGTTCTGAACGATTTTGCGAAATCTTTCGCGCTAAATAGTGGACTTTTAAACTCTCCCTGGGTTTGTCGGCCGAAAAGGCAACGTCGTTTCTCGAAGTAAAAGTAACAAGCACAGATCTTTTCTGCTGTTATGTCCGATTGTGCTAATAATAAAGACAAACATTTTATGCGGTTACATGATCCACTTTCTGACGAACAAGGCTTCCCTTCTTCCCTCTCATGACCATGTTCATAAACATTCGTTCATAAACAAGGAAATTGACTCAGCATTAATACTTGGCAAATCTCGCGACCTCTTTTGCTCCGTTTTTTCTTTTTTTTACGAGAGTACGTGGGTGAGACAATGAAAGAATCTATCTTATCTTGCACTTGTCGCAACCTTCCTCATCTATGGTTACGTCGC
The DNA here is from genome assembly GCA_901521435.1 of Crematogaster levior. Classification (NCBI taxonomy): domain Eukaryota; kingdom Metazoa; phylum Arthropoda; class Insecta; order Hymenoptera; family Formicidae; genus Crematogaster; species Crematogaster levior. The sequence continues at coordinate 114,412 of CABEGB010000756.1, forward strand.
AATTTTATCTACATATGTTTGTGGGTCATTATTTTTGAGGGGGAGAGACTCCGGAATACAATAATCTTCTTGCTGCTATATAAACATTACAAGGAGACTTTGATCCCTTGGCAATAAATATGACATATAACACAGATTCGACCTTCTAATCCCGTAGTTATCGCGTCTCCTCTATTTGGACTCTCTTGTTGCTCGAGAGATGCACGATCGCAATGTATGACTTTGCCATAATTATTTTTCGTGAACAGTGTTTGTTACTCGTATCAGCGCATGTTAGCTGTTTTCTCGCCATGTCGGCGAGTGCACAGTGCATGTTTCTGCAAATCAGATTGAAATAAGAAAATAAAAGATACGGCTCGTGCAATATTTTCGTCTCACATAGACCGGCTACGTTTGGTTCGGTATTCGCCTCTTGTTTCCCGCATGTGTGAGAAGAAGAGAGCACATGTCTTTTAGGGAAGGCGCACAAAAGAGCGGTCGATGATTATTTGCGGACGTGCTATATCTTCTCATTGTGGGTCATTGCGTCGAACCTCGAGTCTTTCTAAATTCCGTTGGGAGACGGCGACTGACTGATAAAATTAGCTTCCCAGACGCCGACTGCCTGATTCTCTCTCTCTTTTTCTCTTTCTCTCAATAAGTGAAGACATACGTGTTGCGAGAACCGGGTCAATGACATGTGAAACATGTACTTTTGGGTATCAGAATCCAATTTCCGATTCTTAGTCGATTTCGTACGTTCACTAGAAGAGAAACAAACATTGTGTAAATGCGACAAAAGAAATTTTGACTGTCAGGGCTAAAACGCGACTCCGTTTAAATGTATACGAGTGCATATCTCCGTGTTAAATAAATAAGAATCGGAACGCGACGCGTAAATACTACCCACGATCTTTAAGAAACAATTGCTGTTTATTTTCCTGGCACTATTACACCGGAACTGATCTCACGTGACCGCGCGTATTGACGTTTCTCGTGGTCACCACGCGATCATCGGTACCAAGAATTATCGAAATCACCGGCTAAAATCGTGCTTTCTGTGACAGTAATGAATGACGCGCATCGTCAGACAACATAAAATTCGACGTGAATTCACGGTGATTAACCCTTCGAATATAGCCCAAAATAATATTTTGTATCTTATTCATAGACTTATTTTGCGCGAAATAACTTGACGTCCTATTTATAATCTCATTGCTCCACGCAAGCATGTAAATTTTAATACCATTTATTTTATGTGCGACGTAAATATTAATGATAGCAGATTAGAGAAATATATTTTATTTGCTTGATGACACACAAGTCTGAAATATTTTGTTGACATCGTGGCTAAGAGAAAAAGATAAATCTTAATAGAATTGTTGTAATTGCAAAATTTCATATTTACAAGATATTTATAGAACAAGATATTTATAGAATTATCCGCGATAAAGAATTCGCATAACGTCGTAATTCTTTGAAATGCAAAATAATCAGTTTTAAGAAATGATGGTCTTTAACGCGTTTCGTTAAATATTATACATACATTGAGAAAAAAGTTGTGATATGACTAAATATATTTGTAGTTGACAATATTTCTTCAATTCAAATATGTATGTTTTTAAGTTAAACATACGTCATATCATTTCGAAAGACATATTTTTGTAAATTAACAAATATGACAGCCACGGTTGAATCAAGAAATATTTTTTTATTCAATACTTTTTTCTCAGGATAGAGGACAGATATAAGAAAATCATAATTATCATTATTGTTGGGTTGTCAATCCGACAGTTTGTAATATGTAGCGAATCGAAAACTGCGAGTAATTTCATAGAACCGCGCGTTCATTCAGCCGGATCGTGCTGGAGCATGAGCAAAGAAAATCCGCGAAGCAACTTTCGCGGTTCGGAAAACGTTCGCGTCCGATGAGACGATATCGCGCCTCTGTCTGCTAAGAATAGCCGAAGAAATTTGCGTTGCTCGACGCAGATGCCAAATTCTCCCTCCCCCTATCTCGCCCTCTTCTCTCCGCCGTTCCATCGTCCACCCTTCTTTCTCTATTCGCATCCGCCCCATTTGTCCTGTCTCTCTCTTTATCTTGTGCTGCGCTCTCTCTCTTTCTCTCTTTGACTTATTTTTATACATCTTCCTCTGCACTGTTAGATCTTTTATTCCTTCTCTCTTTGTTTTTTGTTTCTTTCTGATTATATCTCTTCCCTCTTCTGCCACCCTTTTATCCCTCCTCCACCTTTTCTTTCTCTCTCTTTCTTATTTTCTCTCTCTTACTCTTATTTTCTGTCACATGCATATTCACGTACACATATCGTCTTGTTTCGTTGCTCCGCCAGTACAAAGACTGACTGGACGGTCAGTCTCGTACCAGTTAGCATTCGTTTTGGACGTGTGCGATCAAACAAACGGCAGCGGCGACTTCGTTCCATTGTGAGACCCCGCAAGACGTATCTCTCAAAAGTGAATCTCGAATCTCAATAATACGGGAGAGCTAAAAAGGGTATTCAGAGAGTGCGAGAGAAAGAAAGAGGATTTCTTCGGTTCCTGAAGTTTGCGATTGTCTTATAAAAAGTTCAACACCCCATCGTCGTTTGAAAGTGAGTAGGGATACCATCGACATTTATTCGTCCAATGCATTCTAATTCTAGCAATCAAATTATTTTCTTATAAATTATGTCTTATAAATTATGTCTATATAAATATAACGTAATATCAACGTTTTTTTTATATGTTTTAATCTTAAATGTAATTTATTTTATTCTTAAAAAACTCTGACTGACTGTGTTATATTGTACCATTATAAGATTATAATTGAAATTAAAATTAAATATGAGAAAGATATCACGTTACATTATTTTATTAATTTTATGACTATAGCGTTAGTGAATGTAAGTAATTCTCTATTTTTACCATTTTAATGCAATGTAATTAAAATTTTAATAACTGTAAAATCAAAAACGAATAATAATCGAAATCACCTCATGATAATTAATACGGAAAGAAAATTTAGAAAGAATTAAAAGTTAACGTGTGTTTTGAACAAGGTACGAGTAAATGCATCGTAGGACCGATTGCATCGGGTGATGATTCCATATTTAAAGATTTTCATCGCGTGATTTGAGCTAAATGCGGCGTCTGTGGTTCTACGTCTTATTTACTTCGTACACAGATCACTTTCAATATAGAGTAACAATCCGATAGGCACGTTTGGCACTAAATGTGTTTTGACATATGATTTGTGTTTTCATCTCTATTTCATGCCCCTTTAAAATATAAAACAAACTGTTTTTAATTTTTTTACTGTTTATTTTACTGCCATTTTTATAGATACTTTTTTAGGAGGCGAGAACTACGCAGTGAAGTGAATTCTTAATTAAATTATTTAACAAGAAAAAATCAAAGTAAAGCGAAGGAATCAAATTTATTGTTAAAATTTAAAATTGCACCTTTTGATATTTTTACGACGAAATTCAAAAGCAGTTGACTTTTCTTATCGTGGAAAGAGTTGTCGTTTGTTAATGATCCAGAATCAATATTTTCGATGCACGTGCACTTTAAATTTTCGTCGAAAATCCCGAGCAACATGTTTACTATTAACTGTTGACACAATCAAAACATTAAGTGTGTCAACCACAAAATGCAATTTCCGAAATATGTGCCAAACATGCCACGTTGCCTTTACATCGACCGACGTACCTCATCTAATATCGTCTCTTGACGTATGTCATTACAGATGTGCAAAATTTTGCGATCAAAAATGTAAATTATATAATTATATAAATTATATAATTTATTTATATAATATTTCAAAAATCATGCATGTAAGTCTTTAAATCTCGATACTTGGGATTATTATAAAATCAAACAATTTTTTCACGAGAAAAAGTGAGACAGATCGAGAATAAATCCGTCGCAAGAAGAACTATTTGACTGTCTGGTGCCTCCCGTACATAAAAAAATATACGGTTTCTGATTCGAAGGGTAATAAATAAGCCATACCAGGCATACCAGATTATGGATAAATATACGAGATCGAGAAACAAAAACGATTGGTATGGTGAGCTATGTAAGCGAAGCGGAAGAATTGTTTTTCTCTTTTTCTCTCTCGCTCAAAAGAGGGGAGACAGAAATCTTTGTCTGAAGAGAGCCTCTCGCGGTTAGAAATAGTTTGAAGTGCGTTTGATATACAGCAACGTGATGTAGAAGACGTAAAGATCTACGTAGACTTGCCAAAAGTGATTTCTGGCTGATTTCACACTGATCGAGTTCATTTGAGCTCAATGCCGTTTTCCTGCAAGAAATTCCGATCTTGTCGTCAAACAATTAGCAAATTTTATATTTTGTTTGCAATTGATAGATTAAGTCTTATTAATTGAACTTAGCTGAACATTTTCTATGTATCCTAACGAAACAGTCAATAAAATGAAAAAGAAACTGGGAATATCAGTTAATTCGTAGCGATAATAATAAATATAATTATAATAATAGTATAAATATGACATAATTAATCTTATAAAAAAAAATAATAAGACAAAATTCAAAGAGCGCATTTGATTTGTTGCACGATTTAATCAAGTTATCTGACATTGCATGTCTCGACGAATCATTATAATTTATAAATAACATTTCGAAAACATTATAAAAAACATTTTGAAAACCGCGCAAGTCTTAAAATTTTATAATATCTAATGGTTTCAATATTTGGACGGCTTTGCAAGAAAAATTAAACCGGATTCCATACATCGAGATAACTGATCCGAAGAAGAGAAATTTGATTATTATTTCTGCTAGCTATAACATCAGAAGTATACGGGGTTCTCGATTCGAAGAGTAACAAATAAGCTATGCATACTAGACTTGCGGAGAAACATACAGAGAGAAGGCTCAAAATTATTGTGTTTGATATATTTTTATGATGATGCGAAACAGAGAGAAGTTATGTAAGAAATCCACAAACTTGAAGTGATATTGACGGAAGAATTGCACACTTTTGTTTAATTTCAGGTCCGTCGAGATGGGTATGATAGCGCGCGTGAGGCGTCGCGTCCGCGCGAATTCGCTGACGGTCGACAAGGAGAAAACGGCAAAAAGTGTCTGTCTTCTAAGCGCGGTTCTTCTTCTGCCCTATTGTCCACGCGGTCCGCTGCCGCTTCTACCGTCGCCCGCACCGGTCCTGTATTCAGCTCTCGTCTTGCCGGTCGTTTTAAGCGCGAATTACAGGTACCCGGTCCCGACTCTCAAGACTCTCGCCGAGACGGCCAAAGGTACGAACGGATTGACTTTGTTACTCTTCGATACTAACTTCTCGTTTTTATCTCCAAGCTAAACCGGAGAACCGATTTTTCCATTCCAGAGCATTCTGATCTCGTCTTTTTTCTAGAATCGCTTCCCGGAATTCAAAGCAAATTTTTAACAACGAGACCGTCGATGGTTCTTTTTGTAATTCTAAGACAACAACAGCTAAAGTTGAATTTTATAAAAAAGATTTAAATAATTTTTTAGATGAATAATTAAAGAATTTCTTAAAGAGAACCAACGTTTGTATGTAATAACAAAAAAAGATAGATTATAGGCCAATGTGATAGAACAAGCTAATATAAGGTGTCTTCGATATAAATCAATTTATTATAATCAATATAAATCACCGTGAACGTTTCGATCTCACAGGGTCTTCTTCACAATAGATTGAGTTTAACATTGGATAGAAAAAGATATATAATAGTATGTTATAATTATATTATATATATATATATATATATATATATATATATATATATATATATAATTATAACATACTATTAGATAACAATTAAAAAATTACACCAATCATATAATACAATATTGATTGGTTCCACAAAAAATTTTTCTGTTATAGATTTTTGTCTCACTTTTGAACCATCCGCAATATCACAAAATAGGTATTACATACGGATTAACAGAGCATTACTACTGTCACCTATAAAAAAATATTGAATTTTGTACAGAACATAAGCATGTACAGACAGGTCAGCCTCTGCTGTGGGAAGCAGCACCTTGTCGGCCAGAAAGTCAAGAACACCATTTGATTTGCGGTGACAGAGAGATTGCGCATCACTCACCCTATTATTTTCGAGATAGCTTTAATGAAAGGGAGAACTGTAAAGTTCTTTTTTTTTGTTTCGTTCTTCAACTCAATCTATTATGTTGACTTGTAAAGACCCAGAGGTCAAAAGTTTATATTGATTATAATATAATTGATTTGTTTATATTGAAGACATCTCATAATATATGTTAGTTCGTTTTGTCATTGATCTATGTTCTTTTCTTTCGAGATAGATATAGAATATCAATTTATAAATAGTCACTTCCTAATTAACGTTAAAATGCTAGAGGTATAAGTAGCACTGTAATACATTCCAGTTTCAGCTGAACAATCAAGATGGATTAATTAAAACATTGTACTAAGTGTATAATAACGCGTTTTTACATATTAGTAATTTGAAATGTGAACATACAGTAAAAAAGCCTTGATTTAACGGATTAATAGGAGGGAAGAGATATCCGTTAACGCCGGGAATCCGTTAATATCTCCTCAGATCCTTTTGAAGTATACACAAATGGAGGCACTAGTGTTTAGTCCATCAAATCCGAATTATATATACTTATATTAATATATACTTATATATTAATATAAGTATATATATTTATATATTAATATAAGTATATATAACTACTAATATATACTTATATATAATTATATAACTACGATGCAGAAGTAGCGTTGCACGACCTTGGTGAGGAATTGCCGTAGGTCACGTCTACCACGACGTTATCCTCACGCACTCACCTGAAACTTTAGAATCTTCTCCTTGCTTGAGCTGGTCTCGTCTCTAATTGGCGATGATCCTTGCCGTGTGGACGTCAAGTCGCTCAATGCACGGCCGGAGACGGAGCGCGGTTAGTTTTTATAGGTAGCAGAGGCCCTCCATCCTGGTGTCCCCAACCGGGGGATGAGATTCTTCGGTTGCCATGTGAAATCCTACGGGTTCCACGTAGCCACCGCTACGCCACCGCCTCCACGGTATCTGTCCTTGTCTCGTCCTGCTGCCATGTCGTCGGTGACTCGTCCTGACTGACGTCCATTAATATGCAAATCCTCTCTCGCCGGCTCTCTCTGGGACTCGTTACTAAAAATGAAGTCGATCATTCATCGAAGCCACGTCAATTACGTTATACTCAATTAACGATGGTCGAGGGAGGAGCTCTCTCTCTCTCTCTTTCCTCCCCCCCTCTCTCTTTCTATCTCTTTTTTGTCCTCTCTCTTTCTCTCGCGCTCATCAGCATCAGCTGGTAACAAGTTTACAATTACTAACGTAAAGCACACCCTGTCACGTTATTCAACAACTTGTCATCTTCCAGTAAAACCCTCAAAGGGGTTGGTCGCTGCCGTTCGTTGATCGGTTCCACCTTCGGAAAATCACTCACGCGTCTTCTATACTTCGCTCCTCTGCAACTTTCTTCTCTTTCTTCTTCGGGAAGCGAAAGATGAGCGTGACGATGGGAAAGAGTGAGACGGAAGAGAAGGAGGAGAAGGAGGACGGGGAGGAATCTATCTCCGTGGCGAGCGCATATCAATGTCTTCTTGTGTTTAATAATAACGAGATGTCGCATGTTTGCACGTTTTTTTCTTGCTCGCCTCCGCAGCCTCGTCAACGCAAATGTTAAAATGATAATCTTCCGATAATTACGAGGACGGTAGCGGCTTAAAGCGATTTTTTCAATCGTTCGAGAGCTGATCGCAGGCAAGTTGTACCTTTTACAAATCGCCACCGTCATGTAGCCGATTTGTATCCTCAAAATATGACTATCGAACGACTTTATTATTTAACGACACTGGACTTCACGCTCAACCATTTGTGATTTTTGTCTGCTGGCGGACGTAAATAGCCACGTATAGACTTTTTTTTTTGTATAAAGGCCAATAAGACCAACATCAAAATGGAAGTCATCGATCTGTGTTAGTTGCTTCATCATACCGGCGGTGTACGGGATATCGCGCCGACTTGAGCTATAACAGTAAAAAATTGCCTTTCGAGAAGCTACGCTTCTTAAGTTATAATTTGGAGGTAATAAATTAAGAAACTTTCTTCAACGTTGCAATCTCAAAGTATAAATTAAAGTTAATCACTACGTCGAACGCGGACATTCGAAATTTTCGAGTTAACGCCAATTCCGATTTTTCTAAAGCGCGTTAATGAAGAACCCGGATTGAACATCGATCTTTTCCGTTGTATTTAAACCGTATTAATCTTACATGAAGAACCGTTTCTATTCTGTACAAAACGTCTGTAGCGTCTTTCGTGTTTCTAAAAGTTACAAATTATTCTTAAATCAACATTCTTGAGAGCGCAGTATTAATGGAGGCGTGAGGCAAAATTAAATCCTTTATTTTATATTGAGAGAAAATTAAATTCCTCATTTTGTATTGAGGTAAAATCTCGTGTTCCATATTGAAGCAAAATTAAATTCCTCATTTTTTTGTATTGAGAAAATTAATTCTTTCATTTTGCACCGAGGCAAAAAATTAAATTCCTCATTTTCTATCGATTATATTATAATGTTAAAAGACGGAGCTAAGAGAGCCTGGCATCCCTTGAATCGCTTCCTGAGACGGTTGTATGCGCCGGTGGACCGTGCGGAGAATCTCTTCCTCAAGATGCGTAATCTCTCCGTCATGGCGAACCAGATAGTGTTCCTGATTCTAGCCGACAAGGTGCTGCTCCCACAGCAGAGGCTCACCTGTCTGTACACGCTTATGTTCTATAACGTGATAGCGTACTGTGTGAGCTATATCAAAGAGCTGATCCAGAAGGAGGACTGGTCGCCATACGTCACCTTGACTGAGCGATCCAAGATCAAGCATCTCGCGATGTCGGCCACCAAGATCGTGCTCGAGTGGACCAAGGCGGTGACATTCGTCGTCACATTGACCTTCATGCTTCTCGTATTCGGACTGGAGCAAGGCCTCGATCATTACAAGTGAGGAACTTAATTGGGAATTCACATAATTTTGAATAATTTAGAATTCCCCCAAATGGGAATTCCGCTCCAATTTATGATTCTAAAATTGTCCCTCTATTTGTTATATAATGAATATTATTAAGTTTGCTTTCATGTTTTTCGTAGATTTGTGATATAATAATTTCTCTACGGATATTTTGTGTCTCCCAAAGAAAATTAATAATTCCGATTTATGCGCGTAATAAGTATCTGTCTTTCTTGTTGGTCTTTTTAATTTATATTTAACATCTCTGTATTTTGCAGACCATCCTTGATCTACACGGTGATCACGTGGATTTACTACTCGGCGACGGAGAAAGTTTTCGTCGAGATGTTCCCGACGATCCTGGGCTTCCTGCAGCTGGAAGCGTTGGAGAACATCGAGAATCTGTACGCGCCGGTGATACTCCGTTGCTTTACAATCGTCATGTCGACGATTTTCAGCATTCTACTGTTGCCGTCGGCTTCCTGGAGGTTCCTGATGGTCGCCACGTATCTGAACGTGTATCTACGATGGAAGGAACTGGTGGAGAATTCAGGCGCGGTGCTGCGACGGGAACGCGAGGTGCTGAATCGCTACAGGAAGGCGACTCTCGAGGAAATCGAGAGGTTCGACGACGTGTGCGCGGTGTGTCTGTGCGGCATGACGAAGGCCAGAGTGACACCCTGCCATCATCTTTTCCACGCGGACTGTCTGCGACAATGCCTGAAGACCAGCGATAAATGTCCCATGTGCAAACGCGAACTCAAATTCGACTAAATAAACAACGGATATACTCTTTTGATTGCCTCCAGAAAAATTTATGAGATTCTCGAAGGACACCGTTGAAGAATATTTATGTGTGGATGACATTTCTCGCGTCTGGAAGAAGATTTACATCGTCTTTTATATGTTTGGATTTATGACGTTGTAAAAGTCAAAAGATTCTCAAGCGAGCTTTTCATTTTTTAAAGGGTTCTGGGAAGATCCAGGATGATTCTTTGGACGCATGTATTATTCGAAGAAAGAAAATCAACGAAAAAGGGGGGAGTTTGCGATATTATGAAACATCGATAATATTCGCAACGCTTGGAATGTATGTTCCTTTAGATATACTTTACTGTGATATAGATCAGCAACATTGTAGTTTAGAATCATATCAGACATACACTTATGTCGGTCAATTCGTAGCCGGCACGTACCTCGTAACTTTAATGTAACCGGCGAATGGAAATACGCTTATTTTGTATTACTATTTCTCATTAATGTATCGTTAATGTCCATCGAGGAAAAAACCGCGAATTGCGTTTACATGTAAAATACATTCGTATTTTTTCCGTTGCGTTTTGCATGAATTACCGAAGAGAAATATGTCCTCATTTCTCTTTTTATCTAAACAGCTTGTTACAATGGCACAATGGAAAATTTTACAACAAATTGTCGACTTTAGTAGAATTTAAAATAGCGCAGTTTTGTTACAATTTGATTCCTAGAAATCATAACAAAGTAAATTTGTAAAAGCCTTGTAAAATTGTACGATAATTAATTAAGAAATCAAATAGTATTAAAAGAAGATTTCTCTGTAATCTTACATGTAATTCTCTATATTCGACATATAAAATACAGTTTAACAAAGCTTCATTTTCTCAGGCGTTATAGTTTATAGAATAAGTTCTATTCCACTGAAGCTTTCGATAATAATACACGCTTTTTTAAGTAATTTGTCGCTGTTACTTATATATAAGCAATAAATAAAAAAATATTTTTTTTCCTTATATTAAAATGTTTATTTGCTTCTGTCGCTTTCTATATTCTATCAGGAATTCATGTAACATTATTAAATGTATGAATTCATATATTTGAGTTGGAAATATATGTTTCATTTGTACGTGTATTTTCTGGTGTGACATCCATTCCTTTGTACAACATCAAACGCTCATTCCTCTCCATCAAATTTCCGAGTGGTGTTTATATATTCGCCATCGGGACTGTCGTAATTTTCTATCGGAGGCGTTTTTGACGGACCTTTCACCGTATACGGTAAAAGCCCTAAATCCATCTGAAAAGAACAGATATGAAATCATATGAAATCTATTTCCATTTAAATAGAATCCAGAAAGATTAACAGTTAAATAGTTCAATTTAAATCGTAACAGATTCTTATGCAAAATTGCTTACAACCACGGCATAAAAAGTTATCAGTTTAATTGCCTGAGTAAAATTAATAACTAATTACTTGTATCGCTTCTTGGTACAGGTCTTCTGATTCCGCTCTCAGTTCGTCAAGTGCTTTTTGCTGAGAATAAATGATAGAATCTATGGCCTGAATGGTGGCACAGTGCTGTTGAGTTTTGTATCTAGTCCAGTCCTTTTGTAATAAAATTCTAGACTCTGCTTCCTCTTCTGATATCGGTGAAAGCTTTCGCAACCTTTGTCTTAAATCAATTTTCACAGTTAATGTACATAACATAGATATAAGAATAAAATTTAAAAAATAAACGTTATAAAATTAATTTATCTGTTTGACATATATTATTTGCCATACGATATACATCTGTATCTGTGTGTACAAAGAAATCTTACTCTCTCTCTTCTATTAATTTTGATGGCACTTCCAGCTCGCAGATTGGTTTCAGCTGCTTAGCTTGTTTTTGCAACCTACGAATTTGCTTTTCTATTTTCCTCTTCTTCCTTTCGAATCGTGCCCTGATAATGGCCGGGTCCAATTTTTTCTTTCTCTTCAACGGTTCTGCTCTACAGAAACAGAGGATTATAAAGTTAACATGCATAAATATGATATATATAGATACTACAAGAAATTTACAATGGCCACTCACAAAAGCACACTGCTGACTCTGAAATACAATGGATTGGTGCATGCCGATATGTTTCGAACGCCAGGTATAGCGTGCACCGATAATCTGAAAGAAGAACAGCGGATCAACTTTTTATCAAACTTACAATGCTGATGTACATACACGACCTACAGTCAAGTCACATAATCGTCTCATAAATCAATTGTTTAGAAATTATTACTTAACAATTTACTTCAGTCAGTAAATTTAGATTGATACTATCGCTTAGACATTTAAAATGTCATCATAATTACCGTGATAACGCGGGCAGCAAACTCAAAACGCTCATCCTCACAGGATAACCTCCTCGAGCTTGCATAAAAACATTGCACAATGTCACCAGACGATAAGAAATAGCAGTACCGCCACAATATTCTCCCTGGTCCCTAAAGTCCCTGCGAAAAGTGTGCTTTAAAAATGAGAAAAAAAATGAAGCGCATGCGCGTGACCACGTGGTCGTCACTTGACGTGCGGACTCACGTGCTTCCACGGTTGCCTGGCAACCGTTTGACATTACATTGAATCGCGGATCACCGTATGACTTATTTGTTAGTTTAGGCATGACTTAGAAAAGGAAAACGATTATCACGATGACGGACGAGGTGCGACCCGAGGTGATAAAGAAAACGCAGGATTTACTCGGGAAATATTTCAAGAAGCCGCCGCTGACCGAGAAATTGCTCCGCAAGCCGCCGTTTCGCTTCCTCCACGATATTATAACAGCTGTAATTTATTGCTCGACACGTTTATCTAAAATTCTTCTTCTTCTTTTAACTTGATTTATTTTTTATTAATTTGAAAACACGGAGTATATTAATTTCCGCTTGTATGCAGGATGTATATGTATGTATATGTGAGCGAAAACTTGATTTCAGATCATTAAAGAGACTGGTTTCTTAGAAGGATTATACAGCGAGGAAGAACTAAATTCTGATAATATAAAGGACAAGGAAGCAAAGCTCGCGTTCTTGACGAAACTCATTGATGTCGTCAGTCAGTATTTAATTTTATTAGGCTATCGTGTTTTATTGCTAAATAGATGCTGTATAAATACATTATGTGTTTTAGGATTAATTTCAGGTGCTAATTTAACGGTCAGGGCAAGTAAGATTGTCTCAGGTCAAGAGCCAGCGAAGACTAATGAGTTGCTGCAGGCTATTGGGAAAGCCCTTGATAAGAAAGTAATAAATTTTGCTGCTTAAATAGGAAACGACTTTTAAAGTAAATTAATAGTGTGTTTGTGTTAGGTCAGTAGCAGGGAGGCGATTGAACATTATAAACAAAGCTTAGAAAAGAAAGCAAAGGCTGGATCAAAGTTGAGATCCACGACTAAAGAGGAAACTTCGAAGAAACCTGCATCGAGGCAGACTTCGCAAACGAGAAAATCGTCGGAGAAAGACAAGATCTCGGCGGAACGGAAGAAAAGATCATCTAGCACAGGAAAAGTAGCATCGAGTGAAGCGAAGCGCGACAAGAATGACAGAACTGAAGAGAGCAAAGCAAGAAAAGGAAATGACAGGAAGGAGGAAAGTTCGAAGAATGTTGAGGTCATAGATATCCCACCGGCCGAGGTAATAAAGAAAAAATATTATAGCTAAGATCGTTTAAATAAAAGTGTTTTTGGAATAAATTTTTATTTATTAAAGAGAATTAAAGTTCTATTTTTCCTTCGTCTAACATAGACTACTTGCTTGATTTTATGATTGAAATAAATTTATTTTTTAAGCGTTATTTATTTCTTAAGTATTTTCATTGATATGCTTGTATTTATATTTTGCTTTGTATTCAGCCAGTTCAGAATAAAGTTCCTACTTCGGCGCAAAGAAGGAGGCCTTCTTCGTCCATCAAGGTGAAACAGGATGCCACGATTTCAGAAGATGCGAATGACAGAACGAAGGAAGAACAAGCACAACATAGAAGTGCCTCGAGTAGAACGAGACGCTTAGCATCAGCACAAGTACAGGAAAAAACAGGAAATATACCTTTACAGACATCTTCTACTAATGAAGAGCAAAATAAATTAGTAATAAGCACTAAGGAGACTAACGAAAGTGGAATGGAGCAAGACAACGCGCGGCAACAAAGCATTGAGAGAAGTGATCAACCAATGTCAGAGCTTGCAGGATCTCAAGTCGAAGTTACTGAAATGAGGTTTAGTTCTCTATAATTTCTTTACTGATAACGATAAAATGAGAGAGATAGTAAAATTCAATTCAACGTTTGCTTTAGCGTTTTACAACAATCAAATGCGAGGCCCAAAACATCCCTAAGACCACCTAGTGCCAGACCCATCAGTGCCAGACCAGCTGCTCCCAGAATGAGAGTGAAGACAGATATGATAATCAACGAGGAGATACAGTGAGATGACGATTTAATTTATACGATATAAACTATTACATTATAAGTAATTTCAAAATGTAATCGTAGAACACCAGTGGGAAATATCAGCGTCATTGTAGAGAATTCTGACTTGAAGGATGACGACGACGACGACGATGCGGAAGATATGGTGGTGATGGAAGCGAAGGGAAGTGGCGGTGATCTTTTAGAGAACGGAGATTACAAGATAGACAATAAGTTGATGCAGGAACACGGACATCTCGTGGCGCAAATATTAGAAACCCAAAGGGAATTGGTCAACACAGACAATGTCGATGTGTTGCCGAAGAAAGTCGACATCGTAAGATTAATATATAGCCGTTATTTCTACTTTTGTGTCGTTTTGTTGTCACAAAACATTGAGTAAATTATCATTAAATGAATGCATTTTGGTGTAGGCGTGGGAATCAGGCTCAAAACGCGACCGAGAAACAGTGGCTAAGGAAATCGATAAATTACGTGGTACTATACAGACATTAACGCGCACGACAAATCCTCTAGGAAAACTATTGGATTACGTACAGGTAACATATTTATACATACAACATCTTAATCTCTTTGTGACATTAAATTTGATATCAGGAAGATGTAGAGATGATGCAAAAAGAATTACTGGATTGGAGAAGACAATATCGTCAATTAAGCGTACAACTGGAAGCAGAACAAAAGTATGTATAAAAATATATGTAATACATATATAAAATTAATGATAAATAATTTTAATAATTCTTTATTTCGAAAATTAATACGAAAATATTTTTTTAGAGAAACAGAAGAGATGATAGAACCTATGAAGGATTCATTGAAAGAAATTGATAGCAATATGGAGATTCAGTTAGATAAGATACGTCAAGTAAAAGCGCAAATTATGAAAAATGACCAAAAAATACGACGATTACTTAATGGTAACTTATAACGTAATTATATTGCGTATATATATTGAATTGTAAATATTTTTATAAGTTATTGAAATACATAATTGTTTTCATAAATTACGTAGCTTAGAAGAAAATTCCCTGTATAAACAATTTTATGTACGTAATTTACTACTCAAGTATACAATTGTAACATGAACACTTAAATATATATATATACGATATTTCTTGTAAATAATATTTATATATGTTAAAATACAGATAAAATTTTAAATAATCTTATATCATAAATTATTAATTAAATTATAATATAATATAATATAATATAATATGATATAAATTATATCATATATTATTATATTATATTATATATTATTTTTTCTTTCAGAATTCTGATCATAAAATGATAAAATATAATGAATATTTGCACACGATTTAACAAAAAAACTATTTATTCATTCTTGGAAAATATATAACAACATATATTATAATACTTAAGCTTACTTTGTTTTATTGTTTCATACAAAGCTTTTTCTATTGGAATTTAAATCTCGTATTTAGTCTGTAAATCTGTAACATCTTTCTCAGGTATCTTTTCAGACGTATTACAATACGAAAACATAAGCTTCAGATCTAAAAATATTTTAAGTCATATTATTTTTAATTTTAATTGTAAAAAGGAAAATGCACATCATTATACACACCTTGTTTTTCAGAATTATTAATGAACATAATAAATGTTCTAAACCTTTTAATATTACTGAGATCTTTTAAATAGGCGAATATAGGTTCATTGCGCTCCATAAATTCTGTTTTGAGTGTCATTAAGATATCACTAAAAATATCACTTTCCATTGAATCTTGAAATATTTTTGGCAGGTTACCTAGTGGTATTTGCTAAAAAAAATTTGAATATAACTTATATTCTTCGTGTTACCAAATATTGTTACTTACCTTTAAGTATCTGTATCGAAAATCAAATGAGGTATATTTTTTCCAATTTATTAGAAACTGCACTGCATTTGTCGGAATAGGAGGCATTTCTGTGCAACTTTCAATAAAGTTTTCTTTCAATTTACATGTTGAAACGTTTTCTTTGTGTTTTGTGATATTAACAGGATGCACGTCCGATAATTCCACAGGTTTATCTTTGCTACATGTTGCTTTAAATGGTTTAAAAGGTTTGCTTAAATCAGCTACCTGCACAGGTATTCTCTTCAATGGTTCCTAATTAAAATAAAGATCTAGTTATATTGCATGTATCCATAAAACATGTTAGCATAGATTTACCTTTGAACGCAGATGAGGAGGTTTGTTAATAGGCTCTACAATTTCAACATTATCCTTTTCGGGTAGCCAATCTGGAATGCGTCCGTCTTTCTTTGATTCTGTTACACTTGTTATACTTATGGTTGTTGATTTCACAGTATCCACAGTATTATCTACATTTGTACTACTTTTTTTATCTTTATCCTTCTCAGTGTTAGTTACTTTTTCATTTATCTTTTCATGATCAGATGCATCAGTTGTACATTTGTCTTTAAGAGACATCAAATCAGATGTATCGGTTGTACAAATGTCTTTTTCAGACATAAACGACTAAAAAAGGATAAATATTTAATATGCATATAAATATTAGTTTTTCGATAGAGATGGCAGTAATGTGTGAGTTGTAATATGGAAATTGCTGTTAAAATTTGACACTTTACAGGTCAAAAACCAAACGTTTGTAAAAACATTATATTGTTATGATATTGTCCCGTTACTGTTAGTCTTAACTTATTACGAAAATAAAAAGACCTTTCCATATTACTACCATTTCTTCTAATAAATAATACATACATTTCCAAACTGCTTCTTAATTTGATTATGCAAGGCTTCGGTTTCTTTACTGCAGGGTTCTAAATGTAAAATTTTCTTTACATCTTTCATTGCCTCTTGATACTGCTTCAATCCTAGTCTGGCCGTCACTCGTCTGTGGTAAGCTTTCACATAAGTCTCGTCCAGTTGTATCGCAGATGAGCAATCTGCTTCTGCTGAATATAAGCTGCAACATAGCAATATTTAGCAGCTGCTACATGTAAATAATAAAATCAACATAATCTGTTTATCATATTCTGAAGACATAAAATTTACTTGTCTTGCTTTAAATAACAAAGCGCACGATTAGCATAAAAAATAGCATCGTAGGGAAAAAGCTTTATTGCCTCGCTATATGAAGCGATTGCTTTGTCCCATTTCTTTTGTTTCACAAAATCATTGCCTTGCTGCTTGTATTCATTCGCTTTGTTATGATTCTTCTCCAATTCTTCCTTAGACAAGAGTTCTTCCGAAGATTCGTCGGATTCATCATCTAATTTCTTGCACTCTTTATCCTATGTAATTTGTTATAAATATAAATATATATATTACAAGTCTTGAGATTAAAACTTGTATAATTTAACTTAAATAACCACTTACAACATCAAATTTATTCCACGCCGAGTAGTCATACGATTTTATTCGTTTAGACTCTTTAGACGTTTTGTTTTCCTTCACCACACACTTTTTCTTGCTTCTGACAGGTAATATAATTTGCTGGAACAAACAATATACTTTTTATCATAAATACCATAAAACCAATGTTTATAAAATCAATAGTATTTCACAAAACATAAAATTTTTTAATCTTTGTCTCTTAAATCAATAAACTCGTATTATGATTTAATTCTTTTAGCATTATTATTTAACATTATTTGTATAATTTGCAAAAATACCTGCTCATTGCGCTCATTCAGTATCTCTTGCTCCTTACGTTTCATTTGTTGCTCCCAATTTTTTAAGTCTAGGAATTCACTCTGTAAGTCTTCTGAATTATCCCGTATCTGTTTTTGTGTCAATATAGATTTATCAAGTTCCATGGTAAGAAGACATTCAAGAAAAAGTAATAGTGTCTTGTAGCGTGCTTCGATCGTCACCAACAGAAAAAGTTAGGTTAGGATTGTTAGAGGCAATTAAGCTGATCGCACACACTTTCCGTAACAGTATGTTTCGACCAATCACGTTGCGGCCAGAATTCAGCCATAACGCCCGACATAAGGCTGAATCGAGCAACGTGATTGGTCGAAATCTTTACGGCTACTGTTACGAAAAGTGTGTGCTTAAAGTACTTCCCTTAGGTACTTCCCAACAACAGACGACACTTAGTGACACAGTGCGAAACTACTTTTCACTCACGATACAAGTAGATAAAATCGTACAGAGCTAAAATGTTGTTATCGACTGTGTCATCGGTTTGTCATTTTATGAATATCAACATTTTTATGTTTTTTACTTATTTTTTTCTGGAGCAATAGTTCCGGTAGAAGATAAACAAACTTTATTGTTATACTGTATTGTTGAACATGGATGTGAGAAGGTAACAATACTAACAATCATGACCATAGACCATTATAAATCGCCCATTTATTTTCTATATTTCCAATATTAATACTCTTACAGTATACCGTTTTAATATTTGACACAGAAAAAAATTTGTAAATTTATATGGCAAATAAATACGATATATGATAAAAATTTATTTTACTTATGATTCTCGGTAATTGTATCGGAAAATAAATCATATTGCATAAGTCCTTGCAAAAAATAAGAAACTGAAAACATACATATATATATATATATATATATATATATATATATATATATATACCATAATAAGATACACCAACAGGTATATAATTTTCATAAAATTATTGTGTATACGTTGTAGTACATAATAATTATAATTCTTATTATTGTAGGCGAAACTGTTCAATAAATTATATTTAAAAAAATACAGAAAAAAAGAAATTATACATGCATACCTCCAAAAGATATCTGTAAAAATTGAATGTTAAAAAAAATAAAATGAAAATCTACTAAAGGCATTATTTAAAAATAAAATATGTATTAAAGGCATAATTTAAAAATGAAACCAGATTAAAATTTATAAAATTACATAATGACTTAAATACGGAATTGACTTAAATACGGAATAAAAGTGTTTTTATTTTACAGTTGAATCGTTTACTCAGTAACATTTAATAATTTTACTCACAACTGCAAAAGTTTCTCGATGTGTAAAATCATTAAAATTGCTTCTAATTGCATGGCACATGAGAGGTGTCTAAAACATATTGCAAAACACAATTGTAAAATGTTCTTATATTTTAGATATCTCTTAGATTTCTTGAACGTTTTCTCTCAAACGTTTTTACTCAGAGATAGAATACCGATCAACATTCTTAATAAATTAGAAATATTATTAATTTTTCTTGTCCGTCTCTCGGAGACAGAAGGACGGTGAGACGTCGTGCCCTCGGCATCCCTGTTTGCGTTCTGGCTGTCGGGGGTGCGACTGGGTGCGGCGGCACGCGCGATCTACGGACGCTGAGCTTGACATTCGGCCTTTTTTAGATCTTGGTTACCTGCCATTGGATTTACGATACGATCGTATCCAGCTGCAAATGTTTAATATTCCGCCGACCGCGCGACTTCGTCTCGAGTCACTCGCGGCGACCAGTTCGCCGCCGACGAGCGTCAAGTGTGCACCCGTGATGCCTCCTCTCTTGGACCCTCACGGGTCGCGGTGGTCTCCGTCCTCGCGATCTTCAGCAAGATCATGATTCTCGCGATCTTCGTAACCGATTTTCCACTGGTGGAAACTCCGGAGCAAACCATCTCGATTTCGTTCTAAAATCTCGGGAAGAGGAGCTTCAAGGGGAGCTTCAGAATTTTTCAAGAACTCTGTATGTTCAGTGTTTGAAAAACGACGGATCTACGAGTCGTCAAGAGATTTCGATAGAAGTTGACGAGATAGAAGTTGAGGAAGCATGTGAACTCGAAATATCGATTGTACAAATAGAATCGAGATGGAACAAAGAAATATTAATTATTATTGTTAATTTTGAAACAGATATAAAATTGCATCTGTTATTTTGATATATTTCAAACATTAAGAAAATTAAATTAAAAAGTAATTTCTAGTAATTCGCGAAAGCTACGTACATTTGATAAGAATTTTACATCCATTTTCGGAACCGTTCCAAAATTTTGAGGTTTTTGAGTTAAATTTTAAGAAAGATTACCGCGATGGTCTCTATTATTAATTTAATCTCAATGAATAGAGTAAACATTCAATTTTACCTCAAAGAGTTTCCAACGAGAGGACACAGCAAAAAACTAAATTGTTAATAACGCGAAAGTGCTGCGAACGTCGACATATATCGCTAACGAAGCTTGCAGATTGATTCTTTAAATTAACTCGCTATTCCAGCCAGTTGATTTTTTGTAAATCGCATAGTCGAAAGGGATCGTCGACTCGCGTATCAATCAAATTCTTTTCAACGATTTGACGTGAAAACGATGAGCTTATATTCGTCGGTGGATGCGCGAAGTTTGAAAAATGGTTTTGCGCGAAGAGGAAGATAACAAGTGCGCTAGTTATGATTGACAAAGTATGTTACACGGTGAGTCGACACTGTCATATCATAAATCTTTTTTTCTCAGTACATTTTGCACGATGCCTAGAAGAAGAACGCGGTGACATTGAGAAGCTTCTTGCACGAAAGCTGCTTTCGGATGAGGTAAAACGAGATTGGAGGTCGAACGTCGGATTTATGTGGAGAGACATCAGAGAGAACGGAAATTTGTTTATTGATAATTTATGTGCCGTTTCCACGAAGTTATAAATATTTACGAGGATGTTTTCCTCGTGCATTTATTATCCGCTTGTCAGCACTCAACACATTATTTGTGATTTTACAATCGCAAGCTACAAAAAAAATGCGATTGATTCGATTAGTATTTTTACAATATATTGTCAGAAATGATTAGAATTATTTTCAAAAAGTAAGTCCGAGAAGAATTTTTTCTTATCTTACTAAATATTTTCCTTCTTATTATTGGATGTTACTCGATAATATTTTGACAATGAAATTTTTGGGTATTTTAAATAATATTTTATATAATAATGATATAGAAGGTATTATGTAATAATATAGAATTTATAACTGATAATATAAGTCGATGTGTTCATTAAAGTGAGTCTAGACACGACCTTGGCCAATATTCAAAAATCTATTTTACCTAGCTGCTTATGGCTAAAGCTAAATAATTTACTTTTTAATTTAGGTGAGATATTTAGCTTTGCAAAGACAGTGTTCGATAAATAATTTTATAAATATTGAGCTTTACTATTAACATATTAATAAAATTAATATAATATTAAAACCATATTAATCCTATAATCTCAGGGACTATTGTTGACACTTTAAATATAATTAGTATTTTGTGCTATAATTTTATCAATTAAAATTGCAAAAAGAAATTAAAAATATTACAGCTGTTTCGTGTAAAAAAAAGTCTAATTGTAAGTCAAATATATATATGTCTTTTTGATATAAAAAGGAGTAATAATTTATTAAGTTTCTCGCGTTTTTAACGCACAATAACATTTATGCATATGTTGCATATTTTGTCAACTTTTTCTTCATTAAAGATATAATATTCACAATAATAGAAACTACTTATTTTTATGCATTTCTTCTTGGTAATTTTTAAGAGATATGTTGAATGCATCCGCAAGATAAGTTTTTATTTTATTTTTCTCTTAATTTTATCTCTCCAAATTCGTACTGAACGCTTTAAAGCCAATCGCTCGTCGGACATTGAATTGTTGGCGTGCAGGGTACACTTCTCCTAAAAAAATACCAAATTCCGTATTTCGTCAAAGACCGCGATTCTCATCGCAGATATTTTCGGTAAGGTCGCGCGAAAATATAGCACAGCGTTAGACGATTTGTTAGACACAGTGACGACATAGTTGTCGCATACACGTTGTTACTAACGGTAGTGATGGGCTTAAGTATCTTAGAAGTGAATTCGAATTTGTTGGCGTAGTTTCGAATTCTCGTGATTACTGGTGAAAAATAAAAGCAATACTACAAATAATATGAACCTGGATCAGTAGGTTCGAACCCTATGTGAGACTCTTGAAAAACAAGAATGTTACTTCAAACAACCTGGATCAAATATGTTCGAACTTTTTATGAGTACTTTACTAGAAACTTAATGTGTGATGAAAGATAATGATGCGTGCGTGTGTTTGTGCGTTGTTACAAATATTTTTTTATTACAATTTTACATAGACATGATTTAACTTTTATATTATAATAACATAACATATTCGTAATAGTCATTCTTCAGTTCATATATGTTTGTTTTTAAGTTAAGCATGCGTCAATAACAATAAGAGATTTTATTTTTAGATTGAATGGTATTTTTGTGAACAAATATTTACTCCCGTGATCGTCGCAGATAGTTGAATCAGGAAATATTTTTTTTTATTCAACACTTTTTCTCAGTGTACTTAGAAGAATAAGATTTGTAAATTAAATCTGTGAAAAGATTCAATTCTTCACGATAGAAATTACTTATATTATAATAAGTACATTTCGAATCCTACAGGCATTTATTCTAAAATTCGAAACTAACTGATTAAGATTTGATTACTTCATAAGTACGACGTATAAGATATTATTCTTGTATTGCCTTTGGCAGCTAACGTTTAATGATGTTTTTGACTGTTGACATGTCGTTAAAAGACGACGAATAATGTTAGTTTGCTGGGATATGTTACTCGAGCCCAAAAAAGTGAAATTTGATCATTGGATTTGTACTCAAAGTTTCAAATACATATTGAACATGACTAAGGATGAAGCTTACTCTACACCGGGAAGATATTTCGGATCCGGTATTGGATCGTCTTACATATTTTATGCAATAGCTGGTCGATCCAAAGACGCCGACAGCGATTGGAGATAACAATTTCGAGAGAGAAAAAATGCAATATATTTTTGCAATTCTAAAATTATTTGTAGTAAAACGTTAAGTTATGATGCAGAATATTCTTAGATCCGCTGTTATTTTTTTAAGTTGTCTACTTCAGTAAATGTAATTATAAATAAGGTCGCAATTATGTGGTACAATGTTGAAAATCCTCCTAAAAAAAAAAATATTTTTTTAATATACTTTAAGTCCCTCTTTTTCTAACTCGAGAAGGATAATGAGAAGTGATAGAGAGAGTTGCAGAAACGATTGAGAGGGATCGTCTCTACATGCTCAAAACGTTTCAGAAGTCAAATAATAACAAGTAAAGTGCCAAGCACTTTTGGCCGCGATTCGAGATGCATTCCCGAGGTGTCGATCGACAAAGTGCCATGGTAAAGTGCGACCGCAAAGGTCGCGCGCCCGGAAATCTCGTGCAAATAGTTGTGTTTACCCAGACACTTCGTGGTTACTTCGACGTCCAAAGTTATATTTACCATCGCCTTACTGGCGCGATTCCCGAGAGACATTACAATTAGACATTATTTACGATGAGATTGTCGTGAGAGAGAGAAAGAGAGGCAAAAATGCAGTCATGATGATATTCTCGGGTTTGGCAATGACGTTCCGCTTGTGACGCGTGCAATCGTTTTTAGCGTCATATCGGTGCAATCTGAAACTCTGTCGCTCATAACTATGACGAAATACACATGTGAAGCGCCAGGAATGATACAATTTCCCGTGGTCGCAAATACGAAATAAAACTTAAGAAATAAAAAATAAAAATAAAGAAAACGATAGAGCCTTAAAAATAAATTTATAGATGTAGGAATTAAATTTGAATATAATATAAATCGCAACCTTTCCAATTACATATTTAATTAATTAAAGCTATGATCCTTTTCATGCAATATATATTGCAAAAATATTTATATATATTTGTCATATTCGCTGATAAATGTTTTGGTTATTTAAATGTTAAATCGTGGAATATCTCTTATGAAAGATGATTTTATCGATCACCTTAGTTTATCTTTGCCGAGTCTTACTTTCGCCGAATCTCTTCTACCGCGACTCTGATTATTTGCACAACAGACATGTAGACGGATAAATCTAGGCCTAAATAAATATAGTTTTTAATTAGCGCTTCGTGGAATATTTCTGGCGAATGATGCGATCACGTATGCAACGTGTCACCGCAACGGTTTTGCATTACGAGACAAGCCTCGCTGTTCTTGTTGAGTGGATCTCTCTCGAATCGGATCGTTTGGGAAGTTTTTGGCGTCGCGAACGATCGTAAACTGATTCTTAACTCTCGACAAGAAAACTGAAAGCGAGGAGTGGACGCAACAGCTTCAAAGAAAAGTTGTGCGGAGCTGTGTTTTACAATAAGAGTTAAATGTCCACTGTCGTAAGTTGGTGACGAAATGCATCTCGCTGCATAGAATATAAGATAGTTGCCAAAAATTTGATGTCATGCGGTAAATAGCAGCAGATTTTTATGACAATATAATATCTAATCTGTCTTTTAACAATTACATTTATCTAATTTATAGGAATTTCTTAACTATTTTATTTGATGTTATTATCCAATTTTTGCTTGGTTTATAACAATAAAATTAGAAAGTAGGATCACAGAGAATAAAAAACGTTGTAGAATGCTATATTTAGCATTCTATGCTTTTTAATAGCCAACAGAAAAATAATTCCTCATGACAGTTATTTCGTGATGGTTCAAAATAGATTATATCTATATTTTGTACCGGAATCCATTTCGATGCAATAGAGCCACCTCAAAATAGAGCTTACATAGGAGAAACAAAAAGTAAAATTTCCAAATGTTTGTGTATTGAAACGAGATCTTATCTTGTATATCTTTCTCATTGTGTCTATCATTTCGTTCTATATAAATCAATTAGAATTAATTATTATTACTTAAAAGAGTTAATTTATTAAAATATTATTTGAATGTCACGAGAGAAGCTACCGCAAGTTGTTACTTCTCGCGACACAAAACATTTAAAAAAATACATGTCACGGTTTGCAATTGCAGTACCTACGATTTCTTTCTCAGGTTCGACAGACGAAAATTTCTGGAAGTATGAGTAACAACGCGCTCGCGGGCGCGTCGTTCTCGAGAAGAAATTGGCACGGTGCTCCTGAACGGATAAAAGATGACGGTCTCTTATCAATACGAGGTCGCCAGTTCCACCAGCGGTGGATTCACCAGGCTTCTGCTTATGTGGCGTGGTTCCCTCTACAAGCTCATCTACAGGGAACTGCTGCTCTATCTGCTTCTCTTCGGTATTTTGTCTGCGCTCTATCGCCACGTCTTCACAGCCGCGCAAAAGAGGTGGACATTCCGGTGTCTTGAAGCTCTAAATATATTAATATATATAAAATCTATAAACATATAATATAACAACCATATAATATAACAACCACCTAACAGTAACATTATATATCAATATTATAATTTCCCATTTAACAATAAGTGTAATGTAATGTACGTTGTATATATAACAGTTGCATTGTTGAAGAGAAATTGTTACGAAATTGAGAGAGAATAAATTACTCTAATATTATTAATTTTATCAAAAGTATTACACATAAGTACGTTGAGTACATTTCTTTCAACGTTAACTAATTTACGCATACATTCGCCCATTCTTTATTCTCTTCTCTAAACGCTTTAATGTGATCAACTTTTTTTTGTTTTTTATCGAGAGTTACTTGTAACATATAACATATGTTATCAAATACACAGGGAATTCGAGCAAATTGTCATTTACTGCGACACGTTGATCAAGCTGATCCCGTTGAGTTTCGTGCTCGGATTTTACGTGTCCTATGTGGCGCAAAGATGGTGGAAACAATACACAGCGATACCATGGCCTGATAAGTGAGTTCAGATGCATTTAATAATGGGCTCTAAATATTTAAGTAAATCTCTAAATTTTTGACGGTAGAAGATAACGTTTCTATCTTCGTTTTTTAATTAGTTCCAACGGTTAATTACCCAAAATAAAATATACTCTTTTTTTTATTTCTTTATAAATTCTTCCTTGCTTTTTTCTTCCACAGAGTGATGCATCTTGTGGCACTTTACGTCACCGGAAACGACGATTACAGTCGGATGCTGCGAAGAGCTCTGATGCGTTACTTAAATCTCTCGTTGACACTCGTGTTACGTTCCATAAGCTCGGCGGTGAAAAGACGATTTCCCACTCTCGATCACGTCGTTGATTCCGGTAAATCGCAGTATTGAGACTACGAACGTCGTTCTATAGTGGCAATTAAAAATTAACGAGCTTGTTGCAGGCTTCATGACCACACTGGAGCTCCAGTTATATCAATCGGTGCCGAGTGTCGAGTTTAACACCTATTGGATACCGTGCACATGGTTCATTAATCTCCTCAAAGAGGCACGCAAGACCCATCGGATATCCGATGCGCAAGGTTTAAAGTTAATAATGGAGGTGAATAAATTTCAATTCCGTTTTTTTCCTCGATTTCCTCGTTATTTAAAACTGATGAGAATTTTTTCATTACGAATTGAAAGAAGAGTTCTTTTCCTGTGTGGCCATTATTTTACATAAATATATTAATTTATGTAAAAATATAACGCTTTATCACTGTTGTTAAGAAAAAAGAAACTAAAAAAAAAACTCATACAAAATTATTTATTTTATTATTTAGGTTTTTTCTTATTATAATTTACAACAAAAATAGGAAGTAATTATTTGAGTTATTATTTTATTCATATTTTGAAAACATAATCGTCCGTATCGAATAATTATATAATTTTCGATTTTTTGTTCGTTTCTATCGTGTTAGTTCGGAGCGCACGATATGATTGTATATGTTATCGATCGTTAGAAAAACGATTAGATTTTATGGGTAGCTACTATGACGGTACATGGCAATTCGAAATAACATCGTAAAACCGTGTCGCAGTCTATCAACTACATTTTTAATTTTCCGCGATTAGGCACGTATGTCTCAAACGTATTATGCACTCGCACGAATATCTTAATCGGGTACTGCTGTAGATAGTGTTCCTTTTCTTCACATTTAAAAATAAAAGGTGAGAAGGCAATCTTGTTGTCTGTCAAAAACACACAGTCAAATTACTCATTGAATATGACGTACCTAAGCAAATTTAGAAAAGAAGAAGCGAGTATGTTTTTTTATTTTGTCATACAAGGAAGGTGTCGGAAGTGTCCCCCTCCGATTTTGATAAGCTTCTAATATGTTGTTCTCTAGACCAAAATAGGGGACACGTTTTTTTTTATTTATTCCCATACGGCCTTTTAGGGGGTGAAACATTCCTTTGAAAAAAATCGGTTTTTCTCTTTCAGAGCGAATATTTTCGAAACTAAAAAAGATAGAACAAAAATTCAAACTGGGTATTAAATGGCTTGATGAGTACTATAAAATAACGTAAAAATTTTTTTTATTTTTTTTTATTTTTCAAAAAGCCTTACCCCTTTAACTTTTTTTTCAAAATTTTAAATTTTTGTTTTTACCAAATTAAAGGTTATTTTTTTACGAATTCATCCATGTATATTAAAGTTATGTTGCGTAATATCATTTTCGAGAATTAATTATAAACGCCTCCGTACATACGCTATTTGTGTCGGCCCATGCGCTCGATTCTTCGCGCAACGCGTTTTCCTGTAATCAAAAGATGACGAATACGCTTGGAGGACATATCCATATATAATCACGAAAGTTTTCATCACATATAGCTTGAGCACTTATATATATATATATAACTTAAAACAAGTTTAAAGGTCTGTAAGACGAATAATTTTATCGTTGGAGGAAATATAAAATGCCGTCGAAATATAAAATGCCTTGCATCAGTTTAATACGTAACATCGTACATTTTATCATGTACCCTTAATTAAATTGTATGAAATATTAACCGCGGTTTTATATAAGACGGATTGACATATTACAATTACGCCTTACTGCAAACACTCACTCCTTCCACGCGATCCTTTTATTTTTATTATTATTTTCTTAAATCATAAATATTTTATGTTCAATTTCATGTATGCTTTTTATTACTTAATTAATTTTATAAGTACAATTAAGAAACTATAACATAATTACAATTAATAAAATTACATATAACAATTGTGTAACAATATAATATTACAATAAAGTTAATAATAATATAAATATTTAATATAAGTATTTAATATTTATATTATTAAGGGTCAAATTTATAACACATATGATGGTCGTGAAAGAAATGTTGTATACAAAGAGACTTTTTACACCATGCGCAAGTAATTATAGCAATGCCACCACAAACATCGCATGTCGTAAAAAATAATAAAATGTTTTATTATACTTGTTATATTTATAATAATAAATACATACCTATAAAACTGCAACGATTAGTAGTTTACACAATTTAATTAAAAGATTTAATTACACGATAAATTGTACGATGTTACGTGTGTACAATGTTATTAAACTAATGCTCTAAATGCAAAGCGACGGCATTTTATACTTTCTCCAACGATAAAATTATTTGTCTTATAAACCTTGATGCTATTTTCGCCGAGCGAGATCCGCATTAGCGCACGGTGCGATAGTCCACTACCCGATAGCGCACGCAAATGTATCATCCCGATACTAATCGTTGCAGTTTTATAGGTATGTATTTATTATTATAAATATAACAAGTATAATAAAACATTTTATTATTTTTTACGACATGCGATGTTTGCGGTGGCATTGCTATAATTACTTGCGCATGGTGTAAAAAGTCTCTTTGTATACAACATTTCTTTCACGACCATCATATGTGTTATAAATTTGATCCTTAATAATATAAATATTAAATACTTATATTAAATATTTATATTATTATTAACTTTATTGTAATATTATATTGTTACACAATTGTTATATGTAATTTTATTAATTGTAATTATGTTATAGTTTCTTAATTGTACTTATAAAATTAATTAAGTAATAAAAAGCATACATGAAATTGAACATAAAATATTTATGATTTAAGAAAATAATAATAAAAATAAAAGGATCGCGTGGAAGGAGTGAGTGTTTGCAGTAAGGCGTAATTGTAATATGTCAATCCGTCTTATATAAAACCGCGGTTAATATTTCATACAATTTAATTAAGGGTACATGATAAAATGTACGATGTTACGTATTAAACTGATGCAAGGCATTTTATATTTCGACGGCATTTTATATTTCCTCCAACGATAAAATTATTCGTCTTACAGACCTTTAAACTTGTTTTAAGTTATATATATATATATATAAGTGCTCAAGCTATATGTGATGAAAACTTTCGTGATTATATATGGATATGTCCTCCAAGCGTATTCGTCATCTTTTGATTACAGGAAAACGCGTTGCGCGAAGAATCGAGCGCATGGGCCGACACAAATAGCGTATGTACGGAGGCGTTTATAATTAATTCTCGAAAATGATATTACGCAACATAACTTTAATATACATGGATGAATTCGTAAAAAAATAACCTTTAATTTGGTAAAAACAAAAATTTAAAATTTTGAAAAAAAAGTTAAAGGGGTAAGGCTTTTTGAAAAATAAAAAAAAAAAAAAAAAATTTTTTACGTTATTTTATAGTACTCATCAAGCCATTTAATACCCAGTTTGAATTTTTGTTCTATCTTTTTTAGTTTCGAAGATATTCGCTCCGAAAGAGAAAAACCGATTTTTTTCAAAGGGGTGTTTCACCCCCTAAAAGGCCGTATGGGAATAAATAAAAAAAAACGTGTCCCCTATTTTGGTCTAGAGAACAACATATTAGAAGCTTATCAAAATCGGAGGGGGACACTTCCGACACCTTCCTTGTTAGTATCGTTCACTTCGATATCGCAATCAATTGAATCTTTTCCAAAAACATTGCTAGATAAAATTAATTAACCGAAATGTGAAATCCCTCTATAAGACCAACCTGATTTGTAGGAATTCAACGAGTTTCGGACGAAGTGTGGCCTCTTGTGGAGCTATGACTGGGTGTCGATCCCTTTGGTGTACACCCAAGTGGTGACACTCGCCACTTATAGTTTCTTCGCGGTCGCCCTGGTCGGCCGACAGTATATCGAGGGCGTCGAGAAGCAATTCCAATTGAAAATAGACAAATACGTGCCCATTTTCACGATTCTACAGTTTTTTTTCTTCATGGGGCTATTGAAGGTAGCCGAGCAGCTGATAAATCCTTTCGGCGACGATGACGAGGATTTTGAATTGAATTGGCTGATCGATCGTCATACCAAGGTAGGGACACATTGATCAGCACTTATCTAGAAAAACATCACATGTTCATACACGTACTTATTAGGTATCGTACCTCGGAGTGGACACGCTGATGAACCGTTGTCCACCGCTCGTCAAGGACATTTACTACGACTCTGAAAACATGAACCTGCCGTATACGGAAGCGGCAGCGGCGTACAAGAAGAAAACTTATCGCGGTAGCGTGGCGAACATGACGTTAGTATCATGTGTGGTTCATCGCAATATTCGTTTTTCGAGTCAGGACGGATCAGTCTTATTTTATGCAAATTTAATTGTCAAGTTATTTCGAAAGGTTTCGCGAAATTTGAAACTCTTGGGGGAAACAATTTCGTAATATCTGAAATCCGTTTTAAGTATGAAGACTTTGAACTCTATTTTCCACGATAAAGGTCGCTACTAGGTTTTTCCTCGGTTTCTTTCAGGATACCCGAGGAAAAACAGATGATGTTCTTGCCCGAAATTTTGGAGGAGGAGGAAAGCGATTCGACAATTCTGACACCTCGCACTTCCACCGCGAGTTTAGCGAACCCGGACAGTCCAGTGAATGAAAAGCGGTAAGGTTGTAATTGAAGTGCTTATTGACGTAACTCTTATGAAAATAGAATTAGATAAATAACTGTGGTTATTTCAATGATATAGAATTAAAAATTCTCGACGCACCCGTGTTTTTATTTTTTCCTGTCAAATTTAAATAAAAAACATTTTAAATAAAAAAGTTACATAAAGTTACGTAAAGTTAAAAGAGTTATATAAATTATCTATTTTCAACAACATTTTTTAAATAAAGGAAACTATTTGTATTTGTATTTTAAGTTCCTTTTCTCCTATCTTGTTGCATTATTAAATAAAGTAAACAAGCTTTGAAGAACTCTATTAAGTTAGATTCGTTTGTTTCAGCCAGATCAGCGGGTCCCCTTCAACATCTGCGAAGATGGTTCGCAATTGTTCCGAAACGGTTGTGCAGCTGGATAGTCAAGAGCAGCCGCTCGAAACGGAGCAACGACGAGTGATAGTCGAGACCGTTCGGAAGTTCTCCTCCCTGGCAAAGAGTTCAGCGTATCGCGCCGGAAAGACTTTTTTCCCAACGAGATCGCCCAAGTCAATGTTGCGTCCTTGGCCAAGCACAACGAATATCTCACACCCCGTTCAAACACCGTCGATTCCGATTCCCATGTCGGTCACCGTCGAGGCCGGATACCCCTGGAGAAAGGACTCGTACGATT
This sequence comes from Crematogaster levior, assembly GCA_901521435.1. Classification (NCBI taxonomy): domain Eukaryota; kingdom Metazoa; phylum Arthropoda; class Insecta; order Hymenoptera; family Formicidae; genus Crematogaster; species Crematogaster levior. The sequence goes on from CABEGB010000756.1 coordinate 145,916, forward strand.
GGAGAAAAAGCTTCCATCGTCGCGAATCCTCCACGGAGGAGTCTGAAGGACGACCCAGCGTCTCGTCGCAGGACGAGAAGAATCAGGAAGGTGTCGTGAACTCGGCGTTCACCGGGGAGAAGATGGACAATGTACCAGACATTTGCGACTGTGACGACATTGAGGAAGGTGACGATGGCTCAAGGTCTAGCCCTTCACGTCGGCCTCGACGCAGACAGGTCTCCTGTCAGGAATCATCGACTCCAGAGACGATCGATATGTCAGTGATAGATGGCGAACCGAATAGTAGTTCGCGAATTAACAGTTCTCCCAAGTATCTGATAGCCAGAAGAAATCGGTCAACAAGCGGTTCCAGGAAGAAGGGTATCCAGTGGCGGTCGAGGCTATCACCGTTGAAGTTACGCAGAAGGACCACTGATAGCATACCTACACCCACGGTGAGCGAAGTCCTAAGTCAGACCTGGAGCTCGCCGAATCTGAAGAACTTGGAGGAGTTGGCAAAGACTGTGCCGAGTGTCACAGTTAATCCTCCTTGTAAGCAGGAGGAAGATTCTAAGTTATAAATAATGTAATATTTGAACGGTGTTTCTGTAACAGAAATGCAAACTTGTGACGACCTTGAAGAACATTTATCAGCGAGAAAAATTATATTATGTTTCTGCTGAACCATCGTTTGATTACTACATTTGTGTTCAAAAAATTATCTGAAGTGATAATAATAGATATTCGTTGGTTTGATCGGCGACATAAAATGTTCTCCGTTTACATAGGTTTCATTTAATTAATTATAATTGTGAGCAAGTATCAGCGCACACTCGTGATCGTTGTATATGTAAATATTGTAAATATTATAATAAATATAAAATGTATCGTAGAGACAATTAAAGCACTTACGTAATTTTTGAAATAATTGACACAAGCATTGTTCACATTGTGACACTAGATTTAATTCTTAAACTTTGATTAAAAGCTTTTAGTTTAATTTAAAAAAGACATTAAAAATTCTTTTTGAACGCAGAATTTAAAATTTTGAAAATTTAGAATTTAAGGTCTTTAGAATTTGAAATTTCTTAAAATTGGGTTAAAATAAATTGAAAATTTCAATTTTCAGTTTGAAACTTTGATTAAAAGCTTTTAGCTTAATTTAAAAAAGACATTAAAAATTCTTTTTGAACACAGAATTTAAAATTTTGAAAATTTAGAATTTAAGGTCTTTAGAATTTGAAATTTCTCAAAATTGGGTTAAAATAAATTGAAAATTTCAATTTTAAGTTTGGAACTTAATATTAGAAATCTTGAAAATTTAAAAACGAGAAGTTGAAAATTTAAATAATTTTTCACAAGCAAAAAAATATCTTATTAGTAAGCAATTTTTTCAAAATGATACCTCGTCGATATGTTATCATATTTCGGAAAGAACTATACAAAACGAGAAACATAGCACAGATGGCGCTACTCGAAAGAGCAGCAGTTTTTGGCGCCTTTGGCGGTCGCCTTGCGTTGTTTGTCTCTCAAAGCAGTTGAAGCAGCCAATGAGATTGATCTTAACGTTTTCTAATTTAACAACATATTAACGTTAACGATGCGGCTAAAGAACTTACAATGACATAACATCCGGCCTAATCGTGAAATCCTCAACGATCGTTTACTTCGAGACCAGTTATCACTTCTAAGCAGGCAGATCACGCTGATTCGCCGATTTTCCATCAACAGATCCGTGTAAAATGAATATAGTGTGCGTGATATGTAGTGATTTATTGACACCCTCCGATGATGTTTTCCATACACCGTGTGGACACATTTTTCATTATGCGTGCTTGGTACAATGGCTCGAAAGGTATTGTAATATATGTATTTGGTATGTATATTACACCTAATGTTTTCTCACTGCCTTCTCTTGTAACTTTTTTTGTCATTCAAAGGATATATATTTTTATATAATTCTTTTGTAAGTCTGTGTATTGTTTGTACATGAAAGTGTTTAACTTTATCTGTGAAATTGTTTCAGAGCAAGGACCTGTCCACAATGTAGGGAAAAGACAACAGAGCACAAGATACACAGGATATATTTCAATTTTTCAAACAATGACAGCATCGTAGAAGACACTGCATCTCTGCAGCAAAGAATTGACAACCTCACTTTTCAGCTGAAACTGAAAGATAAAAATCTCAGTAATCTCACAGAGGCTAATGAAAAGTTACAGAAGCAGACAGCTGGCTTAAGACACGAAGTCCGACAAGTTGAAAGTGAAATAAAAAGTAAGAATAGTGCGATTCATGGGCTTCAGAAGCAGATCAAGTTTTATAAAGAGCAATGTTCAGAGGCGGATGATTACAGGAAAGAGAATGAACATTTGAAGAAAAATCTTGAACATTTAAAGAAGTACGTTGTTTTCATAGCATTTTGTTGTAAGTTTTAAGAGATATACATGCGATTCTCAAGTGTGTTTAATCTTGCAATTAAATGTTGATTTTTATAGCGTACAGAGTCTCGTAGACAACTCTAAAAGTGAGGTACATGATATGATAATGATGACGACTGATGCTTCCAAACTCACAACATATATAGCAGTGTTAAAAAGGTATTTATACTTAACGCTAAGATTTATGAAATCCATCAATTGATGAATCTCGAATTTTATGAGCAAAATTACCATTAATAAAATAAACCACTATTCTATTATTGTCTTAGCAATTTTTCTAGCAATTTTTGCTGATTTTATTAATAATATATATTCGTATCATTCCATTAATAAAAATCAGCAAAAATTGAATAATAATGGTTTTTGTAATTTTGCTCGTGAAATCCATGCTGCAAATCTAGTGTTAATCCTTTATATGTTTTACATATATGGAGGTATAGACATGACAATATAATATATTTATATATTTAATTATTTCAGGGAAATGAAACTCATGTCTGACAAGAGCAGAGAGGTTAGAGAGAAATATAAGAATTTACAGCAAGAATACACGCGTGTCTCTAAAGAAAACAAGTTTTTGACAGAGGAGTGCAATAAGCGAAAGTATATGTTTTTGTTACATAAAATTATGTCTACTTAGAATCATTGCCCATCCTAGATTTTATTACTATCATATACTTTTAGAGAATTGGAAGAACGGTTAATGATCTGTGAGAGTGAGAAAATATCTCTGCAAACTCAACTTCTTGATATGCAGACCAATGCACATAAAGATATCTGTAATAAAGCAGAAAAGCAAGAAGATTTAAAAGCACATAAGGAGCCTGATGAAGAAAAATTTAATGCAATGAGAGAATGTAAGATAAACCTTGAAGACACTTTAAAACTTGGAGACACTTTAAAACTTGAAAATAATGATAGTTGCATTATTATAGATTCGGTAAGTAAATTATAACTTATTGTGTTTAACTAAAATATTTTGAATATATGTTAAAAATTGTTATTTTTTGGTACAGGATAGTACCGAGAATACCCCACAAAGCATAAAATCGCAGGGTTTCTTTTCAATGAGAGATCATGGTATGAAGAGACAAAAATCTAATAACAGTTTAACTTCGATACCTTCAATACTTGTGAAAAAGTCGAGATTTAATCAACCGAGTCAAGTGAGTCATTTTGCACTTTTTATTTAATATTTTATCTATATTTGTTCAATTCTCTCAAACTTATTTTAGAAAGCTGCTAGTAGTAATGGCATGAGTTTTGATGGCTACGGAGGACATGCTAAGTATGATAAATTTCCTAGTCCAATTCCCAGTTTGCATGTAAAGAAAATCAGAGAGAGAGAGGATTTAAGGACAAAAAAATCGAAACTTGATACAGGTGATAATCAGAAACTCAATGATATTCTGATATATAAAGATTTAATAATATAGTGAGTTTAAATTAAATATACAAAACAAATTTTAATTAAAGAAAGTATCTGAAGCCTAAAATATGAAAAGATTATTTCCAATCTGGAACTAGAATGATACATTATTTATATGTTATTTAGGAAAAAGAGATTTAGATTACATAATTGTAAATTTTGCACTCCAAAATTGAAATGACTATATTTTTGTAAAATCTAATTTTGTAACAAATATTTTCTTTGTATAATTAAATAATTTTCAATCCCATATGTGTACATCATTTTTTATATGTATAAAAATACATACTTCATCGTTCAATTTACTTGATCTTTCGCAATTTAATAATTTAAGATATATATAAAAAATAATTTTTTATAATTGCATGTGTGTGTGTGTATGTATGTGTGTGTTATTAATTTTACTGACATTTGACCATTATATGAAAAATTTCTAAAAGAGTTGTGTAGTAAATAAAATTTTTGTAGTAAATAAAATAAATTATAATAATTATTTAACATTTATCACAATAAAATAAGTGTGATTTAAAAGAAGAGTTAACTGTTGAGTAATATCGAGTTGTGTTAAAATGGAATAGAAAAATTTAAAATAAATTAGTAAGCGTGACATATGTATGATGTAGCGTGTCGTAACAGTCGTAATAGACGTAGGCGTGTGTTACGATACGGGTGACGTATTCGTGAAGTATGCGGGACATAAGCGTAAGCGAACACTAACAATAACAAAATGTTACGAATGTCATATCTATGGCTCATTCTTTATAAGTGTCACATTTGTTACGATACATAACAAAGGATGGTGAAAAAATGCGGTATTCTACCATATCAACAGAATTTCATGGATCCAGATAGCGATGGCATTAGAAAGGGTGAGTATTTGAAAAGTTATACAATGTTAATGTTTACATCTTTATTTTATAAGATTAAAAATATAAAATATTGAGTATAGATTAAGTATGTAGAAGAACTTTTATTTTATGAGATCTTTTTAAGATATAATAATTTTTTAATAATATTTTATAAATAAATTTATAAAAAATGCTTTTTATCTTTAATTTGTAATATTGAAAAAGGAGCAGTGAGGAAAATATACATTGATACGAATAGTTAAACGAGAAATATACAATTTATTTTTATTTATATATAAAGATTCATGTGGAAGTTTCTAGTAGTTTTTAGTAATTTTGTTTTACTTTGGTAGGAATAATTTCGAGAATGCAGTATGTGGATACCGAAATTAACGGTATTTGGCTGTTATCGATTTATACGAGTCCAATGGTCGATTCTGGTTATGACATATCTGATTTTAGAAAAATTGATCCGGTATTCGGTACAATAGAAGATCTAGATGATTTAATAACCCAAGCAAAGAGACTTGTCTACTGGTTGGAATGTTTGAGTTAAATTCTTTCTTTTTTCTTCCCTTTTTCTAAAAAAATCTAAAGAATTTTTTATTATTATTTTGATAGACACTTTTGGATCTGGATCATACTTCTGACAAGCACAAGTAGTTGAAAAAAAGTGTTACTGGTAAAGATAGTACAAAGATTATTATAGGTATAATATACATTATACATATGTACTAAAATATATTTTAAAATATTTAAAATATTTAAAATATTTAAAATATTATAAAATTTCCATGTAACATGAAATATGATTTCTAAAATAGAATTTGATTGTAAAATTTCAGAAATTAATTGTAGATTAAACGAGCATATATATGAAAAAATTTTTTAATTGCTTTAATTTTTTTATAATTAAAAATTTTACTTACGTAAAGGAAAGTAATAAAAGAATCAGCTTTGAAGAGTTCATGCGCGAGTAGTTTTACCAAATTAATTAATTTTATATTGGAAAATAAAAAAGTTATTCAAAATTTAGTAAATTAAGTAAAATTTTGAACTTTTTATTTCTCAATTAATTTTAAAAGTTTTAAAGCTCACAATTAGAACTGTAATTTTTAATAACACACGCACAAATCTTATTGAGAAATCTTCGCTATCGAAGAAAGGTATTATTAAAAACCAAAGTTTTGCAATTCAACAATAGAATGTGAAAACAATTCCTTTTTTTTTTCGTTAAAAAAGGGTATAGGAGAGAGAGTTCACAGAGTTTTAGAAGCAATTCCCAGCTTTGAAGACAGCGAGTGCAATTTTACAGAATTAATTTCTCTTCGCAGAAGGCAGTTCCTTTCGATTCACCTACTTTCTACCGCGGAACCAGCAACGGCCACCGGAAATTTGTTGCAATAGAAAGCGGCCTCTCGGCTTTCGGCGAAAAAAGAGGATTAATCGCTTGTCGATTCCGTCCTTTGTAGATGCGTCGAGGACGCACAGCAGGAATGCACACCATTCGCTCTCCGCGCGTTGCCGATCGATTCGAGCCTGGCCTGCCTCGTCTGTGCCTGCCAGCCTCCGCACTGTTTCGATCAGATCGTCGAGAGAGACTTGATTGTCGCCGTCGAAATCTGGAAATGAAGATGATCAACGTGATCGCTGTTTGCGTTCACGTACTTGAAACAGATTCGCGGGTACGCGCGTGTGCACGTTGGCAAATAAAATTGGTATATATTGCAAAAACTAGAGCTCAGAGATTGGTGCAGAAGAATTATCTTGCGATCTGTAATGAAAAAGAGAATATTTTTGTATTCTATTTGTATATTGACATCGATTTAAAATTCACGTCAAGATAAATTTAAAATAAATAATCTTGATGATACATTAAATTAAATAATAATTTGATATATTAGATTAAACTTATACTTTCACTTGTCAGGTTCAATATTTGAAAAATACTGCTCAAGTTTTTATAATGAAAATCTTTTTTGATAATGCCATAAATATGTAATATTAGGGTCATATTATACAGTATGACTTATATGTAACTTATTTTTCGTTAAATCGTTAATCACATAACGTTATTATATAACGTTAAAATAAATAACATTTATTATTAACCAAGGAGATAAATTTGAAATTCAAATGATGGAAACTACAGGACATCTCTCGAATTTGACTGAAGGTCGCGCAAAATGACACTTTCCATACAGCATAACACGATCCAATTTATCTGAATGGAGTCGCAGTTGCATCGGCAGATTGCTGCGAGAGCGCGTTTCCATTTCTGCAGTAATTGACGTGGCTCCGCGAAATTAAATGATCCCGATTAACGAAATCGACGAGCCATCGTTTACTATTATACGAACGTTCGACGACAGTCTGCAAACTTGTGTCCCTTAAACATTATCGTAATTATAATGGATCGTATCGGAGCATCTTGATAAATTTTGTTAAGACAAATTAATCGGTAAATTTACAAAGCAACAGGCACAATTCTTTTAAGAAATATTTAAATTAAATTGTATTTGGTAAAATATATATATATATCTACTTCTAAAATTTTTTTCTTTCCTCAACAAAAGAGTTTTTGACGACTGAGGCTTTGTTCGCGAGTATGTTTAATAAGCATGTAGGATTGGCGGATGGCAAATATTTGTCGGGATAAAAGTTAGAATTCCGGACACACAAAAACCTGCGGATGTAGATTCAATTGCGTCCGCGAGCTTACCGAAAATTTCAAAAGCCCATGCAGCCCGAATGCCCCGCGGACAATTCGCGGAGAACACCGAGCAGAGGTCGAGGGTGTCCTCGAAGTTCAAATATCCGTCCTCGATGAGAATACGCGGTATATCGTCCACAGAATGGACTACACTGAAAATATCCCACGCTCCGTATTTTATGAATTTTTGTCTTTCTTAAAGAACGAATAAATTAAGAAATAAGACCGTTTAAATTATTCTTTTTGATCGTTTATAAACTTTGGTTTCATACTTATCTGCTCCCTTGCTTGTTAAATACAATCAAGGAATGTCCCAACAAGCCAATTAACAGTAACATTGAGAAGAAAATTGTATATAATGTTGTAATTTTCTACTCAACAATAAATGCAATATAATGCATGTGTTATGCCACAGTTATATTTTTGATAGGGAAATTATAACATTGATGTTATGTTAGTTTACTGTTAGTTTGCTAAGTACATTATTGCATATATCAAATTGCGAAATAATAATTTTAATTAAATCTTAATAATTCCTAATGTTGATCGATAGGGATTGGCCGTCTTGAGATAATCTGTATAATATTTGAAGAATACAATATGCTTCGTTCCTCGTATCGCAGTTAATCATCGCCTCGTGTAAATAACGAAATTTCTAGCTTGCAGGAAAAAAATGGTAACAGCTTACCATCGCTTAAGAAGGATTTATTGCTGCACGATATACGCGATGGTTAGAGCTAACGAAAACGTTGTATACCGTGATAATCCAATGTTCTATGATATTGGAACTTTTTAACATCGTTCTTTCAAAACGCTGTTTTAATTTAGTTATAAAATAATTCTTCAAAAAATACAAAAATATGTTCCGTATCAAAAGAATGTCAAATAGTAAAATAATAGTAAAATTCAAAGTTTCCGCGGAAGGATTTTGATTTGCCCTACAAAAAAATGAAGATTTTGTTTAAGGATGTCTCCAAATCATCGAGAAGTTTATAAATCTTCACATAATGATAAGTTAGTCTTAAATATTACATTAATTGAGATTCGAGTTATATTTGTTCAGACTGTTTATAAATATAGAAAATAGAGATCGTGAAAACTATTGTTGCTATGATTATATTTAGGAAAATTTTTTATTCTTATAATTGTATTTATAAAACCAGTTGTGTGTATTTTATTAAGAAGTATTCTGCAAATTATTATTACACAGAGAGAGAGAGAGCCTTGACACACTTTCGAATCACTTTCGAAGAATGCTCATTGACATGTGTGTTTCATTGACATAATAACATATGAATCGAATGCACGCACGGATTTCACTCTTGGTTAGTACGTCAACTCGAACGTATTCATTGAGGACCTCTTCCAAATGGTATTCTCAAAATCAAAATGGTATTCTCGTTAGAATCCTATTACCTCATGGACACAGACCTAGTTTACACCGATCGTTTGATATCATATAAATAATAATGAATAATTACTAAATTAGTTTAGTCATTGGACGATTAGCACACTTGACGTTGCGTATACAAACGCGTAAACTAGGTCATAATTTTGATTTAATATCTCGAAATAGGATAAACCGACTAGCCTAACTGACAAATATCAGCATTAGCGAACACACGTTATCATTTCAATGTGTGGCTATAAAAAAGGAACCGATATCGGCTATCAATTTTTTATGCGGGAGCACTTAACTGTCTAACGACGATAGCGTTTACATTGTAACATCAATATTTAACGATCGTAGTTACAATCCAGATGCACATTGATAAAATTTCACGATCAGTTAAATAAATGCTTTATTAATGTTGGAATTGACTGAAAATAGAGTTAATGAAACAATTTATTTTGTCATTACGTAGACTACTTTCTTCAGTTTTTACTCGTTTAGATGTTCATTTAACATTTTAACCATGGAAGGATCGTTTACAGATTTATCGAGAGATATTTCGATCTACAATAAGACAACGTATGTAAGGGAGTACGTTCGTTATTTGCTGAGTTTCGGTGGCTTGTGCATGTGGAGTATATTAATCATTTCTGCCCGTCGGCCGTTGAAATAATAATCTGCGGACGATCAATTTTGCGACGGCATTTTAATTAGTTGTTTAATTAGTCGCCTGTGTGCTCCCTCGGGTTCATTATCACGTCTTGAGACAAATGCATATTCAGGACGCGCGTAAATAAGCGCACGGAGTGGAGATTTATATACGCTCAAGATATGTCTACGTTCCCCATCTCTCTCTCTCTTTCTCTCTCTCTTTCGCGATAGAGCGATCGCTTAGAATTAAGCGATGCTGTGCGGTGCGCGCAAACGTTTAAACCGATTACACATGGAACGCGCGGAATTTCGCGTGCGAGCTTTAATTAGATCGTCAGCGTCGGCGGCGAGGCGATCGTTGATTGGAAAACGCACGGAAATCGCGCGATTTGCGCGCTCATCGAGCGCGAACGGAGGCATCCGTTGCGGAGTGCGTTTCTCAACGAGAGAAGCCGATTTCTCCGCGATCCGTGAAATTGCGCTCGCTATCGGAACTTGATTAATACCGCGGGTGAGCACCAAAGACACGCGAGTTAACCGAGTCGCGTAACCGTAGACATCCAGCTCCCGCGATCTTGAGCGGTCCGCAGCCACGCTCGCAATGTTTGTCTTGTATAAGTGAAATGTCAGGAACTTGGTCCCCAATATCGGGCATGCACATTGCATATCTCTCGATGAATAAAAAGCGAATGATTCATCGTCATCTCGAAATTCGATTCTTTCTCGGAAAGTTTTTGCGGAAACGTTTACGCAGATCGGTCGCGTGCCGTCGGTCGCGTTGATGATGATGATGTAAAACAGCAAACACGGCGCGCATCATTAGGAACCAAACATCAAATTGCCGATTGACGATTATCCGCGGACGTGCGACAATGACATTCGCGGTACGATTTCCGGCGGTGTTCGGCGACACGCTGATTGTGGTATTGCGCCACGTGCGGGTTGGATATCGGGCGATAGGGGGTGCGAGGGACGAGTGATCGCTCGTCTCTCTCGCTGTAAAACAATTAGCCCGCTGGGCCGATATGCACATCGTCGCGTTAGGTACGGTCACGGAATCGACGATCTCTGCCTCCACGATGCGACAATCCGCTCGTGTTCGACCGCCGCGCAAAGTCGCGCGGTCGATCGACGGAATCACGCGCGTGTCGCTGAATACGTAATCGGCAGTTGCGTAACAATGCGTCGCATCGTGTTATCCCCTAATGCATATTCGCTATCATCGATCCTGCGATTTTTACATCGCGTCGTTCGACAAGCAACGGCCCATTCCGTCGCTGGAAGAATGCTTAACAGAGTGGAAACGCACTCCGGGAGACCGTATGATCGGTTTTCGAAACGCAAGGCTCCTTGACGTTTATATTTTCTCCTCCTTTGCGCAAAATTATAATCTTTTTATTGCGGAATATCGGAAGAAAATCGGTATATATAATAATTGCACAATATTCAACATCCGAATTTGTTTTTTTAGGGAAGTTTGGTTTTTTCCCCGCTTGCAGAGATATTTTTCATGGATGTGCGAGATACAGTCGTAATGGCTTCGAAATAATTAAATCAGTTTAATTATTTGCAAAGCCGTTACATAAGGGTGTCGAACGGAGAACATTAATATATTTTTCATTGCATAACAATTCGACAAATTAAAACAGCAACTAGATACACTATAAAACAACGATCTAATATATACATTGACACAGCAAATCTCCGCCCATTCGAATAGCAGCCGTTTCCACGATGGTATGTTCCAATCAACCGCGCGCGTTCGGAGCAACATTATCAATCTGAACGTAAATAAAGTCCGGCGAGAACGTCAACGGGACAACGCGGCTGCGGAAGTACAGCGTGTTGCAAAACTGCGTTTTACGATTCGCCACCCCTCCCGTGTCGAGCAGGCTCTCCCGGGCCGGAGAACCAGCAGGAGCAAGGGCGAAGAGGCGCGCCGGTAGTGGCATTATTGCGCAATTAACGAGGGGCAAAATGTGCTATAACGAGGGATGGAAACTCGTGAAAACCGAGCCAATAATTATAACACGACTTCGCGTAGCGGTTATTGTCCCAATTCGACGGACAGAGGGGACGGGCAACGGGCACGAGATGGTAGAGGGGGTTGGACGGCGGGGTACCGCGCTTTGTGGATAATGGCTGCGCTCGAGAGGTCATGTGAGCCTGACGTTCCAGCATGTCAACAGCAACTATGCATCATCGGATGTCTGCCGCACGTAAACGCCTGTCTCCTCTCTCCCTTCGCGCGCCGACCACCCCCCTCCCTCTCGCTGGATCGTTTCTGCTCTGACTAGACCTGCCCTTCCGTCGACCGCCGATCCTTCCCCTCCGCCGTCACGACCCGTGGTCAGATATACGGGCTCGTTCATTATAATAAGCAGCGACGGTCAAATGAACCCTCGTTAACCGTGAAATATCGATTTCGCCTCGTCCGAGTGCAAAGATCGAGTCACCGTGAACGACGATCGTCGCTGTTCATCATGGCGCGCCGAACCCTCGTTCGGGGGTGGAGACTCTATTTTTCCGCGCTCCTTTTTTCTCATCGAAAGTCAATAATCCTTAAGTCAATAATCCTCATTTAATGTCTTTGTCTTCTTTTCGCCACAGCAATTTTACGTCGACGTAACCGCTGGAGCGCGTAAATCCCGGGCGCAGCCCATGCATCACGTGGAAATGGACACCCGGAGTCGGGTGGCGAACCGTAGATCGACCTCCGGGTTGCATTTGACACTACATCGTCGTCGTAATAACAATTCATTTTCGGCAGCGGCATGATTTCCCCGGGAACGTGACCGCACTACATACGTTGCTCAAGGGCGAGCGGTAACAGTAGCGCAAGACCACGGGGTGGTCCGAGGGCGGCGGGGTAGGGGGTATTAACGTGCGGTTACTCGTGTACCGCGCTGCGAAATTACTTTAAATTATGGAGAACGGTCGAGGGAGGAAGAGATCGGAAAGTGTGTGGCACGTTTCTCGCTGGTCGGCTGTACTCTCTTCTCCAGGAAGAGGAATTGGGGAGAAAAAGAGAAATGTTAATGCTCTTGCCCTCTTATATTCGTTCTCCTATTTTAGTTCTTCTGCTTCGCCTCTGCCGCGAGATACTCCACCCTGCTATACACTTGTTGTTTTCAGCCATTTTCTTCTTGCCTCCCTAAGGTTTCTCATTCCCGCGTTACTCCGTTCTTCCATTTTCATCACCCTTGCATCTTTGACCTCGGTGTCTTTTCCTTTCTTTTTCCACTCTCGACCCGTGCTTCTTGTTTTTCTGCTTCTTGAAGCTTTACTTCTTACCCGCGCTCTTTTTTTATCTTTTATTCTTGTTTACTGCCTCACTCTGTATTTTCATACCCGTTTTGTCTCCTTATTTCAATTTCTCGTATTTTAATTCTTATTTATCATTATTAGAGTAGAGTTTTGCTAATATATTCATGATTATATAGCTTTATAAAGTTATAAAAAAATATTAAAAAGTACAATAAATTATTATTGTGTCTTCGACAATCTAATATAAAATATTGTCTTACGACTTATAGCGCAGTTCGTAGACAATTTTTTATTCATATTTTTGAAATGTATAAAAAAATACATATAATATATATCTGTTTTATTTATTTTGTAATTATATATCTGTATGTGTTATGAAAATAGACAGAGAGAGAGAGAGAGAGAGAGAGAGAGAGAGAGAGAGAGAGATTTTCATGTATATATCTCTCTGTCTTACTCTTTAATTTTTATAGTATGCTTCAAGAAACTACTCGCTGAACTGAATAAATTCTTCTCTCTTTTTCTCTCTAGTTCCGAACCTCGCGTACTTACCTCCCTATATATAGTCATATGCGTGTGCCACTACCGCGCGAAGTGCAGCCCCCGACTCGGCTGCATATCTCCACGCCAGGAATTGGAGTGGATGGCGAACGTGGGTACAATAGTTCGCATTGTATTGGATCCAGCCGAGTGATAGACCCCTCTCCCGGTTTCCTCCTGCTCACCCTTTTCCCCTGCCTCGCGCTCTCCTCACCATCCTCAACCCCTTCGTACTTCACCCTCCTATCGTATCTCATTTTCTGAAGGCCCGGCGCGAGCGAGTGTATTGTGCCGCTCGCTATGCCCAAATCTCGCTATCTATCGCCATTGCGACCAACTGCGTCGCCTCTGCCGTTTTGTGCCCTTTCAGTTGTGCTTTGGTTTAAGTGCACCGCGGATCCGATCGACGCGCGAATGCATTCCTCTGAGGGTGGACGATTCCTATCACGCTTCGTCGATACTTTGTAACAAATGCTCTCGACAATCGATGTTTGTTCCATTGCAAAATTTTCTTTCATAAGCCGACAAATTCAATTTTTTTCCACAAAATATCATTACCTAACAGAAAAAGACAATTATTGCAAAATAATGAGCGTCTTAACAAATTACTTTCTTAAACTTAAAAAAATTCTGTTATATATTTATATTATTGCCTTTATAAATTTAAGGAAGAGAAAAATATCTCTTGTTTCGAAAAACTATATACAATCAAGAGGCGAAATCTCATTTTGTTATCGCGCAGATAATAATTTTCTCGCGGGCATCGCGGGGTGCGTCTGAAAGAGTTAAATACCGACGAAGCCCCTGAAAGAAATAATCGTTTGGACTGATTAACGTCGCGAACAACATGTCAAGCGTGTGTGGCACGAATCCAGACCATTGTGAATATCTGAATATCCGCGAGGCACGCGAATTCCCGTAACTGATTGCGCGCAGATAGACTCGGATCTCATTTCCTGAGTACATTCAAGTATTTCATACATGCAAGCGCGCGCTTGAGGCGAATGTTCTATCTGTGCGCTACGCATTGCGACATAATATTTTGTTATATTACGACTCGTGCTTCGTAACGATCTCTTTTCCAATGTAAACACTTTTGCCGCGGTGAACCGCGTCGCTGAGTTCATAATAAGTCAATTATCAAGTTTAAATAAGATGTAAATTTGCAGAGAAGTTGTAATCGTCTTTCGAAGGGAGCTCAAAACGGGCTTTGTACTTGACGCAAGTACTTACTTCCGCAATGCAACTTTCGAGATATTTCTTCCCGATAATTGTGGATTTTATTTTTCAAAATCAGCGAATGCGCGCAGCGAAAATTTGTCGCTTAAACGAGAGGGTAATCCGGCTAAGAGTAAGCCGCGAGCAATGCTTTTGAAAATTCGTTCCATCCAATGGTAATTTATCGTTGCCCTCCAACCCCTGGCGAACCCCGTTTCTCGTCGAAACGCGCAGATTTCACTAGTCGAAGCCACGTATGTCACGATGATCCCAATAACGCCATGCGCGCAGATAATTTGCTGCATTAGTATCGTACACCGTATACAGGCAGGTTTAATATAATTAGGTACATGATTGGCCGTGGCAAACATGGCGAGTATGAATTATTCGTTCAGTGTGCGAAGATACAAATCAAATACGAATATTTCAAATTACAAAACCGGAAACTGGCACGACTCCTTTATCTTTTATGCGATTGTAGAGATAACTGTATATGTATAAAAAAATGTAATACACTTATTTAACCTATGGCTACCGGTAATTATAATTACATGTACCTGATTCCTTATTGAGTAAGTATAATTATTCTTAAATATTTTATTATTATCACCGGAATTAGTATTAAACGTACGATATAAAATTCTAGAAGACTGTTTATTTACGTCGAGAATTGTCTTTATAAATCTGTCCATCCCGACTGAATCTATCGACTAGGTATCCGAAGTAGAGGCTGTGTTGTGTCGCTGAATCTATCGACTAGGTATCTGAAGTAGCAGCCTCTACTTCCGATATCTAGTCGATAGATTCAGCGACACAACGACGAGTAAAATTTCGCAAAGAGAGAAAGAGAGAAAGAGAGGGGGACGATCCCTGAAAAATGGGATTACTGCGAAACCGTGTTCTCGTCGGGAAGAGGATAGGGAATTAAACGGCCTTCGAACGCGGTCCAAATAATTGATGCACGTCAATTAGATTTGTCAGGCCAATCGTCGTAATTAAATCAACAGGAACGCGAGGCATGAACACGTACACATAACTGTCGACAGTTACACATGCGTACGCGTGCACACCCTCCGCGCGTGTGCACATACGTATCTTCGCGCACGACTACCTGGGGACCAGGTATACGAGAGAGTCTGCGGCGTGAAATTTAAATTTCTCCGACATCGATAATCCCGTTGATTCGTCGAAACCGCCGGCAATTCATGCCGCACTTTTCCGGCATGAATTGCCGGCGGAAATCTTTTTAACTATATTCCGTTAAGCGACGCAGCCATTATCAATTATGACCAATTATTGCTCGCAGAATTTAGAGCGGACAATGAATGAGAGTCGAATAATTTTCCTTTTTCGAAATCAACTTATGTTAAAAGCAAGTTTTGCCCTGAGAGATCAGAATTTCATCTCAGGGTCGCTCAAAACGCTCGTAACGCGCGACATGTTGAAGCTCAGCTGAATTTGTCTGAAAAATCGTGCCTTAGATCAGAATTTTTGTGTCATATAAGGTGGAGCTTGTTATAAAGGGGAGCTGTCAATAGAGCGAAAAAACGGAGCTGATGCTGTTGATAATTTAATGTGAAAGGTTTCGAGACAAGGTTCATTAAGTTCTGTTATTTAAAGAATTAATCACGGACATTTTCCGAATATTGTGAAAATTCACTGGAAAACATACAAGAAACTCGACTCGTATCTTCGTAAAAAGAAAGAAGTTAGGATATTGATGAAATACGAGGACACACGCGCGCGCTCGCTTGCAGCTTCTCGTCGACGTGTGTAACGCAACAGGTTTCTTCACTTATTTTCGTAGCACCGCACGTCGGCGTAAGAATGATATCGTGTAATATAACTCGAAACACCCTCCCGGCCCTGTGCTCGTTATATTTGGGGGTGGAATTGGTGTATCGAACATTTTTAAGCGGTTACGGTTGTTCAACCGTGATTCGGTTTAATCATGAAATAATCAACATGACAACAAGCTATAATAATAAATTTGCCTTTCTGTAACGAAGAAATTAGCGGCGTTCAATAACTTTTTCGACGTTCGTTAACGCAGAAATACACGCACTATAACACTTTTTTTGAGCAATTACCAATTTGTTCTTGACGGTATTATAAATAATATAAAATTATATAAAATATATAGTATAACTTTGTTGATTTAATTTTCCTGGTCTTCATCAAAAGGAGTTTTTATATCTAGTGCAAGTTCATCGACATGCGACTTCTACCATTACAATTTAGAGATCATTACTCGAAGTTTGCGGCGTAGAATCTTGCCGGCAGGATTCTTCGGTATGGCATCAACAAATTGCACCCCGCCGTACAGCCATTTTTGCGGTGACAGTTTCTCTGCAAGATAAATTGAATTTCTCAGTTAATGTATGTACAGGTTGTCTCGGCTCGCGTTTACTATTAAAATGCAATGTCAAGACGGGGTGGAATATTTCCACGGTCTCGCTGCGGCATGTATTTAAATTATAGAGACAGCGGAGATAACTAACAATTTTGCTGATCACAGGACTTAATCTTATTACAATGCAATGTCGCTAAAAATAATGTCGTTAATAATGTAACGCAATGTTAAATACTGCTAATACATCATGCGCTCATTTCTATGCACTGTGTTTTACACATTTAAATTTACGAAATAACGCATTCCTACCGAGTTATTTTTATTATATTGTTACAAACAATTCATTAAATTTGTAATTTTTGATCAAGAATATCTTATACTAGGTTGTTCAATAAGTTTTGTCGTTCGACAAGAAAAACATGATTTTATGGTTTGAAATACACTTTATTATTCAATATAATCTTCCTGAACTTCAATACACTTGTTCCAGTGATCTTCTAATTTATGGATTCCATCCCTGAAGTGAGAATCCGGAAGACTGTCGAAATACGCTTCCACGGCTGCTATCACCTCTTCGTTCGATGAAAATCGTTTCCCACGCATGAATTTTTTGAGATGTGAGAACAGCCAGAAGTCAGAGGGAGCTAAATCTGGCGAATAGGGTGGATGTTGCAACAATTTGTACTTTAATTCACTGATTTTTGCGATGGTTTTTTGAGAGGGTGCGTTGTCTTGATGAAAAATGATTTTTTTCTTCTGTAAACCAGGTCTTTTCTCACGAATTTTTACATCCAGCTGGTCCAAAAGGTTACAATAATAATCTGAGTTTATTGTTTTACCAGTTTGGAGGTAATCACAAACAAAATTCCTTTTGCATTCCAAAAAACTGATGCTAACACCTTCTTGGCCGATTTCTGCACCCTAACTCGCTTCGGAGGCGAAGTACCGAGTTCACACCACTCCTTAGCCTCTTGTTTTGATTTAGGCTCATGGTGGTAGACCCAAGTCTCCATAGTGGTGAAACGACGCACAAAATCCTTTTTATCCTTTCTAAAACGCTCCAAATGTTGCTGAGAAAGACGCATTCGAATGTGTTTTTGTTCCATTGTTAGCGAATGCGGCACTCATTGTGCACACAGCTTTCTGAAATCCAAAACGTCAGCCAAAATTGCTCACACTGCCTAATGAGATGCCTAGGGCTTCTACTAAATCTCTCTCGGTTAATCGACGATCTTCCAAAACCATATCCTGTATTTTTGCTACGATTTCTGGTGTTGATGCACTTCTTGGATGTCCTTCACGTGGATCGTCTTCAAGACTTGTACGACCACGTTTAAATTCAGCAACCCATCTTTCTACTGTTCTAATTGAAGGTGAAGAGTTCTTATACACTTTTAACAATCGTTCATGAATTTCTTTTGGTGCTACACCTTCCAAAAATAAGAATTTTATTACTGCACGATATTCAATTTTTTCCATTGTAAGAAAATACTGTGACACGTCAACTTTGAACACTTGTAAATATACGAATGAGTTGATAGATCTACATGAAACTTCACACGTGTTCATAAAAAAGTGTTACCATTTTTAGAAAAATAAAACGGCGAACCTAATAGCGCTATCTCTTATCGAACAACAAAACTTATTGAACAACTTAGTATCTTTCATATTTTTTAATCTGCTTTAAAATAGTTTTTTATGCTTTTAAGGTAGTCTAGAAAAATCTAGAACTAAAATTTCATAAAAAGTGAAACGAGTATGACTTACGAAAAGAATAAAACAGGAAACTTGCCCGAGACTTCTTCATAATCAGAATTTAAATAAATCTCTACGACAGATGACACAAAGAATATCAGGCTGATAACTTACGTTTAACAAGCTCCTGCACGTCTTGAGCAGTGATCTTGGCGTCAGGTTGCTTTACTATAAAAGCCATGGCAACTTCTCCGTTGCGTTCGTCAGGTTTAGCAGTGACTGCGGCGTCTTTTACTTCCGGATGCGATAGTAGAACGGTTTCTATCTCCGACGGTGAAACTTGATAGCCTTTGTATTTGATCAGCTCTTTGACGCGATCGACCACGTGCAGTATGTTCTTGTTGTCGAAGTAGCCGATGTCGCCGGTGTGAAGCCATCCGTCCTCATCAATGGTTTGTCTGGTCGCCTCGGGGTTGTTCCAGTAACCCAGCATCACTTGTTCTCCCAAGTAGCAGATCTCACCCGTCTGACCAGCCTCCAGCGTCTCTTGTGTCTCAAGATCAACCACTTTGCTGAGAAAACCAGGCAGGAGTGGCCCACATCCTGGATTCTCAAACGAATCGTCATCATCGTCGCGTCCGCTTACACCGCTCACTATCGACAATTCCGTCATGCCGTAGCCGTTGCGAACGCATTTCGCACCAATACGAGCCTTTACTGCGGTTATGATCTGCGAAGAAAAAGAGGAAATGAGTTGCTTTGAGTCTCACCACTGTTTTGGAACTTCGATTAGCTCCTAATTCAATTAGTCTAATTAATCAATGAGAGAGAATTAACAATTGTAAAGTGATGATCCGAGGATGTCATACATTAATGTTTTATTTTGTAGTATTATCCTTCGAAATCCGCACACACATCACAAGATGATAATTTATTTAATACTTATAAGAAGAATAATTCTTAACTATTGTTACAGAAACAGAAGTTATAGTAATATATATCATATTTCACTCAATATAAAAATTAAATATATATCTTCGTTTCATCTTGCCGCAGTTGTTTCTCAATCACGCGAGAAACAAAGGCAATGATAAGAAAGCGACGGTTCGGGGGACATTTAAGTTCAGAGGCGTGTTTGGTTTTCGAAACTTTAAGAGCCTCTGTTTTGCCCCCGCCGTCCGCCGATAAGAGATCAGTTTCGCATTTTCTGAAAGACGCGATTACGAACTCGTGAGTGCGGCCTTTTATTTTCTTCTCCTTCTGCTCCTCTTTAGCGACTCCGTAAACCGGTTAAACAAAAACGAACGCGACAAAGTTACTCCCCGGGCCGTGTCTAGTGAAAATGCGACGACTCTCCGAGACTTCCTCAGTCCCTCGTTCGATCCTCTCACCGCAGCCACGGCTTCAAGGACTCACTTCGGCACTTAGTTCCGCCGATGGCTGCTTTTCTTGCCGTGATAACTTGGCCGGCGAGGATTCGGTGAAGGTAGAGGGGGACGACAAACTTCACGATGACAGAAGAAAACTTACGTCCTTCGCAACCGGCGCCGCTCCGCAGATGAATTCTCTCACGCTGCGAAAGTCGTACCTCTCCACCAGCGGGTGTTTCGCCAGGAACGTTAAGATTGGCGGCACGATTGGCAGATGGGTGACCCTGTGCTCCTGTACTAGGGTTAAGAAGAGCTTCGGCTCGAAAGCGGGCATTACAATCATGGTGCAGTTCGAATAAAGGCCAAGAATCATCGTGCCCATCGCGTAGCCATGGTAAAACGGCAGCAGCATCAATATTTTATTGTCGTATTTTAGATCGAAGTACTCGGGCTTCCTGTGTTTGAATCATATTTGAATTAGAAAATCAATTCTTTGACCGTGTTTTCAAACAAGGAGATGGCACTATCTTTTTGGATAATTTTACATTCACAGTTTGTAATTCAGTTGTAGTGTTATAACACTGCAGTTAAAGATAGTCTGCAAAATGCTATTTTTGAATCAATCAATAAGGTAAATGTCCCAGTGATGGAACATGCCCTAATAATTGAAATTTTAATAATATATTTGTATTATATCTTTTTAAGTTTCTAAACAAATTTTAATTATAATAAAAGATATGTTAATTAAAAATAATATTTAATGAGCACCTAATCATTGAATCTGTATTATTCGATAATGAACATGATTAACTTTTTAGTTTAATAACCGGTACAACTAATACTTTAATATTTAATATTTTATATTTAATATTTTATATTAAAATTTTAATTGATATTTATTGATTATTTTATGTCCTATTATTTTTTTATTGCTGGCAACAAAAGTTTTGTATAAACTTATGTTACAGCTTTGTTACAGTAGGGACATTAATTATTTATTAATAAAAAAGTAAAACTAATAGTTATTAGTTCATTGGGACTTATCTTATGGGACTTATTGTATTATGTTAAAATTAAATTTCTATACTTAAACTAAACGTTTAAATTAAACATGTTTTTAAACGAATTAAATGCACATTGATTTTATCGCTCGAAAATATATTAACTAATGAGTAGGTATATATAAAACTTACTGCATTTTCGTCATAAACGCCATTAGATTTTTATGAGACAGCGTTACTCCTTTCGGTAATCCTGTAGTTCCGCTCGAACATAGAATAGTCAACGGATGCCGACTGGGGTCACCAATATCTGTGGCTTTGTATTTCATGTAGTCTACACTTGGTTCGTTATTTAAGATATTCGTTAACGTACGGACGTTTGCCGTGAGCGGTTGATCGTCCACCTGTATTAATTCCACTTTCCAAGATAATTGTGGTAGTATTTTGACGAAGAGATTTTCGGTGCGGTGAGACACGAAAACAATACGCGGCTTTGCAATGTTTAAGACGTGCTGGAATTCATCTAACAATAAACATTTAAAATCAATTGGCGTTTAAACTTGACAGATTATCGCATCGATAATTACTCATATCAAAAATAAATTCAAGTTGCACTTGTCATTATACTTGTTGGTATAACGTAGATCATTTTGGATCACAAATCATTGTACTTTTGCAAGAAAATCTGTATAATGAATACAATATGTACGTGTACATGTATGTGTTAATATTAAGTAATAATTCTTCCACTTACATTCTGTGTACATAGGATTATACGGTGCTACTATAGCGCCGAGATAGAAGCTTGCGCAAGTTGGTATTAGCCAATTCAATCTATTTTCAGTCGCGATGCCAATTCTGTCCCCGTCTTTTATCCCATATCTTTCCAAAAACTTCGCGAACTTCACGCTATTCTCGAGCAATTCTCTACATGTCATTTGATTGCCGGTTGGTCCATCTACCTATGAGGAAATAATATCTCTTTAATATATTATCAATATGACCGTAAGAGATATTTTAGAAAAAATAAAAAAATATCCTGTTTATAATTTTATCTTTATGCGCTAAATGAATATTTTTTTAAACTGTATAAAATGTAAAAGTTGTACTAAAATTTAGATACAAATATTTCCGTTTAAAAAAAATTGTAACGTTTAATATAATTACACAAAAACTATATTATTTTTTATCATTGCGAAATGTGTAATTGATTAAATATATTTTCAATTATTATTATTAAAAAACAATTATTATTATTAAAAAACATATCTCTTACGTTTCTAACACTTGAAACTTAAAAGAGAATTAACATAAAAATGCAACGTGAGCAAGTCGGAGACCAATCGTTATAAGCGATGCATAATGCGACAGGGAAAATTCAGAGATGGAATTCGTGCATTTTGCCTCCGGCTAACGCCAATGGAATTACAAAAAAAAAAACTTTCGGTGTTGGTATGCTCCGTTATTACATCGCGAAATTTCGCAGGCAATCGGCTCGTAATTGGCAATCGCTACCATGCGTTTCGTAATTACGGTACATACTGCATAAACACGATCACCGTTCTCGCGCAACTTGTCCAGTATGACTTCTCCAATGGACACGTTTGGCGTTGGCTGTTCTAGACGACGCTCGTATATTTTTCCCATCTTTGCAATAATGCAGCGTTCGTTTGACAAACGATGATATGTCTACCTCAAAAAGAAAAGTTTAAACATATACTTAAATTGATTAATACAGAATAATGCTTATCAAAAATTCTCTTCCAGTCTTTTTAAATTGGAAAATAAGAACATTATAATTTTAATATATTAATTTATTTAATATATTAATTTTAAATTAATATGTAATTTAATATTAAAAATGTAATAAAAAAATCTTTATTTAAAATAAAATATCTTTATTTGTGTTCATGACGTTTCGACCATTGGTTCTTGTCTTTTTCAAGTGGTATAATATATTTTTTCTCAACAGCGTTACATACTAAAAGGAACGGTGTTACATTTTTAAATCACGCTACAATTTTATAATATATTAATATACAACTTACAGAGGCTGTGTGTCAAATATAATCCATATGTAAAACAATAAAGAAAAAAGAAAATTCGGTTTGCGTGTAAAGAATACGTCAAAGATTTGTGACAGCACGGATGGGACTGACAATGAGTGGTAGCAAATTCTACCGTTCTCTGAGGACGAATTTAGGCCCCGGACAAATTTAGATCAGACAAAAAATAAATAGTTGGATGTATCAATATGTTAGAAGATAGAAAATACCGAACAGCATTTTATATTCCAGATACATAACAGATACATAAAATTTTAAATATTCCTATATAGCAGATACATAGCAATATGTATGAATCATATCATCAGATACATGTTTAATACCGATGAATGTCCACCTGATAATACGTAATTTACGTTACATATCAGATACGTATAACGATATATATTCGATACGTATTAAATACGTAAATTATGTATTTCATACATATCTGTAATATTGCAAATACATATTTAAAATGTATTATATATAGGGAGTGGACAAAATAATGTGAACACCATGCTAAATATTATACATTTGTTTACGTTTACAACCCTGCCAAGGTATGAACGGCGTGACGCTTATATATTGCACAATTACGTGCTAAACTTTTTTAATTTATATTTCAGTGTACCACACGCTTTGTTCTGCGACGGTCTTAACAATCGGACGGTGAAATGGGCGATCTTTCAGACTTCGAAAGAAGGCAATCGTGGGTGATCAAGTTTTCTGTGTCTTTTGGTAAGTTTATAGCTGAATTGCATTTCCGCTATCTCTCTTTTTTGATTATGTCTTTCTTTATGTAAAATTTTTGGGTTTTGCCCAGTTAAATTCGTGTGCGTGAGATATCCTCTAACGGGTTGTTCATTTAAAATTTCTACTGAAGACAAGTCGGCCATAAATCTGTTATTAAAATTAATTGTCCGCTAAAATAAAATCCATTTAAAACCAAATAAAAAATTTAATTATTCATTTTCATCTCATAAGTTTGTTCGTTTCGTAGCGAATTAAAGGATTATCGTCAGCGCGCCAATCATGATCGGTAATACGTGAAGGTGACCGCAAGATCGCGTTGCAGTCGCGCGCTTCGCGGTGAATGACGAACGTTTGATTCCGCGGTTCGAAATTTCCCTTCGGGAAATATTCAAATTGACGTCAACAGGTATCTAATGTTACATTTAGCACATTTTCCATTATCTATTACATCTTTCTGGCGTAAAATCGCACGTCTTGCGCGCGGATTCGATAGGATTAGCACGGATTACGGTTCCATGGAAAATCGCTACTTTCGCGTCGCCATTATCACAGTTTCGTTTTGCGTTTCTTTCCAGAGAATCCGGATATTGAAACGAGACGAAAGCGGCGCGGATACGAGAAAGGGGAATTATCTACGCGGAGATGAGAAAACGGAAGAACGAGGGGCGAGATAATCGGGACGGGGGTTGCCGCTGCGGTGAGTTACGAAGCGATACTTATTCAGTATTATTCATTGTTATTTATTATACGGCGCCATAATAAACGCTGTAAGGCACTGTGATCACACGATGTCGCTTGAAGGGGATTATGCGATACTTTGAATTTGCTAGTGTCACGAAAAATCGAGAACAATTTCTCCGAATTTATACAATTATAAAAGTTATATGCAATTATAAAAATTTATATGAAAAAATATGATTGGGTATGAATATATAATTATATATATTCATATATATTCATATATTATCTCTTTTCACTTCCATATAATTATATAGATTTTTATTTTATGTTCGTTCTCACAAATGAATATTTCAAATTATATTTATATAATTTTACATTTGTTTTTTTTTCTAACTGTACTTTCTAAAGATTAACTGAATGTGTTTTTTATGTTTTAAATAGTTAAATTTACCTTTTTGACGAAATGTTACATCGGAATGAATTTATATATATATATGTATAATTATCTTTTTAATAACTGTTTTGATTAATTAACTATAATACTATAATTAACTATAATAATTATAAGGTGAAACAATTATAATATAATTTTAAGAATTAAGCAAAAAAGATTTGATATGAACATTCAAGCAGTATAGATATTACGTGATTGAGAAAACGATAAAAGTCCAGCGATTTCTGTTTCCATTAGAATGTATGGCATGGTGTTCCTCCGGCATTCAGCTGGATATCCTTGGATATACAGGGTGGAGGGATAGATGGGAATGCGTTCTCTCGGGGGTTTATACGTGGGAGAGGGATGGGGAGGCGTGCCATGAGTTCCATGCTGTGGCCATAATCGTGAGGAAAAAGTACGAGAAATTCTTAAATACTGTCGTTCAAGTTTCTCTACGAAGATACAATATAATTATTTTTTCTGCTTTAGTAAGCTTATAATTCCTCACACGATATACTAAATGATTAAATAATAGCAATTTTCACGATTTATATAAATTAAAAATTTTACAAATAAAAACTATAAAATTAGAGAGCAGGGACTAAGTTCATGTAATTTATATATAGGATTTACTTTGTATATGATTTTATTTTTTAAAGATTAAAAAAATTATGAATTTAGTTCATCCTTGTTCTGAACGGCTTTTATATACATACATGTATGTATATACATTACTTCATTTATATTCTTTACAAATTTCGCAAACAAATAAATAAGAACAATTGCTATTTTTATCCCTTCAAGATTTTTATATATAATTAAATTTGGAATATTATGCCTAATAAAATTTAAAGTTTTATTTGAAATTACAGCAATTTCTTGGCGTACATTTTCTTAAAGAAAAGATTGTATCAATAATTAACAATTTTAGAGGGCTTAAAAAAATATACACGAAGAAATTAACATTAGCTGAAAATTTTATCACAGTAATGTGGTTGAGAGAATTTGCGAGTACAGTTTAAATACAATCATTTATTAAAATCATATTCCGAACCTATAATTAAGTTAAAATTTGAAATAAATGGGAACAATTTATAAATTCTATTTTTATTGATTCAGAATTAATAAAGATGGATCAATTAATTTTGTGACAGCTTGTAGAATGTTGTGGTTAAAGGCACTTTAAGTTTTGCTAGGCACTTTAAGTTTTGCTAGGCACTTGAACTGAATACTCTTCAATCTAATGTTTTAAAAATTCTTGAGCTGAAAGAGTTAAAGGAACTGGGATCTTTAGCAAGAATTTGCTCTTTAGATAGCTTTAGCAACACTAATTTGACTTTCACTGAACTTTAACTTCTGACTTCTGTCAAAAGATCTCTGACTTTGTTGTTTGTTAAAAAATATTGTAAATAAATAGAATAGATGAAATGAACGAAAGAGAAAGAATAGCATGTACGTTGGTATGACTAGATTGCGAGTAAACCGACTTTCGGCGTTCCTTGTGGCATATACACCGTATCCGCGGGAATGCATGCGACGGTGTGCATCCGGTATCCAGCTGCTCGTCTTCGAGTATTCGCGCGGGGGGATCAGAGAGACAGGGGACGACTACGGACGGGGATACGTTCTCGGGAATCGCTGAAGTGCTGGGGAATCGCTCTTCGGGGTTAGTCTAGTCGTCGACGTCGTGGATGAGGTCCCGGGGGAGGTTCTAGAGGGAGGTTAAGGGAGCTTTGGGACGTTACACGGAGGAGGGGTGGTTGAGGACGCGTGCCACTCTGATTGTAGCGGCCATACTGGGACACTGGAGCCACATACCGACAATTCTTGGCCTCTTGCGACATGCCTAGACACCCCGGGAATACTTACGATCTCTCGAGGTTGAACAGATTGAATGCGAGAGGATCCTATGTGAGAATCTTTGTTACTTTCGTTCCTCTTGTCACGCATCGTAATTATCATATATTTCAAAAAAATCTTACAACAAATTTCATACGGTTTTATTAATTTATAACTTTTTACAATTTTTTTTTTGAGTTTATTTTATGGCGGAACACAATCTCTTTAAGCTGATTATAATAATGCACACGTCGAAAGACTACTTTTTATTTTTAATCTCTTTAAATCCAAATTCTTTCCCATCGCAATGAAACATAAAAGTTGGCTTTAAGAAACTTCGTTCATGAAACAAGAAACAGAACAGGGTATTGTGATTCTTAATACAATTTACCAAGATACCACATAACAATGAATTAAGAAGTTACAATAAGTATTTACTTATGATAATTTTGTCATAAGAAAAAGTTGAAAGAATCAGTATCAAAACTATTTTCAATCACATTATATCTAACGTGATCTACTTTAGAATATCACTCAAAATATATCATCATGTAGTTAAATAAGCTCAGGAAATTTTATATAGAAAGTCGATTAAAGAGTCGGAAAGTCGGGGTGAATCTCTATCGAAAATGTGCGGATGCACGTAAATCCCTTTCAAAGATGATACGCCGGTAATATAAAAACAACCATCTCGATCTTCTCCTCGCGCGAATATTCTCGTGAAATCTTATCGGTGTGAAAGTGTCTCGTGATTAATCACAACGAACGCGAACGGGGTGAGGTCCGTCTGAGCGACTGCCGATATCATTTCGGGATTCCTCATTAGAACACACTCGACTTCCGCCAGAAGCGGCGCTCTTCCGAATCGAGCGATTTCGCAGGCTGCTGCTTGCCGCGTTGAACGTAAGGCCGCGACTTAACGGAATTAACGACAGGCTACGCGCTCGGAGGACGCTTTGAGGGCGGCCGCGAGCGAGCGGCAGAGCTGCGGGGGGAACGGCCCGGGGGTGGATTTTGATAACATGTGACTTTATCTGGAATTCCCCGGCGCACAGGTAGTCTGTTTACTTAAGATAATGGCGAGGCGAAGTGCTTGGGCGTGGATGGAAGCCTGGCAGAGCGGAGGGATATTTCACCAGGCAATGTTGAGTCTCCGCGAGCGAGCGAGCAAGCGAGCGGGTAAGACCGGGAGTATAAGAGTAGAGAGAGGAGCGGGGATGGAAGGATGAAAGGGGATGAAGTTGAAGGTTGGCGGGGAGGATGAAGAGGGACGGCACACGCTTGAGGTGGCGAAGAGGCGCAAGGGTGCTAGAGCGGAGGATAGGAGGGGCGGGGGACTGACGGCGAGCGAGATTCTCTCTCGGCAAGGCTACAAGAACTTCATTTTCCGAGCCATTACGCCCCGTACCACTGCGACCATCCTGGAAACCCCCTTTACCCCCTTAAATTAATTTATATCGAAATTTTAAATGACACTCATCGGCCCGAGCAATAAATAACGTTGCCGCGACTGCCTGCGGGGTTGCAAGCTACCTTCCCCTTCCCACATCGTTTTTCGTGTCTTTTTCGTTCCTTTTTTTTCAACGAACTGCCGTCACGTTCCTGGATCCTTCTGTCTACGAAATTCGCCGGCAAAATAGCGTAAAGGTGTATCACGAAGTGACGCACTTCAATAGTATCAACCATTCGGACGTAGCTTACACACAAACTAGTGCAAAATGAGCTTAGATTATATCAATTAATTCTTAGTAATAAATTATAGTAATAAATTTATTTATACCTGTTATAGAAAGCGTTGTTTTATTTTTACTTAAAAGATTATAGTGTAATATACAGTCAAAACCTTGGAAATTTGTTCCTTAATCAAATAGAATCTAGCTTACATTTCAAAACTATTTTCTTAATATTTTTGTGTTTTAGTGGAAGTTTAGTAGGAATTGGGATACTCACTTATAAAATGTTGCACAAATTACAATATATTATAAGAACACATGTTATAAATACAAAATTATTAAATAAACTAAAAAAAGTCTATCAGAATTATTTATTTTATAAGTTACAAAAATCAATAGTTTGAACGAAAGATGCGAAGTTAATACGAAATAATATTTTGCTACATATGTTGTTTCACCCGCGAAACTTTATAGAGAAGAATAAATTTTACGTAAAGGTTACAACTGATTTTACTCGTCACAAATTAAAAATAGCATATATCACTGTTTTACACAAGTCGTTTGACCGTATCAATAAAACGCGAAGTACGTTTTGCGTCGAAATTGCTGGGACACGAAATATCGTCGGAACCGCGAAAGAGTAGTACAGGCAAAGTGCTCGTTCGGGCGTGCGGAAAATCGGCGATAACTCGGCAGTACTTTGCGCTGACACTACGACATATTATAATGGACCCCTTTTATAATAATCGTCGTGACGTTTTGTTGAATTGGTTCTTCTGTAGAACCGGTTTGCGCGCTGTTACCGTTTTCTGGACCGTAGTTTTGTCAACGCGGAATTCAGTTCGCATGAAAACCATAACTGGGATCATTATTTCTAATGCAGAATCATAACAGGATATGATTTTTCGTTTTAGAAATGTCGTTCAAATCGTACTAAAAAGGCAACGTGAGCTTTAACTTTTATTCTATACAACATTTAAAAAATTAGCAAAAAAAGGATTATTTATAAGAAGAATTATCTTCTTGATAAATTATCTTCTTGTATAGTGTGACTTTTGACTCATTTTGTGATAATAATATAATGCAATGTAATACTAATTAATAATAAATTAGAAATTAAATTATTCAGTCATTAAATGTTATTAAAATAATAAGTAACATTCGTAACTTTTTTGATGTTTTGCAACTATATTACGTGATCGTTGATTTTGCAGCACCATTTACATTCATGAGCTAAGAGCTACTCTGTACTGGATTTTGCATAATATCGTTAAATTTTCGTTACCATTTTTTCCGTCGGATATTAATAATTTTGTGGTAAAAAATATCGTCTCGGCGGTGATGTAATATCATCGATTTGCATTGTCACGTACCAACTCAATCGATTTCTCGCCAAGATTCGCAAATGTTTGAAGAGGTCCACGCGATTTTCTGTCGCCGGCGTTAACAATCCGCTTTACTTTGGCACGATTGCGTTTACCTGTCCGATGTTTGCGCATAATTATCTTTCACGGCGAAGAGCGATGAGATCGCTTTGGATGCTCAGATGATTGAGAAAGCGCTAATGACGCAAAATATTGACGGCGTTTGATATATAGAACATACTATATAATTTGGTTATAGGCCTTGTAGTTATAAACGCAGGAAAACAATCTAGACAACTAGTTTGAAAGTATTAATTACTTTTTTCTTTATAATGTAAAATTTGAGATCTTAACAGATTTTTAATGATAACTTAATGAGATCTATGATTAATACGATGAGATTTTAATTGATTAAGATGTAGGGCGATATTCATAATCCAATCATTCAAAATTATCTTGAGTATCTCGAGACTGTGTACGGTTATTTCATTGATTGGATAAAGTCTTAAGATTGATCACATAAAACAATCCTGAATATAAGATCGAATACCATCCATAAACATTTATCGAATCAAATAATGACTATTTAACACATGTATATTTGCTTGGTAATAATCGGAAAAAATTTTCTCTGTAATTAAATTATGCAGTGTCTCTTGCATATTTTGGCTAATAAAGGCCACAAGGGCTTTGTAACAGAAAACAAGTATATAATTTATAGATACTAGAGTAAGCACAATATATAATTGTGCAATTAATTAACTGGCACACTTACTTTCTATATGTATGTATGTATGTATATTCTGTATGTATGTAATGTTTTTAAGTAATCAGAGAACAACTGTTCATTAATATATCTATTTGCTCAAAATGAATATATTTTAACTCATTGGAGATATAGCAATTTATTTTAGAGTCTTTTTATCGCAAAATTTTTGCCACGTTTTCAAGACTTATACTGTTCTCATACGAACTATTGAAAATTTTTATCCTTCATTGAAAAACCGGACATGAATGGCGATCGTGTTCGTAAAGTTTGATTAAGAGATGTTTTCAATCTGTCTTTCAAGGACGATTATTCGGTGAACGCAAGCGCCGACATGATGTTGGAAAATTATGACTGAACGCGAGAAGTGTTTTTCGAGTACGAAATCGTTGTACTTATGCGAAGTGCATTCTAGCGAGATGGGAGAATCTTGTCAGATGAAATTTTGTAATCGCATTATGCGAGTGCTCGTCCGTTCTCGCTCCGAGGTGTACGTCGACAATGCGACGTTTTCAGAGTCGATAATTACATCGTGCTTTTATTCCGATGAATAATGTTCGTTGCGAGATAATCAGAAAAATATCAATGTACTCGGCTTGCATATCTTGGTGAAACTTAATGATGGATACGCATCCCTGTCTACTTTTGAGAAACGCATTCAGGTTGCTGAAATATTGATATTTGTGCTTTTTACTTGATTATTATTTGAAAAATAGTGATTAAGTAGTGAATGGTTTAAAGATTCACAGCGATGATGGATTCTTGTAGATTTTCCGATAAATGAACTGCATATTGTAATATTTTGGTTTTAGTTTTCTAAGAAAACGTTTTTTTCTAAATTATCATGTATAAGAGTTCTGAAAAGAAATTCACTTCAAATATTTATTAAAAATTGCTTATTATTATAAAAATGTTTTTCCTTTAAATGAGGAAAAGTTTAGTAAGAAAGAAAACCTTTAAACTAAATAAAAAATATGCAATAATTAAAATAAAAATTCAAAAATTTAAAAATGTGATTTTGTTTTTATATTTTATGTCATATTTGTATTTCATGATAAAGATATCTAATACCATGCACAATGACTAGTTTCTACGACTTACAGTCTAAAACGAAATTATGAAATATGGAATATTTCTGATTTCAACTTCACGGGTGCTATTCAGAGACAAAACAACTTGATTTAGTCGTAGTCTACCAATGGTATGAGAAGAGACTAACGATATTTGTATTCAGATACATTTTTGTATGATTTAGTTTTATATTAAATCTTAAATTAAAACTACTTTTAGGGGTAGTCTAAAGTCGGTTTAAATGAGTGTAGTTTTATTCATCAACAAAATGGATGTTCATCTGATACGGGAAGTTCGCTACGTACAAAATATTCATGAAAATTATTATATTAATATTAAGTTATATTGCGCGAAGATCCTACGCGAAACGCGAGAATCCTACGTAAAATATAACGACGATCTTTTCCGGCTTCGATATAGGTTCAGTAAAGATGAAGTTAGGGAGATCTTAAATTTCATTGAAAATCGTCTCCACATACCTATTAATAATCGTGGGTTGCTGATTTCACCACAATTACAGCTATTGATTGCCTTACTTTGCACGAGGACAAATTCAAGACGATACTAGTGACCTTCATGAAATAAGTCAGCCCACTGTCAGCCGCATCATAAAGAAAGTAATCCAATATTAAGTATTATTTAAATTACATATTAAGTATTATACAAATTACATTAAATTTAGGTATAAGCTTAAAGTGCAAGAAAAAAATGTTTGGTACATTAGGTAGCTGTAGCTTTGGTAGAACTAAGACAACAATTCACTTTCATGTTCCGAAATCGAGACAAAGAAATTGAACAAATGAGAGGTTTTTATTCATTAGCCAATTTTCCCAGAGTGATAGGAGCTATTGACGGAACGCATATTCCCATTTCTAATCCAGGAGGACCGTTGGCACAATTATATATTAACATGAAAAACTGGTGCTTTTTGAATGTGCAAGTAATAATTTATCATTAACAAAGTCATTATTCATTAAGATATCATTTCCTTTGCGAGACAGTTTATTCGCTCGCAAGGAGTATTTGCTCTTCAGGTATTTTTTTTGTTTTCTCTAACGACATCGCGTCTTTCTTTTCTTCCAAATACTCCCGCGAGGACAATATCAAGTATAAATCGAAATATAAATATATCTTGTATCAAGGTACAGAGTTCGAATCGGATCCAAGCTCGAGTCGAAAGGTAAAAGTAGACATGCTCGTCGTGATTCCTCAACGCACACATGCAGCGCGATACGTGCAATTTAACGTCTGGTATCGACACACGAGCGTATGTGAACGAGGGACAGCTGCAATTTCCTTAGGCCGAGTTCTAAATTTAAACTATTTCGAATAAATGTCTCTGAATAATATAGTCTAGTTCATTGTTAGTCCATGGATAAGCCAGACTATCGAAAGACTAACTAAACCAGGACTAAAGTAAAATTATTATGGTTTTACGTGTTGTCTCTGAATAGCACCCCACATGTTTGCAAACTTTTATTAACTGACAAGTTATACTGACAACAAGTTATCTTTTGAAATCTATTTAAGACTCAGATTATATCTGAGAGTGAAAAACACAAGAAGGAGAAGAAAATAATTTTTATAAAATGTTTTTATAAAACAACTAAGTGCAAGAAATAAACTTTGGAAATCTAAAGAGAGAAAAGAAGTAAATTTAAATATTTCCATATATTATCTTAATCTCATTAAAAATAAAGGAGAGTCATGCAATTTGTACGTATTATTATTAATTACGTATATTGCTTAATGTGTAAAACACGTATGATATATTTTATCTTTTTCAAAATATTCTCAAAGAAGTCACGTTTTCTATTTAATCTTTTTTAAAGTAATAAAAATATTTTCCTTTTTATTTTTCTTTTTAAACCTTCGGAAAAATGTTTAACTCAAGAAAAAAGGCTTTATAAAAACAATTTTTGTCGTAAGAATATATACGTAAAATCGTTTATAATTATTATATGTGTAAACAGTGATAAATATACTTAACAACATCAAATCTTTTATTTTAAATATTTAGAAGTTATATAAAGATGTTTCTCAAAAGTTGCAGATTAGAAAATTCAATCATAAATACAGTATTTTGTTATATTTTAAAACTTTAGTAATATGAATTGAAAAGAAATAAACAGGCCAATAGGTCAAACCATCGAGCCAAAACAAGGGATTATTTTTTAAATATTAAACAAGATATAACTAAAATTTATTCTAAGAAGATACATATGTGTACGTTTCGACTTCACTGAGTCTTCATCAGCACTTGACAAAATTATTGAAATAATTTAACATAAAAATCGTTGTTTAAGTATACACGAGTTAAAAATAAAAGTACAAATGCAATCATGTCGCAAATAAGTATCAACAATTTTTTAGTAATCTATCTGGTAATATTAATTTGTCACTGATCTATGTTGATTTATTCGTTTATGTTTCGCAAACGACAGATCTATTTTGCTGAGTCACCGTATATGTGCGCTTAATATGCTAACAAGATGCTTGTAAGATAAAACTATGAATAAATATAAAACTGTAAATACACACACACACACACACACACACACATGCGCGCGCGCGTACGATACACGATAGATAAGCGATGTTTAGTATAACTCGGACGTTGATTAGGATGAGGTTAGATTAGTATAACTCGGAGGTTGTTTGGTGTTAAGTATAAGTCACGGATTTAGGAATTTTTAGGACTTATGCTCCGTCCCCCTATTCCTAAGTCTGTGGTGTAAGTATGAAAAACTTTGAAAAAGACAAAAAACATTCGCGTATTTCCAATTTTAGTGGACAAAATAATTTCTTAGTCAATAAAATAAAATGTGCTAGTAAAGTTTGATCAAATGTCTTGGAAAAACTTTTTTGTTCTGTTATAGTAAAAGGCTATAAATACATTATTATGGGTGCAGCAATAGTAAGCATCAAATTAAAAAGCGAGTTTTAATTATTTACAAAATGCTAATATTATAAATATTTAATGATAATATTTATAAATATTTACCTCGTATTTCATAAATATCTTATTTGCTGTAATTTGTTTGTAACTTGAAAAATAATATTTTTATAACTTTACGTTCATATAATTTTTCTTTGTTTTATGCTAGAAACTTATCATTATTTTTGTATGAAAACAAAAATTAGTTCAGGATTCTCTTACCAGGTATTCTTGCTAGTCTTCAGAAGAATCACGTGAATTCTCTCTTTTACACAACAGTATAAATTTGTCGCTCACGGTTTCGTTAATAGTCGGGATTTATTACACAGTACAGCTCGTTTTGAAACAAATTTGCACGTGTAAGATTAATATAATATTGATAACGAGAAAATATTAAATAGAAATGACGCAGCACTTCATCGACGTGTTGACAGGTTCGCGTCGTGTAACAGACTAACGCTTTTTGTGAGTTCGACTGAAAGCGAATGTCACGCGATGTGAGAGTATCTCATACTGTTCGTCAAGGTCAATTATCACACTTTATATTGTGTATCCGGTCGCGTTGGTAGGAGAGATTAATTTCTTTCGAATCCACTCACATGCATCGAACTCTGACGTATAGATATATTTTCTTTTTACACAAGCAATTTTTTTACGTTTTTGCAAAAATTGACGTATTTGACGCATTTTAATGCATTTTTTTTTAGCACACATATGTTTGGAACGTTAATAATAATATGCGATTGATTAACTTGTTTCTACTTACAACGGTGACACAATATACACGTTGCGATAGTAGTTTTTACGATGTTCAAAAATTTTTTTAGCCCCCTTAAAATGTTTTTTAGCCGATATAAAAAAATACGTATCAAATATTTTCCACTCAAGAATATGTAGACCAAATTTCAAGACGATCGGTGAGTAACACTTGGGTAGTGTTACTTGTTAGAAAATTGTGCTCAATAAAAATTTTTTCTCTGAATTTTTACAGGAATAATATATATGAATTATAATTATTATTAATGTATAATAATGTATCAGCGATAATGCATGTAATCAGTATTTTAAGATGCTACTAAAATCATCGAAGTTTATGCAAATATGCGTGATCGATGAATGATCGCTGTCGAATGCTGGTACTATTTTTGTCATCTTCGACCTCATCATATAATTGTTTTCATTTTAACTGAGTAATTGTGAATATTTCTATTAAATTTCTCTGTATTGTCTTTTGAAGCTAGATTTTATTAGATAGATTTCTATCTAATAAAATCCAGTTTGACGAATAAGGTATAGTAGTTTTTTTCTGTGGTGTAGTAGTTAGATATTTTTTCGTTAGGGTGATTGTCAGTAAATGCGTTAAGACTGTTTATATGTTATATGATCTAGCGTGAGCTATAAGTCCGAACAGAAAATTGAAACTAGATGAAAATGAAATTGAAAGAATTTTTGAGAGACTTTATGGATCTGGAGTTTTGTGTGTGTGTAAGAGAAATGCGTTTTTTTACTAGTAGATGATTTTTATTTTGTCTGATATTAAAACAGAACTAGGAGAAGATATTATATTGCAACGTCTGGGAAAGAGAGAATTCTGAATAGAGAATATTACATTGTTTCGCGAACATGGTGTCTAATTGCGGAAAGCATTGCTACTCTAAATACAGGATATTAAAGACGTTATATATACTGATGGTAACGGGTGCATATATATTAACTAAAAAAAATCTAGCCAAGTTAATATGCAAGAACTTATGTTGCAGAGGTTGAATGCATACATAATTTGCTTTCGCAAACTGAATTTTCGTACTGTCTGTGACTCTGGTTACGAGAGTTACTTATTAATGTTTTTTAATAATTTATTTTTTATGATAGATTTTGATAACAATTTATGTTAAAATTGCATTTATCCTTTGCGACTTTTTTAATTTTTAATGTACATATCGTATGTACATATTTTTAACAATTTGAAAATGAATTGCTGTTCAAAGAAGATAATTTGAATAAGTTTATAGACGTAAGCATAATATAAATATAATGGACAATTTATGATAAGTATGATTTTTATATAACAAAAAATGTGTTAAATAATATATTTAATAATACTAATATAATATAAGTAATTAAAAGTAATATATTTATTTTTTATTTGAAAAAGTTATTACTAGATTGTAATTGTAAATTTATAAATTATTTGTGAAATCTTGATTAGTCATATTTTAATTTTGTTGTTATACACATAATTTAATTGCAAATTGAGAAAATAATCATCAAGGTTAATATTAAGGAAGATTATAGAGCAAAGATTATGCAATGTTGATGCTATATAGCGTCAACAAGCGATTACATAATCTTTGCTCTATGATCTTCCTTGATATTAATGATTATTTTCTAACCGTTTGCCGTTGCGTCGAATTAAAGACGAAAAATCACTCTAGTCGGTTTTATTGCCTGAAATCTTAACCCCTCAATACCAGGTTAACAACCAACTCTGTATAACCTGGGGGGTTAAAAGAGCGCACTTGAACAGCACTGTAAAGTTAAAAGCATTGTTCTACCATGGGCGTCCTTTAGACGAAAGATATACTCGACTGCGAGATAGAGGACGAAGGGGTCGAAACCGGCACACGTTCTAGCAATGAATTGCATTTTTGTTGGTGAATTCTTCGCATACGTATATACGAATTACGCGGGGATGACGGGCGCTTTCGGTACTTTTCAGCCGAATTTTTGTCGTTAAAGCATTTTCTATTTCGCATCACATTACCAGCGAGAGAATATTGAAATGCGCACATTAGGCAATGAAAATGTTTCTATTTTGTCATGACTTTAATGCAATTTTTTATAAATTTCTCTTGAAAATCTTTTTCATATTTCTTCCATATTTTATAATACGCCAAGAAATAATGTTGTTGTTAAATAAAAAAATAATTACATAGAAATCACACATATCACGTATTATATTAAACTATTAATGTAATGTAAAATATAATAGAACGAAAGTAAGAGAGAGAGAGAGAGAGAGAAAGAGAGGGGGGGGGGGTAGGAAGTGATGTACTCTGAGTGAAATGGTTAATTGGAAAGGGTGGATATTCTGGAGCTGAATAAAATTTTAGGTCATAAAAAATTAACGAATACATTTTAAGCCCATAATGGCACATTAAAATCCTTTGTCCTTTTAATGGGTCAATCAATGTAGACAGAGAGAGGGGGGAGGGAGAGAGAGAGAGAAATAAGATCTTAACTTTTGCATATTTAACGCAAAAAAAAAAATTAACGCGCAAAGCATTACATGCACTTTTTCTATCGCACTTATCTTTATCTCTCATGGCCAGACATAAATAACGTATATATCTGTTCAAAATGGGCAAGTCGTTAACTAAATAAACAACTAACTAAATAACATAAATAAACAGAACTTTCGTTAGATTGGATTTTTGTAGTCCAGTAATAATCTTTTTGTGTGAATTTTATAATTTTTTTTCAACTAAGCCGATCACTTGTCGATCTTGAAACTAAGAAAATAAGATTATAGAAATATTTTAAGATTAAATATTATTTTATAATGAGTGATTTCTCTAATCATTGTATCATCCGTTAAGCAGAAGCTCGCCGTTCAAATAGAATGCTTCGATTTTCCGTAGATTTCAGGTCGACTCGATTAGCTCCGCGGTAACGTATCGGTCTCATAACGGGTCGTTGGCATCGATGACAAAGTTTTCGGGGTTGCATTAGCATTCGTTCCCTTGCTGGCGGCGGTGGCGGATGCCTGGGCTCGTGTGTAAACTCGGTGCCCGGAGGGCTTGCTTTGTTACAGGCCGCAGACCTCTGATACCGTGGCATACTTCATCGCCGAGTATTTCGAATACTCTTGGCATGATGTAGTTACACGCCCGGCCTGGGGAAGACCACATTCTCCGGTTCCGGGCCCCGAGCTTAACTCCGTAGTCTTAAACCTCTATCGTTGAGCGGCCCTGGTGGACTTACTCAGGCATCTCCTTCAAAATAGCTGAACTCGTACATGGCAAGAGAAAAACAGACAGAGAGAGAGAGAGAGAGAGAGAGAGAGAGAGAGAGAGAGAGAAAGAGAGACCATTTTATCTTCTCGATCGTGTTAAATTCTTCGCGACGAAATAGCCACTAGAAATACAAGGCGTGCATACGCATGACATTCCTCTTGGATTATTTGGCGTTCCTTGGCAAGGAACTCTGAATGTTGAATTATTTAAGAAAAAAGTCAGCTAAAAGGGTTCGCGTGGTATATTAGCTACGATAATACATTGTAAGATATCCAATATCAATTGAATGCAGAGATGCTCCAAGATCGACTTACTCATTTTAGTTCATTATTATTTCTACTTCTTTTCCTCTTTTACTATCTCTTTTTGTACGTACGTGTATATATTACAATATTATATACATATATATGTATATATACGAAATTATTAAAACTACACAATTTTCTTTATCTAAAAATACTTACGTAACGATTTTTCAGTTTTAATTGAGTTTAGTTTTTTTAGTATAAAAAACTGTCTGACTGTAATAATCGTTAAATGCTTATGTATGCAACGATATAAATTATATGAATATATGAAGTGATGAAAATTTATATGAAAATCGTTCAACAGAGTGTAAAGGGAAATAGAGCAAAGGTTACAAACTCCCGCTTTCCATTAAATTATCAGGTTTGCTTAGACAAACATTATAGTTATCTTATCTTAACTGTTTGAATTATCCATAAACACATATCATTTCAAGGAGTAATAATTGAGATAACCTATCACGTTTCTCTCTTTCAAAGCTTTACTGATTTTAATTGTTTTTAACAATAAATAATTC
This sequence comes from Crematogaster levior, assembly GCA_901521435.1. Lineage (NCBI taxonomy): Eukaryota > Metazoa > Arthropoda > Insecta > Hymenoptera > Formicidae > Crematogaster > Crematogaster levior. Next base: position 185,225 of record CABEGB010000756.1, read on the forward strand.
TTTATTTGCATATTGATATTTTTAATTTATGGTACTCGAAAATGTAGGAAAGAAGCAAGTCTATAAATTAATTTTTAAGCTTGCAAAATTCGGTAACAATTTCTCGTGAATTTCAATTTGTAAGCTCAACTTCAATTAAATTTTAATTTGAGAGAACAAGTGAAGTTAAAAGTTTTTAGTTTTGATAAAGATGGCATACGTTCAATAAAATTTTTGCTGAGAAAATATCGATGAGTATTGACATTAATAGAAAATGCGGAAATTTCTTTTAATATTTCCATTCTTTTTCTCGAGCATAAGAAAAATAATTTGCATAGATACCGCGAATAAATTGTCTGTTGTCGATGAAGCTAGACGTTAATCGATTTTTCATATTTGAAATTGAAGGACTGCCGGGTTTTCCGACTCTTGCGGAATTTATCGAAACGGACACGATCGCGAAGGGCAAGGCGATATATCACTGCCGCTTTCCTCGTTTCGGAGCGTGCAGTTACTCTCCTCGCATCTTTCTGCATTCGACAACTGTCAATCGGCACATCGTGACGTAGATTTGTAACATTTTGACGGATTTTTCACGGGCTTGTCAGTGTCGCGACGCGACACTTTGCTGATTGCAAACAGAATCATCAGCTATTGGGCAAAAGATAAGCTTATGTGATTACGCTTTCGTGGTTTCTATTTACGGACTTTATTTACCAACATGCACATTTCAGATAAGACATAACGAAGCATTTAAAAACCCCTCCATAAAACACTAAATAATCTCGAAAATTTTTGCTATAAAAAATCCAACAATGTTTCAAGAACATTTCTCGTTTGAATGCTTTCCGAAAACGGAGTTAGATTAATTTCTTGCCATTTAAATTTTAAAATCTATTTTTTTATTTGTGTAAGCTTTATCTTCGGTTATTTATGAGTTATACTTAAGAACAGGAAGAATCAATAATTTTATGTAAACTTGAGATATTTTACTTGTGTGCAATAGGTTTTTTAATTTATTTATAATATCTTGTCAAATATTTATAATTATAATTTATGAGAGAGATATTTATAAACTCAAACATATTGATACACATAAAAGACCATTTTTTATTATTACATGTTAATAATCATGTTGAAATTTTCCGCATATCATTCTCGAGACTATCAAAGATTTCACTACAGCAAACTTTTGATCTTTCTTCGAAGTTTTCTCGAGCAGGCAGTCGAAAATTGTGACTTCCTCACTATCGCGAAGTCATGCCAATTCAGCGTTTATCCTTAGATGTCGCGGTGAATTTGCCGAAGTCCGATAGCCTGCCGATGAGACAACGTTCTTCATGGTCGAGCGGACTGCCACCGCGAATTAAAGCTAGAGCACGGCTAAAGTTTCGCTAGCCGGTTGATTCAATCGTGTACAAACTTGACCCGCGTTCTGTGTAATACGAACTCCGAGTTAAGGCAACCGCTGAATACCTGTACTTTCAGATAGAGACGCAGATTCGTTTAATCCTTACGATCGTAGGATTGCTAAGCGGCCGAATTTGAAAGTAATACATTAGCGTGTACATTTCGAAAGTTACATTTTCCGGAAAGATTTCATTAACTTTATATATAATTCTCTCCTCGATCAAACGCTATCTTTTTTTAAGCACGTTCGATCCTTGACTCATTAAGCTTTTATTAATTCTGGGAGGGAAGTGCAATTGTGTGCGGAATCGTTAGTTCCGTTCGTGCCGATGCTGCATTAATCATCCGTGTCTATTCTGGTGTCGCGCCGAAACCCATTTCATTTACGGCAACGTGCGTTCGATCAGGAGGTGATGTAAGATTTCCGGCGTGATTTACCCAACGGAATGCGGGTTGATGTATGCGAAGGGCTCGGCGGATAGGCGCGTGGTATTACCACGCGATCCGCTTGCGTAAATATCGCGTCGGGATAGGTATTACCCACGCTACTACGAGGCGTGCGTCGTGACCGTGTTTGTTTGCGTACGCTCACACATCCGTGTACACATGCACACACGTTTGCAGCGCACATTGTAAATACGTACGTAAGCGTATGCATGTATCTCGAACGGGGCTGTAATTCTTTCGCGGCGGCACGAACGGGGGTGGGAAGGGGGGGGCAGGAGAAACACGGGGAGAGAAGGTCGTACAGTTGTACTGTAAATCTCGAAGTTCGTCGCCGACGCTAATTCGAAGTTTGGCGCAGTTGCTGCAGAGCTCTACGGTCGCCACACGCGCCCCTGCGCACCCTCACACACTCAGTCCTCGTGTATACATATATGCACAATGACGATCGCAAATACACGTAGCTTTTCGCATAAACCCTCCGGCACACACTCGAACATAAGCGAGGTGTATAGCTGCTACAGTCCGCGCGATCATTGCGAGAGTAGTTGGTTGGAAAAGGGTGGAGAAAAGGATGAGGATTTCGAAGGCGAAAGGGGGGAATATCGTGTCTTTGAATGGAGTTGAAGAGAAATCGGTATGTACGCGTTTCTCTTCGGCTGCGAATAATTGCCGTGGATGATGGCGGCATTGCGCGGAGGGTAACGCGCAGTTGTTGCAAAGATGGGAGGCGGTATAGAGTCGAATTTTGCGAGCGATGCCGGCTCTTTACGGCTTTGGCTGAGTGCTCATCATTCACCACCGTTGCATTTTATAAACGTTTGTGTGATACTACGAAATGATCACGCGATTTTTCTGCTGTTTACCACCCGATCTCGAGAAATGTTTTTAAGCAAAAACATCGATAATAAAATATCAAATGAGTTGTAGAAAGAACGATATAAAAATATAACCAAATTATGCAAATCTGGTGTGCACGTTTTGTTACTTGTCATGCTGTTTGTTACACGATGAAATGGTAAAATTTTATGAGATTATAAAATCATCATGATAGCGTTATGTTGAGTCTTTTATAAATAATGATTTAAAAAAAATATATATATACATATATATATATATATACATACTTCGATAAGATAACGCAGAGTTACATAGTCATGATGATTATAATTTCATGAGGTAGGAAAACTGGCAGCGTTTAATAAAATGTATAATCAACAAAAAATAATCAAACGATGATAGATATTAAGACTTGGTTAGCATTATATTCTAAATAAATCTGTATTTGCATGGGTTCTTTACTACATGAATTTTGTATAAAAGAGCCTATTGATTAAAATATTTCAGAATTTATTTTTAAAATATAATAGTTTTTAAACTAGTACGATTAGACTTTATAATTTTAATAGATTTTTAAAATCATGAATCAACTAAAAACATTTAGCTGATTGTAAAAAGTGTTGATTTATTCACAAATGATTTATTCACTCATCGATAAGATAAGCGCGGAGTTATGATTATGTTGAAATTACGTTGAACTAAAATAGGAATATGCAAATTCTAGCAATGCTCAAATGAATAATGAAGAATAATTGCTGTCCACAAAAATAACAATTACAGATAATTAATCCCGCAAATAACAAGTAAAATGAAAAATACTTTACTCACCCCACGGTTACGTTGCCGTTATTCGATGCCAGGCCTTCTCTTCCACGCAGATTCATTTGTTGCACTCGAACAACATAGCACTCGCTACAGCACGGTTAATTACGATCGCACGTACTAATTATCAAAATAGAATACTCGACACTTTTCATGGTATTCCGGACGTTAATCACACGTGACACGCACTTTACTATTGTACACTGTAACAAAATCTCATTGAAATACGATAAAATACTCGATATCTGTAAATCTTTTAAATTAAAATAAGAAGCAAAATCTCAAATAAAATGAGTTTTATTAAATTACAAGCTATGAATAAACAGTAAATTAAATAAGTATTTTTTCATTGTTTAAGTCACTTTATTCGACGATACTTATCTATTTACGTTAAATTCAAATATGATAAATGATTTAGATGAAACTACAAAAACCGATGTGAGATACATTTGAATTTAATCTTTAAAGAAATATTTATTGTTTGCATATATGTTGAAAATAAAACAATAATTGGTACAATTTTAATTAAATAATTGAATTAAATAATAAAATAATTTTGTAATTTTTAGTTTAGTATCTTTTGACACAATATCGCCTTTTGATAAGAATGCGACACGCTCGACGTCGCTACCTGTTTGTTCGACTTTCGTCGTACGAATGACAAGGTGCGCGATAACCTTACATTCCACACAACCTTAAGGCCATATCAGTCTAGCTTTCAATAAAATATTTCGCGTATCATGAAATAAGTGTTTGTTGAATATTTTATTTCTTGTATTTTAAATTAATTTTGACAAATAAGCTATTATTGTACATGTTGCAATTTGTTATGTAAATGCATTAGCATTGTTTAAGATAATGAAGGTAGATTAACTCTATCCAGCAATGATTTATTGTCATATAGAGATTGTCATTTGAATCTTAATTTTGATGAGAGAATTTAATTTGACTAAAGATTACGTATAAATATGTTATTAGTAACATAATATCACATGCAAACTATCTTTTTTATGACACAATTTGAATGATTGATATTAATTACTTTATTTAAAAGAATTATTATTATTAAATTTATTATTTGACAAATAAAGTTATTTGGAAAATAAAACTTATTTTTGTATGTTCTGATCGAAAATTATGTATATTAATTTTGTTAAATTGTAAAAAAAATTTAGGTCGTCTCTTACGGCAAACGTTATTTCAATCTTTCAATTAAATTACGATTGCAAATAATAATATTAAATAATTGAATATTAAATAATTGAATAAATAATTGATTTTAAATAAAATTACGAATAAAAAAATATTCATTTTAAAAATATATTTAGTAGACCGGAGAAATTAGATTTATTAAATTGTTTCAAGATTAGTTTCAACTGTACTTTAGCAGACATGTTGAAAGTATGAGTTATAGTGTAACGAGAAATGCAAGTGGTAGCTTAATAAAGTTAACAAATGATAATTTGACAAACAAAACTGCGGTAGTTTGCGAATACTGAATTTTTAATCGCTGCGGTTTCACAATTTCGCGTTTGTTTGTGTGGAATATGAACGAAATGCGAGAAACGAGAGAATCAAACATCGAGAACGAGTAAAGGTGAAGGAGGCGAGGTCACGGGACAACGAGTCGGTAGAACGGATTACGTGGATGGAACAATGCCGCAAATGCCAGGAGAAAAAACGACGAAAAGCGCTGGAACGATGAAATAGTAGTGCGCACTTCGCGAATTTACTTGCGGCTTCCACTTCACACTTTGTTTTATTGACATGGACGAACGATAATGGACGTAACGCGAGTTTATTATTCAGAAGACACGTATTCAAGCTTGATATTTTTATTGCGTTGTCTATTTAGTAACTCGATCGTGACTTGAATAGTCTCTATATAGTTTCATACAAATTTAATTACGATAAATCTGATTATATTGCAAATCTTTGATGTTATCCTGTGAAATAAAATACAGTTTCTTCGTTAGTTTTGTTAAGATCGTGGAAGTAATTATAACTAGATACCATAAAAATACCTTTTTAGAAAAAAGTAAAAAGAGTGCCAAGTCCCTGCTTATCAAAATATTGTGTCACACAATATTGTTTTAACCTATTTTTGCTATAAAAGTAGTGGAACGAAACATTTTACCAACTGAACACATCTTAAAATGTGGTTTTAACCTTTTGGTATTGTTTTCTCTTGATATTTTTATCTAAATAATTTACAACAACGTAGTTGTTGTAAATATATATGATAACGGGTCATTTTATAATAATGCACACATTATACATTTTATTTTTTATTTGATTATAATACTAATCTCTACTAATACAGAAAAAAATAATTATTGGTACACATGTTTTACTTTACATCTTAATCGTCTTAGATTATTATTTTTTATCGTTTTATCACCAATAATAATTACTTATCATCTAACAATTTTTTAAGAATTTCATAAATTTCTTAGTTATCATAATTTTTTTAAATCATAGTAAAAAATTATTATAGGTAGTACAAAATTATTTATTTTACCAAATAATTAATGCACACTGTCATTTTGAAATTATATGACAGAACGGATTTTTTCGAAATTGACCTTGGGTCGCCCCTTCGGTCGCCAACAACTATACATCCTGCGTGTCTAAAAGAAAGGGGGAGAAAGCCATAGAGCATTGGAGAAAGGGAGAGAATTTTCTTGCAAGACACTCTATAGATGGTCCGGGTGAGGCTGGAGGTCGGAAAGGAGGGATAATTGAATACAACTTGATCGAGCCGCGCGTTTCCACCCCATTAAATCGGGCTTAAGCTCGTAAGGGTGGGAGGCCGTTGGTGGGCCGGTAGAAAGCGGTGGCGGCAAGAGAGAGCAAGGTTATCACGAAGATGAGAGAAGAACGGAGATTCTAGTGGTGGGTGAATAAGGGTGCAAGGGGGCGAGTGTGTCAACCCTCTCCTCGACCTTTCCCGACCGCCGTCGCCTCGACGGAAAGGCGAGAGAATGTTTACTGCTGCCCCAGCTGGGGGCCAATCAGTATAGCCGTTTTCCGTTCGCTGCCACCCTTCCGTCTGCTCGTTTCTACAGAGGGAGTACGATATAGCAGCCGTACAATGGAAACGTCGACGGCGAAAGCTAGGCCCGACGTCATTATACAGCCAGATTATTCCACGCGCCCTCGTCTTCTCTCCCTCCTTTATCCTTGCCTCCCCCTCCCTTTCGCCGTTATGGCGATAATCAAATTAACTCACTTCGAATTTTAAAGACGCTATCCATTGCACCAGAGCCACCCTCACACCAAGTCGTTCATTCGCCAATTCGCCACAGCCGTGCACTCCACTCGGTCACTCGGTTATATTCTACCTCTTAGCACAGCGAGTCTGCGGAATGGTTTCTACCTCCCTCCCATTTTCCGCTACTGTCTTTCATGCGCGCCCCGTCAACGTCGTATAAATCACTCGCGAAGTCTTAGTTAGCGCTGCACTTTCGCGAGACCCATCGATTACCGGCTCTCTATCGCGACACCCGATTAACGCCGGATCTCCACGTCGCGACACTCATGATGTACGTTGGTTGCATTAAAAATTAATATAATTCGAAACAACAAACAATTGACGTGACAATAAAATATTGAACAAATATGGAATATAATGCTCTTTTTTCCACAATCGTTACTTTTATCTCTTTATTCCTTTTATATTCCTTTCTCGAATTGTTCAATAATTTCTTATATTTTCAGTTATTGTTTTTCAATAATATCTTGAGAAAAATTACTTTAATCTGGTAGAGATTTAAAAAGAATAGCGACATTATTATATATTTAAAATATATATTACATCATGAAAATTTTCTCTTTAGTCGACAAATTTTATGTATACATCTATTAAAACCAGTTATTTTCATGTTATTTTCTGATACGCGACTGCAACTGTCACTGGTTGAGATCAGTTGAATTTCGGATCGGTGAATGTCACTATGACACCCGTATCTGTGTCGTGCAGTCTATTTTGTTGCAAGAGATTACACCTCCCTACGTGGAGATAGGTATCCTGATAGGTACGAATCATAATGTCGCGTATTTTTTATTTGACATAGATGTATAAAAATAAAATCAAGATAAAGTAGTTTCAAAAATATTTATGTTACATCACTTTCTTTGATATAAAGCACCCTAAAAGAATTTTTGAATACACATAGATAGTGTCCAAAGAATATCGAATCCTTTTATATTAAATTCGATGACATGCGATTCTTAAAGTTTTATTTTAATTTATTATCATGAATACTATGATCTTGAGTGATATCGAAATGATTGTTTGCGGAAATTATATTTTAATTATACTGCTATTATACTATTGCGGAAATAATTGTCTATTTAAAATAGAAATCGCACACCCGATCAGGTAAGGTTTTAAGATGATCGAATGAAATTACACTGTTTTTATCGAGAGCTTATCCTTCTATCGTTTCGTGCAAAGCTCAAGTACTTCCGGATTGTGTTTAACGCGATTTATATCGAAGAGGGGCGAAATTCACTGGGCGTTATATCTCGACGGAAAATGATCGAATGGTCGATGAATGGAAGTATTTGGGTCGTGACGAGTGCACCGGTGATTCGTTGCATTTTTGAAAAGAATCTTGCACTGAATACGTACGAGAAAAGATGAATATGCAGAATACAAAAAAGAGAAGCTTTTTATACTCTTTCTCTAAGAGTAAAAAAAGAAATGTTTCTTTCTATAGGAATAACAACATAGATATAGAGTGTAAAAAATCTGTAATGATCAAATAAACACATATTTAATTTTATGTATTATTTATCATAAAATTTTTTACAATAAAATATAGGGTATATAATTATCGAGTAAAAGAAAATTCAAGATTTTAGAAAACCTAACAAAATGGGTGCTAACAAAATGGATTTTAATCATTAATAAAGCAAGAAGAAATGTATCATTTCACGTAATATAAAGAGATAGTTTAACATGATAAAAAAGAAAGAAATAGAAAGAGATAATTTGCGCGCGAAAATGAAGCGGTCGATCTGTTCTCTAACCATTGAAACACATTAGTAATACGGTTGCAGCTAAGGAAATGCATTTAAGTATGCATTACGAGTCATACTGACAATCCCGCTGGATTACGTCCAATACGCCGCGGTGGAAATGCGAGCCGTGACGTCCATTATGCTGTCATATTTCGCGGCGAATACTTGTACGGTAAGTTCGGTCGTCCGATATCGATGATGACGTGTATTCAAGTTAAAACCGTTCGTTTTAATTATGCAGCTCGCTTAATGTAGGTAAAATTGTCGGAGATGGTTTCAACTGTGTTGTATATGGTGTAAGATTTGCGCGTTGTACGATATATTATAATTAGCAGTTCGCGTGATTATATTTTTCTGAAAATCCTAAAGGGCAACTTATATATATATATATATATATATATATATATATATATATCTTCTCTTGGATACATGTTTATCCGCAGTTTACCAAAAGTTGACTAAAATAATTCCGAAATTCTTTCAAAAAAGATATATGTATAGTCGATCTTTTAATGAAAAGTATCAAAATAAAAACAATTATTAATTCTTCAAAAACATCAATTAATTTGACAATTACATTTACTATAAATACTGTAGATACTATAGATAAAATAGACACCCCTTATGTTTAAAAATTTTTTAAAACAATTTTTCAAAAGGAATGTCGAGTATTTTTGTCAAATCAAACAATTTTTGTAGTAGAAATCATGTTTTTTTTCGGTAAACAAGATTATATGTATGCATATGTGCTATAACCGTCAACGTATAAAATCGATCAATAGCGAATTGCTGAACGACGTGGTGGGTTACACATGCAGCTGACAAGTTCACCAAATCGGCGAACACGTAACATCCGTTACGCTTATAATTAACGTTAATGCAGCGATTAGATGTCATATTTGCGCATTACGGCAATCTCGACATGTAATCGTTATTACGGCATTATCGCTGCTCATTCGACTTGCAATTTGACGTCTTTTCACGACATCCCGTGCATAAAAGAATCTAAGATTTTATAGGGATTTTGTTTTGCAAGGTAGCGATCCGTATCACTAATCAAGTCCTTTCAGTCCTCGATGAAGCAATCGATGCTTCGACTGATCTCACCGTCTCTTTCTTTCATTCCCGATTCTAATACTTGTTAAGAATTGAACGCTCCTTGATTTACCCTCGAGCGCAGCTCGTCAAAGAGCATTTGTTCCGGAGCGTCGGCTCCTCTAATGATTCTTAATATCGCACTTTCTCGTTTATAGCGGATTACATGGGTCCGTTGCTTCGCTTTATCTGAGAATATCGGATTATTGGTATAATGATGGATCGAAATATGCCGGCTTACAAGCAGTTACTGCATTAAACAAGTTTCCCCAGTTTCTCTCTCAGAAGTTGTTTTGAAAGCAGAAAGATCCAAATATACTACAATTTCTGTTTATTATGACTATTAAGTAAATAAATACGTGTATACGCAGGTCTAGAATATTGTAAAAAGATTCATCGACAATTTTCTTCCGTCTTAAAAGTAACTCTTTCATACAGTCTCTCTCGGCCTTGAGTGAAAAGAAGTTTTCGTTTAAGTTTCATTGGAATCGCGACAATTTCTGCAAGCTTTCGAGCATATTTCTGAAAACTTTCTCGTAACGAAATAGTTAAGCAGCAGCATGTTTCAAGAACAGCGATTAAAATCGGTAGTCAGGAATGCTAATAAAAGTGGCGGTCGACCTGTAACTCGTCCACGAAAATCGCAAGCTTTGTCGTTGATGACTGTCTACCTTGAAGAGTTAGAGAGAGAGGGAGCAAACGCAAGGTGCTCGAGCGCTTCTATTCGCGTACGTACAACCTCGGAGAGGTTGGATTAGTGCAGAGAGTCTAACGGCTTCGGCAGGATCGGTCGAACTCGTGTTTAAGTGAGTGGGGGAACGAGGGGGTGTTGCGTTGCGGGGTTGGGGTCAACTTCTTGGTCGAGATTACCTTAGTTACAGATAACTAAGTCGAGATTCGCAGAGGCGGATGATGGTACGTGGTATAGAAGAATGGGGAAATGGACGAGGGTGGGTTACAGAGAGGGAGGAAGAGAGAGAAAAAGATATGAGTGGGAAAGGTAGAAAGAGAGAAGGACAAAAGAGACGAAGGGAAATCTCGGGAAAGCCGGGGAAGGAATGAGAAACCTCGTGGCACTCGCGCTCCAACACATTCACGCATTCAGTAAGAAGTTTGATTATCTTTCCGGTCGCTGCAGAAGGCAAAGTGGCGGCCAGATGCTACTAGCCTGGGGCGAACTGTAGGATATTGTGATCCCTTGCAGACACACAGTTCTCTCGCCTTCCACAATATTACACGTGGTTGCGGAGTCATCGTCATCCTCGTCGTCGTCGCTGTCGCGAGAACGACAGCGCCGAGAGGAAGAGAAGGAATGTAGACCAACAGGCACAGACGTCTGAACCAGGAGATCTCTATGCTCGCTCAGAGTTAATTGCCTTGCCAATGTTGGATTAGTGGAATGAGAAGCAGGGACTTACTGGCCCTGCCTGCGACCGCTTAACCCTCGACCAACGAAACTCGGGTTACGTACACCGCCGTCGTTTTTCTCCCCTTTTCCTTTTCCTCCATTGCTCGATGTGACCTGTATACTGTCTCTTTAGAGATTAACTCGAAATCATTTGTACCTGCTTGTATTTCTTGTCGGCGTGACCACTTAACCCCATTTTCTCTTTTATTTTACATTTCTGTCTGAATCGGACAATATCTTTCCTCGCAATTTTTGTTTTCAATTTTTTTCCTTTTTGCTCAATCTTATTTTGATGTTTTGTTTAAATTATCTTTTCTTCTTTATATTTAATATAAAGTTTATTCAGTTTTATTCAGTTTATCAAGTTTATTCCGTTTTTTATACTGTTACCTCTTTCTTCTTCAAATTGGTTCTTTTCCTTTGTTTCTCTTTTCCTTTTCAGTTGATCTTTTCTTCGGTGACAGTCAAATCCCTTTCTCCCCTTCATCCCACTCCTGTCTGTATTCGCGGAGTACGTTGATCCTGTCGAGATGGCAGCGTCATTCCCGTGGTGGCGACCTCCTGAGATCGAGCATCCTGGATTCCGGCAAGACCGTCGATGCTGATAAATGGGATCGCTCGGCGTCTAAGTCGTCCTTGACTGTTAAACCACCTGAAAGCGGTGGCTTTACCCTCTCTGTGATCATCAATGATGACATTGCGCACGTTCGTATCTATGTTAGTACACTTTATACGGATCCGTGAATCTTATAATCCTTCGTTTCTCAATAAAATGATATGTGTTTCATTACGTGTGTGACATTAAAACTCACACGAGTGATTTATGAATTTAATACATGCTTTTTATATGAATGCACGATACACTCTTTCTCTTTTTCTACATGTTTGCGAAGTCATCACATTACCGACTTGCATTAATCTCTTATCAGTATTCGTATAATGATATTGAACAAGCTACACAGAATCTTGAAAGTGCGAAACGCGAAACCAAATACAACAGATCGCCTACTTTAATCCAAAGTACACGTTTAAAACACATTTTACGTTTGATATAATACAAATCTAACTGTCAGAATCGTCTGGAGTTCTCTAGACGTCATTTTTGCGAAAGATTGACCGATATAGTATCGAATTGTCCATAAACGATCGTTCGTCTTGAGTAGTCACGTTGCGGTAACATCGAGGATAAAAAAAAAGTGGACGATCCGTCTCGAGAGTGTCGGGCTGTTTCCTTACACAGCAGAGCATAGTAGCGGGTTACGTATATATACTTTGGGATGCGTTCCAATTTCTCTCGAGTGCCCTCGTGTTACGCGAGCGTGCGATGCGCTACTCGATGCTGGGAGACTCTCAGTGGCTGATTGGCCCTGGAGAGTTGTATTCGAGGATCGGCATCGAGGCCTCTGACATTCGTCGATTGACCGAAGAACAATTAATCGCCGCAATCGAATCGAATTGCGAATAGGATCGACGGAAATTTTGTCCGCGATCGTGTTTTGTCGCGAAGTTCTTTATATTTTTCATTCGCATAATTTGACAAGTAATTTTTAAAAAGTATGCTTTAATTTCTACAAAAAGTTAAATAAAATTTTATAAAATATTTTATTAATGTATTTAATATTAATTTTATTTTTTATTATACTTTCTAAAGTAATAAAGTAATAAAGATAATTGTAAAAAGTTAAGAAGATTTTAATAATGTGCATTTTTGTGCACTTATTAAGATAATTAAAAATTAAATAATTAAAATAAAAATAATAAATGGGAAAGATTATATTTTGAGTATAAAAGAACGCAAAAAGGTATGTTGTATTATGCAGGCAATATATTGCCTGCATAATACATATTGCGCGTTATTGATCTTCAACCCGAGTAGAATTCCTCGTGGAGAATATTCATTGACATTACTTTGAATATCTTAAGTATATATCGTGAGCTTGTTATTTGCATCTTGACATATAGTTCAACAAGAGATGATAAAAAGACTGCACGTCGCAGTAGACGTTCAGAAGATCGACGATGCATCGTCCGAGACAGTTGAGTAAATCAGTACACGATTGCGATACGGATTGGTCTTCTGCAACCCAAGCAAATGCGGCGCAGCGATTAATAATCCTACGATCTAATTCACGATTAATTATGAGCTTCGTTATGTGCAAAACATTTTCGCGTTTTAGCGTATAATAGCTGTACAGGATGTATCAGAACTGGCGGAAAAGTTTTTAATGATTAACTTGTGTACCGAGGCGATGCGTGTTTCTGCTATTCTGCTATTAACAATATAAATTAATTATAATATAAATTAATTAATTACAATATAAATTAATTAATAATCAATCTTATTAATAATGATATTTATTAATAGTAGAATAATGTAGAGAAACACGCATTGCCGTAGTACACAAGTCATGAGCGGTCGCTTCTGACCGCGCGAATTTCATGCGCTCCCATACGTCAACTTCAATGCCTCACTATTCAAATTCTATTCATCGGACCACTTTTTTAAGTAAAGAGCTTTTCGGCTTAGAATTTCATAAAGAATCTGCCATTAAAAACTTTTTCGCCAGTTCTGATACACTCTGTATAATTTTTGCGTGCCTCACAACAATTTTTTTTATTGTAAAACATTTATTATTAAGAATTTATGACATTCTTATTAACCTACGCAAAATATAAATAATGAAATATCTTTTTATAGCCTTCATTTATAAATACAATTTAGTTATTATGATGTCGAAAAAAGAGAAATATTATCGTTGGAAGAATTAATTACGAAGCTAATTGGGCGTGGGTTCATTAGTAATCGAGCTGTAGCGGCTTTAATAACCTCCGATATCCAATGTACCATAAATGACTTAATTTTACTTGTATTTCTGGATCACATTCGGATGATCTCATCGTTCAGAAACCTTCTTGCTAAAATTAATATTCTTCCAGTCATTATCTAAGTATATTATTTCATATTGAATTTTGAACATATAGCAATATCTCGAAAAAAACTTGACGAAAATTCGAGTAAGAGGAAATGCTCAATTACGATTAATTACATCGAGTCAAGCGGCGTCTAATTAGTGAACAAGATTCGGTCGGCCGGAGAGAATAATAAAAAGCACGGATTGGGGCTATTCTCGGCAATCTTGACGTGAGGAGGGTGGTAAGTTAGGTGGGTCGTGTTGTGTTGTGTTCTGAGCGCGGGGTCGGACGCGGATGGGTGGCCGACTAGGCTCTGCGCTGACGTTGAAAGATGGTGGTGCTCCTTCTCTCTGTCCGCTGCTTCCAGCATGATATAGCACCATCCGAACGTGCTGATAGATCCAATTTACGATCCGCCTTTAGCGCACCGCCGTCGACCCGTGCTCGAAACTCACACTTCATCGGCACACCAGGAAGACAATTTTTAACTTCGCGATGCTTCCGCTCGAATGACGCCGTGGCGGATCGAGTTCTCCTTTCGTTGAAGGTCTTCAGGAATGTGGAGCAATGGTGAAAGTGAAGGGTGAGTGTGTTCAGAATTTCACGTTGAATTCCATTTCGATTGACTTGACTGTCTGTATTGAAACGCATAGAAGAAAACTTATATTTATAGAAACATTTCTATTATTTTAATAAACAGAAACTCTCTCTTAGAAACGTTTGACGCCAAAATTTCCATATATCTTTGCACAATAAATACGTTTTTATATATTTATAGAAAGAAATTATGCTTTTATGCCACTTTATTTTGTACACGCAATTATTTATTCTTTTTCTATTTTTTTATTTTGTTGTTGACAACTAATTTTTTTGTATTATAAAATATATAAATTGTAGCGATTATTGTAAGGATCGAGAGTGAAATCGCAACTTATACGAATGTTTTTGAGGATGGCACTCTTAAGTTCTCTTTTCGAATGTGAGAGCCTCTCAAACGAGTGACTTTCTTAAACCACTTCGTCGATTCAACAAAACTGTAACTCAAGGGTTGTACGTGAGAACTTGAGGGAAATAGGCGAACTTGAAGATATACTCGCCACTTTAGCGAAAAAGATTTTATCGTCGTACGAGCCTTCGCATTTTGAAATTCTTGGGATACATTTTTCCGTTGTAAGTTGTTGGAGAAAGTTTATGTACATTTCGAGTACATAAAATTTAAATGAAAGATCGAATTTGGATAATTTTATCGCGTTATGTTTGAATTTATTTTTTTAAATATTTATAAAAAATAAAACGAATATTTGACTACACGATTTATTCGGTTTAATCATTTAAGAGGGATAATCTCGGAAGCTTTAGATAAAGTTGTTCAAGATAGATAAGTGTTTCGGTGCAATTTGAATCTACATAACTATTATGCATTCTTCGCACGACATAGTAAACTTTTGAACTTTAATAGCACCTCTCCCTTGATTAATGTTAATATAGTAAATGCTTGAATAAGGTAAATGATAAATATGGATTCATACATTGCGAGACAAAAATATATTTATCTTAATAAGTCACGACACACACGGATGCTTTCGTCCGAGTTTATTCGTAAAATCCAATTAGCGTTCAGAAAGAGTATGAAATCCAATAAGCATTGTTTCAAAAGGTTATTATTCCAGTCTTTCATCCACTTTTGTTCGGTTGACGCTCCCAGAATCGACGGATAAATCGTTTTCTATTGAAAAATATTAAGAGAAAGAGAGTATACAGTAAAGATTAAGTAAATGATCATAATAACAATATACAATTTTTGTATGAGCATGTTTCGATTCAAATCTCCATCGGATTTTCCCAGGAAAAAGTTAGTGTTTTCCTGATTTAACCGGCATTATCCAAAGGATAACAGCTCCTTCGCTTTATCAGAACATCATATCAACCGTAATCTTTTCTCAGCCCTTTTATGATATTGTTCGCCTCAGTCGCTTCGTTTCTCTTCGCGCGATTTTAGTGACCGTCCGACTCGGTTCGGACTTTTTCCACTTCGTTTTACCGTGCGGCAAGAAACGCGCGACACATCTATCGTTCGTCGAAATTGTCAAGTCCACGCCGAGGACGAGGAAGGTTACCGAAAGAATCGACATTGAGAAAAATCGCAGAATCGAGGCCTCTTTCCTTTAGTGTTCGTCAATCAAAGAGTATTTCACTTCACTAAGTTACAAAAAAAGAAAGATTTTCCATTTATTTATCACACTTTTTTACACGTTTTCATTTATTACACATTTGCGTACTGTTATTTTTACGTTAAAATAGGAATAATAAAAAAAAATTTTAATAGAAAGTCTATAGAAAAATATTATTGATAAAGAAAGATTTATGCATTTTGATGTGTTCTGCAATCAATTGTTTTATTGTCAGAAATAATTAAATTTTGCTCGCAATAATATTCGAAGAATATAAGGATTAAGAATGAAAAAATTAATTAAATGAAAGAATTGGTATTGAAAGAAATCAATATTTTTTCGATCGTGAATTTGTTTAACCGACTATTTCGTCAAAGTAGCTGCAGCTGCAGCACGTGTGAAGCCAGCTGACCGCCCACGATTAATGGTGAACTTAATTATTGAATCCCCGTTCGAATCCGAAGCGTGATATTGCGATGGCATGTACCGTTTTGATTAAATACATACGCACATGTACCGGGTGTTTTAAAGGTATCATGTTGATATTTTATTGTTGTTCATCAAAGAATCATGATCTTCAGACAAATTTGTGATTAACTATGTGTTTGAAGATGCGAAAATGCAGAGATTAGATAAAAAAGTCAAAGTTTTCAAACAAATTAACGAATTATTTATAAATTTCAGTCTGCAGAAGTAAGACATTTCATGATCTCGAATTGAAGCTTCGTATTATCAAATTTTTCTAAAATTGAATCGCTAATTAATTGATAAAACTATCATTTCAAAACTCGAACATTCGTATTACTAAATCAAATTGAATGTATTAGTGCTTTCAGTTACGTTATTAGATAAATATCAATCCGTTGGAGATAATATCACTTTTCGATCCTCTGAGAGAAATTATTTGATGAAATTCTTTTTCAATAAAACATATTAAACATCGATGGCTGCCAGGATAGAAAATTTATTAATCAACATATGATAGCTTTTAGAAATTTGTATAACAAGTATAATACTTGAATTAACTTTTGTAACGATGAGACATGATTTAGATATTTTCGAATTACCCAATGTACGCACTTATAAATGCCAGATGCGCATTAGCGTTGTGTATAAACGAGGAGTGGAATGCATATTATATATCGTACGCGAATGGGAAGGTGGAGAGGAGAGGAGAGTTCTGTGTACAAAGGGAGGGAAGGGGATAAACGCGCGCGGGATGTACTTGACGTATTGCTCGAGTGATCGGATATCGATTAGGCTGGACCCCACGGTCAGTCCACAACACTCTCCGCGAATCGTAACTTGCACTCGAATGCTATTCCACTAATTACCAAGGCGACAGGGCCCACTGCGGCTGGCACTTCTGACGGCACGGATCCTGACGGTTTCACGCATATAACCGGGTAGCTTGAAGATTATCGGACACGAGAGCGTGTTATGCTTAATGGCCGCAGGCTAGCTTAATCGCTACGCATTCTCTCATTAGGACTCCAATAGGATTAACATGATGCCTGCATTTGCACGTTTGCTATTTAAACAAATAAACGTATTCAGTAGAGAAAGAAGAGAAACAGCTATTAAATAAAATCGGAATTTTATTTAATAGTAAATAAAATTAAATCAAGATAAACTTAAGCATTTAAATATATTTGTTCTAAAAATATGATATTTTATGTTTTAAAATTAGCTTGTGGTAATGTAAATTTTACTTTATTTGATCACATTAATTATTAGGATTAATTAGATGGATTGTCCTTCTTTTCAATATATTAATAAAGATTAATAATTTTAAAGATATTTACATAAAAGTAAATGGTATCTTTATACAGATAAATATTTCTAAAGATTTTTATTTTGCACCTCTTTAATTCTCAAAATTCCAAATCCGTATTTTGTTTTTATAATAGATTATTCAAATAAAAAATGTAAGAATTTTAATTTTTTGCGCTGTTTTCTTCGCCAACTTTGAGTTACCGGCAGATTATTTATTATTAACTTTGTTATGTTGGTTAGGACGAGCATCGAACAAATAGACGGCACGACACATTATAAATTCCATTCTGTCGAGTAAAAATAGGTCAAAAAATTCGTCTAATAAAAATAAAAGATGCATGCTCTTTTACCGGAGAGACGGTGTTCGCGATTACCTTGTTTTTATTAACGACGTAAGGATGCACGTGAAATAGCATGACTGGTTCACTAATTAAGGCATAGTATTTAAATTCAATACCTTCCACGGCAACTTCTTAACTATGTAAACTATCCACCGCGTTAAGACATCTCTCGATAATCCAACCAGCCTGCTCGGCTTCGGCAACCCCTCGAAGTTCATTCGCCGTGGAATAACGCGTACGCAAGCAGCTACACCCTCGTGGTATAGCGAATAGATACGAGTCTATTCGGACGGTCTCTACGGAATACGGGGATTTAACAGTCCACCGATTTTCAAATGCAAATATCTCAGAATCCTACAACTTCGATGTGGTAACATCTCAGAAATCAAAGATTTGCAAACTTGATCTTAAAACTTTGTAATATCAGAAGGAAAATGTATCAGAAAGAAAGAGAGAGAGAGAGAGAGAGAGAGAGTTTGCATGAAATCCCCCTGATTAAGTTGATCTACACCACGTTGCTTTTGTACGATCAATAATTAACAAGATAAGCAACTAGATAAACAAGAATTCAAATTCTTTGGAAAATCTCTGCGTCGTTAAAAGAAACATTAAATGTTTCGGCGTGGTATCTGCGTTTTAAGACATCACAAATTTCCTGCCTGGTACATGCCAGATCTCGATCTACCCTATACGACGAAAAATATCTCTTCAATTTAGGTCGCTCTGTGAATTATAAGAGGTATTACATTGAAACATCGCTAAATGGGATCACGTGGCTCATGATTACTTCTGAACACGTTCGGATTACTTGGACCCTTACGGGGTAAGATTCCCCGAGGCACTCCACCATGCCGATGGAGCGCTTAAGATCGTGATCTTCGTAGGCAGGAGGCAGTCTTGTAGACCCTCCTGGCTGAGGGTCGCAAGTCGTGCCAGAGATTAGAGATGTTGCGTTAGCTTTCCTTGGCGCGTGGAGGCGCCCTTACCAGTGAAATCGATGCTTATCGGACGTCTGTTACGCCGCCGGTAATTGAATAGAGCTTCTGTGTTCCGGATAGCAGATCGTACCTGAGCAAATAGTTTGCTCGCTGACTGTACCAGGAATATTGGCCATGGCTTTATCGTGAAATGCATTGTATCAAACAATAGATAAGCCGAGGCTACATAAAAACGGTTGTAGTAGAGGAATAATATTGAAATACCATTAAAATAAAATACAGCTGTGTTAAATTAAGTTTATCATGTGTTTTATCAATTTACCAACCGAGAGAGTGTAAAATAATTATCCTCACATTATTTAACTTTATGATTCACGTAATATGTCCCTATTAATTAGAATAATGAGAGAATTAAATAAAGCAAACACTCTTTTTTCACAGTAATGGTTACGTGCGATTTTATATTTTAGCAAGCAGACATATTATATTTATCTATTAACATGAAAAAAGAGAATAGTAAATACGTTATTTACAAACAGGGATATATTATTTTCATTGAATTATCATTTGTTTAATTTCTTTCATCAATTTATCATTTCTACGTACGTTAAGTTTTGTCATTTATAGTTCTGTGTGAAATGAAATCGAGAGCTGTCGATGTTCGTTGTTCGCGATTGGAACTTCACTCAGGAACACTTAGGCAGTCCTTAGTTCCTCGGCAGCATTCTCTCTCTCTCTCTCTCTTTCTTTCTCTCTTAGGAATGTTTGCTCTGGTGATATCGAAAGTTAAACACACGAAAGGCGGAGAAGCGTCGCGCGTGGATGCACGAGAAAATCGAAGAAGACGAGTTCTGTCCCGCATCGCCGGAACGGGAGCGGCTGTGTTTGCCGAGTTAAGTGACACTAATTGAAAGTTCAATGCCGGCATATTGATTGCAACCGCGAGGGTGACACACAATATCGCGCAAACACGCGCTGGTAATTCAATCTCTGCTCACCGTCGAGTCTAATTCATCCGTCGGTTGGCTATCGAGTGTCCGGCGTCGCGTTCATAGCGTCACGCCGGGCGCAATTGTCCGACGAAAGCGAACTGGCTTTGCGTGCTGTTCCATCACGTCAGCTACCAAACAATCTAAACGAGAATGTGCTTCTATCTATAGGTGAGATGATTATCATGGAGCGAGTATCATGGAGCGTGCTCCATGGACAGTTTCTTGTTGAACGATGAAATAAAATTTTCATCGGACACACAACTCTTGTCGCGAACTGTGTGTGTAATTATCATTTTCTTTATTTATAAGAGATTTTATTTTTATAAGAGATGTGTGTCGTAGCGTGTATTTTACGTGTATTTTTAAAGAAAGGCGACATGTTCTTACGGGCCGCACGTTTTGTCAAAATATCCGGGAAACTACTTAAAAACGAAGTTGATCGGAACTCTCGGCGGGTGGTCGAGAATAAACTCGAGAAAATCGTGTATCCTTATATTCGCAAGTGCATAGAGCGGCGCTTGTCGTGCGAAAGGCGATGCATTCCAGGGAAATGCAATCCACGTCGGTGTGCGCTGCGGAGCGATGGGTACCGGAAGTATTCTTCTCGACTGTTCCGCAAGTTTTCTTACAGCAAGTTTATCTCGCTACTTATCTCGCTCCCGGAGAATGTGGATTTGCATCGATTTCTATCTTGTATGATTACCATATATTTGTTACCGCTTACCACTAGCTTACATATATGGTTTTTTCCTTGAATAAAATATGTCATTTGTAATTAGTTGCCTTAGTATTGTGGTTATAGATAAAAAATGCTAGTCTGAAGGAAAAACTTACTATAATGTTTTGTAAAAATAATTCTCTATTCTTTGAATCTTCTATCTGTACTGTTAAAAGTTGTTAAAGTGTAAATTACATAAAATGTAATTTACGAGCAAATGTATATTTTGTACAAGGTTAATTTAATTAAATATCAAAGGCTTATATGATTAATAAATTAAACAAAGCAAAATAGAGCTTTTAAAGTCACACAAGGTGTTCGTATTGATATATTTCTGTATAAATTTTTGTACTCTCTTCCAAACAGTAAATTATGCGTCGATTATTTATTAGTCTAAGACTGATAATTTTCTGTTTCTCTTTGTTTGCTTTTAATTTCATTAAATAAATTAAATGTAGAAATAAATTAAGTTACTAAATTAAATATTTATGTAAAATAAGATTTATATGCTCAGTTTATATACATATCCGGATTCATATTAACAAATTTTAGCGGAAAAAATAATATTTATGTTAAATCTTCTACACTTTTCAAGATATGAAGCGTCTAAAAATATATTAGCAATCACATTTATTATTACTTTCCCTTGCAGTAGCGTTGCTGCAACAATCATGAGAGGAAGCACAAAGCGACTCGCTCGGTCTTACGTTGTATCGAGCGGTCCGAAATTAAAACCACCGAATGTAATCAAATTCCTGCGAATATACATACAAACATTACGTGTTACGCGATCTCGCCGTCTGACGTGGCTTTTGGTGCGATTTTTTTCGCGTGGGTTTGAATCACGAGCGAGGCCTTCCCAATCGCTGTTTTGGGGAAGACAGCTGCAGGGAGCATAGAGAAAAGCATGGATGTGGATACCGACAAAGATAGACGCACGATGAAGTGGTTGCGAGGCGAGGATGCAGCAGAAAGGAAGGCCAATATAAGCAGTTAGCTCGCAGCTGTTTGCGCAAACGCTTCCAACGCTTCGTCCTTTGACAACGGGACTACAAATAGCGTCCGCGGATCGCGGAGATATATATCCCTCTCCCTCTTTCTCTTTCTCTCTCCCTTCTCTCCTCTTTTCTTTTTTTCTATTTTTCTCTCTCTCTCTCTCTCTCTCTCTCTTTGCTATGTATCTATCTTTTCCCTTTTTTCTTTCCTTTTCGAAGTATACATACACACACACAACACACGTACGATCTGTTGGTATCGGAATCAGCGCAATGTCAGTGGTCCTTTTTAATTTCCTGAGTAGAAACAGATAAAGAGATGGTGTGATTTTCTATTATCCCTCTCGTAGTTCCATTTCTTTATTTCTTCTTTGACGCACTTTTATTGTCCACGTCGTGACTTCTATCTTGCGCTTTTTTTTATTTTCCTCTTTTTTCATGCTTTTTCGATTCTTTTCGTTCTCATAATTCTCCTATTTGAACGTAAAATATCCTGACGGGAGTGCTCGTTTCATTTATTAAGTTGTTTTACGATTGTTTGTCATGCACGATTTAATACTGGTGAAATTACCAATTACAGTATTAGCTTTTAATTGCCTGTAAATAAATACACAAGCACTGTGAACAAATAATTTCAACTTTGGTTTCAACTTTGGTTTCAACTTTGGTTTCAAGTTTCTGTTTTATGTTATTAATTACTCTCTAGTCCAGAAAGAAAATGCTTTATCAATTAACATTAACAAATCCTTTTAAGTCTTCCTTCAATTACTACTCTCAAGATATTTAATTTGATCTGCAAGTTTCTGCGTTTAACTCATAAGTTTAGACAAAGTCAATTGTCACTTCCAAATTACTGTAAGTTACATCTTCCCATTTAAACGCATTGTAAGCTCAAAAACCTTCTCCTAAACCCTTCGCTTGAAATACTCTTTAAGTTTATAGATTTAAGATAATTTTAACATACATATTTACAGACACTGTATAATTATATTTTTTATTCAATTTTTTAATACATTTTATTAACTATATATTAGTTTTTTCATAGTATAAATTTATACCTTTTCGTATTTATGTTTTTTTCGATAATTATCATTATCTTTTTAATTTTTTTATCATGATTACAATTGAAGAATCAAAGAATAAAACATGTTAACGACAATCTGTAAGCGTCCCATGATAGGAAACCTCAGCGGAAATTCATTGCCAGACGGGTTTGGTTAGAAATTTCGAAGATTCACGAGATGAAGAACGCGTTGGCAATTGGAAGGAGGAAGACAGGGAGTAGGGGTCCAGCTTTCAATAAAGCTTTTGGAAGGTCTCCTTGCGACCCTTTCCGCGCGCAATGAGGAATACAGAAATTTCCCCGGAGGTAACATTCTCCGAGCACGGCGAGGCCGCGTGCATCGCGCTTCATCGATCAATTTCGAGGCATATTCGGATAAAGCGCGAAATGGAGAAGATTTCGCGCGCTCGGAAGAGAAGAGCGGGTAAAGCCAACGTTTTAGTCGGAAATAGCGGGCCATAGGCAAAGGAAGTTTCGAAGAGGGCGCGAGACATACGGCGATTGATTCTCGCGAAGTTGCGAAGAAAGATCAAACGAGGAAAACTTCGATACTGTCGATCAATCGCGAGACGTTTCTCTTATGGGCGCAACGAAAGTCAGATATTTCTTTACCTTCTCTATTCTGACCTTCTTTCGGATCACGAAGTCAAGGAAGCTTATACTGTATTTTTAGGAGAGTCTGGAATAAAACGAGTAGAAACATAAAAAAGTTTTTGAGAATCTAAAAAGCTTAATAAAATACGAATTTCAATATTTTATTCAATTCACGCAGCGTTAAGATGCATTTAATATCCTGGAGAATCGCAATTTTTCACTGAATTATTACTCCCAGCGAAAGTAGAGCTCCAAGGAATGACTAGTAACATTTGCGAATTAACCTCTCTGGCCAACGTTTCTTCCCCATTTGTTCCGATTATCTTTTCCGATTCGAATCGACACGGTAACGAGACCGATCGTCACGATTATGACCGTGCGATTGTAGGGAATGGGAGACGTGGGAGCGATCGCCATTATGTCCAGATGTAGGCAAGTAAGATGGAGGACATAAAACTATCCGAAGTCCATTTCTCGGAAACTTAGTTAACCACCTCTCTTGGAAGTTTCAACAGCCTTGCGCGCGCGCGCTCGCGTGCTCGCGGAAGTAATCTTCCGGCCGTTTCTACTATTCCGTCTAATAAAGTTCGCACCCCAGTTTTGAATTTAGTTGGATAGTTTCGTCGGGCGCAGATCAAAAAGCGTGCGCGAGCACGCTTCGGCTCGCGGGACTCGGCGAAACAATACTGCTTCGCGCGTAGAGAAATACTGGGGAAACTCTCGAGAGAAATCTTTCTCTTGTGCTAAGTGGACGAAAGTTAACAAAAATCCGTTACTCGATACCGTTGATTTTCCCCGATAAACCCGGCGTCTCTCTTCAAGATGGTGCATGCATTCTTTAAACAGGTCATCAATCTTTAATCAAAATATCGACTCGATTGTTGCTTTAATTTCGATGGCTTTCATTTATTCGGCTGCATGGATACTGCGAATTCCGAGTAATCTCGCAAAATTGCGAGAACGTAATTTGCCTACAGTTTCCGCATGGAGGATTTCTTAGAATTCATCCGGCTATTATCGTACCTTCGTGGACACAGCAGCGAGAATTCTGCCGTTCGGACGCCCGAATGGATGTTTGGTCTGGCGCGAGATAAGGCGCACCTCCTTGTAAAGATGTCGTAGAATGTATATGCGCGGAGATGTGTTTCTTTCACGTTGCAGCAATAGTTTCCGCGATACCACTCCCTGCGTATGTTCGTGCACCGTAAACGGGTCGATGCACATATATATGTATATACACGCGCGTGTATGCATCTCGTTTTCCTCGACACTGCCATCTGCTTTTCTACGATCCACTGAAGTCTCTTTTTCCTCTCGAAGAGAACAACAAAAATAAGTTGAATATTTTTGGTTCTATATTTCAAGAGCGCAATCATTTTGCCCGTTAATATTGAATTTCACAAACGTTGATGAAAATTTATTAAATCTTCTAGTTCGTTCGGCACTTAATCGATACGCAATGATAATTATGCCTCGAACTTCTGTTACAATAGCTCGAGATAAATCGCTATTCAGATGTCGGATATTTTTTTCGCCACAGCGCTGTAATTTTACATTCCATTACATTATACACGGCAGCAGAATATCTTTCTGTCGAGACTGTCTCAACTGTGTTGCATTGCGTCATCTATATGTCGTTTAGTTCAACCGTATGAGCTAAACTCTTTTTTTTTTATGATTCTGTGAATTAGGAAAATATAATACCGGTTGGTTATAAATTATGTTAAATCAAAATATTCTTCGCGCCGCGGAATAGCGAGTGTTGAATCCCATTTACATTGCGTTCTCATATTTCCCATTAATCATAGTACGGCCAACCATGATGGATCGTTTTCTCTGTAAGCATGTGCTCATGCACTCTTGTACTATACCATACCGGCACACGTGAGCAAATATAGTATAATATTGCGTAGAAAATTCTATGTGCGTTTCAGGAATTTCATTTCCACTTTTGAACATCTAAACAAATAAAGACTCATAACCATTATGACAAAAATATTACGGGTGTTACTCTCAGTTCAAGATTTCGGTCTTTTCTTTCAAATTTTCTATTTTGTTTTGCCACCTGCTTTTAATAATTTACAACTTTTTATCAAATAAAATAATAGCTTCATACGTAATTACAAAGTAATTTCTTTCTCATATAAATTTCTGCACACAAACACAAAAAACGTTTAAAACATCCGCCACCTAAAATGTTCGTTTTATTCATGTTGAAAGTGCGGATATCTGCTTGTAACTCATGAATTCAAGCAAAATGAAGAACGATCATAAACTCACACAAAGACATAATAAGACATATAGAAACATACAAAGTTTAATAAAAATCGTGTATTTTCTCAAAAATAGTTTAAATTTAGAATTGCATAAAAATTTTAAATATATTAAAACATACATTAAAGAGTGTAAATACATTGATTAAAATATTTAATAAATAATATTTATTAAAATATATATTAAAGAATAAATTTATTTGTGTATATTATTTCTGTACACATTCTTAAAGTTTAATAATTGATAGCAAATATGTACGCCCTAGAAGAAATCTTGCAATTTCTGAGACACTCTGTATATAGTCTGAGCTTTTTCGAACTTACGTGCATACCTGCGTAATGTGTGTGTAACACGTATGATGGGGGAAAAAGCGATGCGCGTCTTGCCTCGTACGAGGCGAATATCGCACGACGGAGCTTTTATCGTATAAAGTGCAGAGAGAACTGAATTAACGTGCTCCAGGCGACCACCGCGACGCGGAAAG
This sequence comes from Crematogaster levior, assembly GCA_901521435.1. Lineage (NCBI taxonomy): Eukaryota > Metazoa > Arthropoda > Insecta > Hymenoptera > Formicidae > Crematogaster > Crematogaster levior. The sequence continues at coordinate 211,510 of CABEGB010000756.1, forward strand.
TTCGGTAAAGAGAGTGAACCGGAGTAATCTCGTGTAAGGAAAATCTGCGCGGCGGGATGAAAAATGCATGACGCTCTTCTGCGTAAACGATGCAATGATAGGCATTAATTCTCAAGCACGGTCCTCCTGTCTTAGAAACGTGATTCGAGTATTTAGTATATGACATCCATTTCGAGTGATATTCACGAAAATTCTTTATGCTTAGGATACTGCATAAATTCAAATTATTGTGAACATAAAGACATATTAGTTTGTTAGGATTTAGAAATACACTGTATTTAAAAGTGATTAGCGCGTGCGCGCGCGTGTATGTGCATCAACATTGATCAAATTACGTGCAAATATTTAAAAAGGAAATTTAATAATTTTGAATAACGATAGAGTTCTTCAAATCAAATTACAGAATGGTTAAATTTTAGCATAGATATTTCAAATAATATTTGAAAATCAAGGTATTTTTATCTTTATAATAATCTAAAAATTTATAATTGCTTATAATTATTTCTACTATTTAACAAAAAAAGCAATAAGAAATAAATTGTGTTCTCTTCAATTTTTTAATCAATAATGTTACTCTATTTATTTAGAAGAAATTTTGTCGTCTCTATATACACTTACGATATTAATAATCATTATTTAATTTTTTTCAGATTTTTAGTCGATATTAAATATTGTATATAAGTAAAAATGTAAAATTATTTAATTTAATTTAATTTCTTTAATTTGAGAAGAAAGTCTCACGACTTCATTGAATTAATACGCCAATAAAATATTCCGGATTTCGATTCCATTAATAAAGTCGAACTGCATTTTCCAGCGCGAACTCCATCTTAGCCATTGCTTGGTTAAGGTGGCAACATACTTAATCTAAAAATGTCGCAAAATCTAACAAGTTCTCTCATTCGCGCTTCTTCCCGCAAAGTATTCCCGCTTGCTACAACCTTCTTTTAATCCTTTCGCCACTGAAATAGTTTTTTTTCTCTCTTTTTAATTAAACTTTCAGCAAAAACATGTTTCTTGAGATGATAGCTATTTACGTTTTAATCAGGCTCTTGCTTGTAACAACTTTCCATGTACTTTCCATGTATCAGTACGCTAGAGATTAACCGAGAATATCAAAAATATAAAATATGCTTTCCAAACTTATTGTATGTGTGTGTGTGTGTGTGTGTGAGACGTTAATTTTTTGTTGTCCTTTCTTAATTTTTTAAGCTGTTTAAATTACCTCGGTAGCTAGAAATCTTGAAAATTTTTATGACAAAGCGTTCAAGTTCTAATAAAGTAGAGTCACCTGTGAAGATCTAGCCAAGCATTAAATTATTTGCGTTATTTATTTTTCTTTGAGAGATGAGAGATGAGAAGACTCGTGTGTCCCGTGGTATCAAGAGCTTAACAAAATTTGTAGTGCTTGCAAGTGAGATTAAAGTGAATCGTTCATTCAGCTGTGAAGGAATTAATGGAAAATTGAGTATTTCTCGCAGATTCTACTCGAGGTGAGACGCTAAACAGTCATCTGGCATATCGACGCCCTTTTCCCAGCTCGCGGACATCGCGTCACTCGCGTGTAATCCCGGAGGGCGGAATCTCGGGGTGAATGTAAACAGAACAACTATGCAAACACAGTCGTTTCTGCGCGGACAGGACATGTTGCGGTGAAAGAAGCGAACTTTCTCTCTTTCTCTTTTCCCCTTCTCTCTCTCTCTCTCCTCTTCCTCTCTCTTTTTCTCAGTATGTTACCTCGGTGAATATCATTCGTGTTTCGCATGCATACGCTATTTTGCTCTGTCCTTTCGTGCTCTCTTTTTTCGTCTTTCTCGAGCGCGCGCGTGCATCCGTGCCGTCGGACCAACCCGCAGAAGTTGAATCCTGTGACAAGCGTTCCTATGTCGAGCGTCAGACCGCAACTTGCCCCGCAGGACTTGTAGACGATGTTCTGATGGTAATATTAAACTTCCCTGGTCTCTCGATACCCCTGGGCGGCCTGGTTTACAGACTATTCTCTCCCGCTCACTATTGTGCGGTTTCGATAAGTGCGTATTTTACAAAGGAGTTTACTCACTGCTTAATAAATAGCATTAGTACATATACATATACAAGACATTGGCAAACACGATTCTAGTGGTAAAAATTGTTTTTAGAGTTAATAGAATATTAATAGAATGTTAATACAGAATTAATTAAATACGTTAAATGCTAATATATTATAAATATCGATTTATGTATTTATCTATTAAGAAAGGTTTGGTTATTCTTAGTGTTTCTCTCTCTCTGTGTTTCCTTTATTATTAGATTCCTTCGGAATCGTTTTAGGCTATTAGAGCTAGCTTTACTTAGGAGAAGGTACATAAGAGAAAGGGAAAGACAAAAATATATACATGTATATTCTTGAATTCAAATTCACGTGCAATGAATATGCAGAACTCAATGTAATTGCAAATGCGCGGAATAGATACCGGCAAGCTCGGTTGTTTCATTTCATATTTCGAGGAATTACCCGGTTGCCGAAACATCTCTCCTTGATTTCAAACATTTTCATCTTGTTGCTAGGATACCGACCGTAGTTTACAGGAGGTCATAAAGATTTCCAAACAGGTATTATGCGTTAATTGGCCCCGCCGTTTCCGTACCATAATATTATTTCGATGTTTTCCGAAGCTTTTTTTCGATGAATCATTAAAGAGGAATGCTTTAGAACGAAAAAATGAATAATTTAAATAAATAAATAAATAAATAAAACACACACACACACACACACACACACATAAAACTTAAGTTTTATATATACAATTAAACATATAGGATTTTTTAAAAGACAAAGGAAAAGAGAGAGAGAGAGAGAGAGAGATCGTACAAGGACAAAAGAATTTGAAAATTAATTTTGAATTCTGAACAGAAGAAAAATAGTAAATAAGAGTAATAAGTGTTCACAAATTAAGAATTAGGAGTATAAATTTTATATCAAATTGCAATACAATATTTTATAATCGGACAGCATCATTAAATGCAATAATTAATTGCGTTGTAACGGCGATCTTCTAATTTCGCTGAACAAAGTTCAGTGCAATGTAATTATTAACAAAGTATTTGAAGAATTTGTTAATTCGTAAGTGGTGACTCGATTAGCAATTTATTATAGCTACTTTTTGAACGATCTTACCCCTTATACTTTTGTCTTTTCACCGAAAATAGTCGCACCCGCGGACATACCTTCGTTCGATCTCGATGATGTCCATTTCTCATCACGGAAAGTCGCTCGTTTCCTTTGTCTCCGCGTCATCATTGTCGACCAATAGCGCCTGCCTTTGCCCCATCGCGACAAAAGAGTTCGAGTATCGGCGCTTCTGATGGAACGGCGCGCTAAGAAATCTGATTGTAGAGCGACGAAAGAACGACCTAACATGCCTCCATTTCTCCCGCGGCGTCGTCGTCGTTGTCGTCATCGTCGGCCATGTACCGCAAACCCCATTCGTCGCCTTTTATTACTTCCCCGCGTCGCCCTCATCACGAACGTCGCCTCTCTTATTCGCCTTCCGTTCTCACCTTTCAAAGAAATATCACGACTATTTCAATTCCCGCTGATATTGCCGACCAATAGACGAAGCATCGCCCGAGGTGATCCTTTATTTTATACCGAGCCACGTATCCTGTGTCGACTACCCTGATTCCGGACGTATCTCGAAATCCGTCTTAACTGTACACGTTCGACTGAAGTTGGCAGTACAGTTAACGCAAATGTGATTGTGCAAACGTGTAAGTGTGACTGCCTCTCCTATTTATATAATTCAAGTACAAATAAGTAGGGGAAGAATTACAGTAATTGACAAGGATATAGTGATCGTCTCGCGGTTGAATTTCTCGCCTCGGTGCTAAAACAATTCTGTCGTTTTTGGTCTTGAGGGAATTCCACAAATAGAAGACGATTGAAGTAACTTGATATCGTAATTCGAATCGACCGTTTATATTAATAGTTAATTCGAAGTACAAATCTTAATACAGATATATCAAAGATGCGATAATTTATTAAACTAATGATATTGCATAAATTTGGACAGTTAGACTCGTAACTGCGAATAAATTACATGTATATTGTTATTATTCAATTGATTCTCTTTTGGTTTTCTATATCTAAATATTATAAAAAATAAATATTATAAAACACACATATTCTACTTAAAAAATAATTGTTAAAAATTTAATAGAGAAGCTGGTGGTAATATGGGAATGACTATACAGAATTCGATACACAATAGTTATCTAGCAGTAACTCGCTACATACTTAACAACGTTCTATCTCTCTACGTTCTATCTCCTTGGAATCCCCAGTTAGATAAGAGACTGTGAAAAGAGAGGACGTGATTGTTTTTCACCTCCAAATTTATTGTCCTGTTTAGACCGGAGGATGATCTTATTTGTGGCTCATGTGAGTGAGTTGTGTAGATGGACAAAAATCAAATACTGAAGTTAGTTAAAAGAAAAAGTAGTCGGATGAGCTGTAAATACGATCATCCTCTAGTAAACAGGGCATATCACAAAAATCTGAAATATATTTTACAAGATAAAAAAATTAGCTCGTTTTTCTAGATAAATTGAGTAACTTAGAAAAATCTTTACTAAACTACTAAAAAGTATTATGTTCAATGTTTAAAAGAGATTAATTAAAAAACATATTTTATTTTTTTAAGAAAAAAATTAATTAATTTTTTTTTTAAACAAATGCTAGTTTTTATGTATGATATGTAATTAATATTATCGGATTTTGAAATATACAAGTATACGACGAAATCGTTTTGGAAGAAACGTATCTAAAAATGACTTTATCCCAAATATTACTTTATCTTAACGAACTGTTATACACATTATATACGTGTAGTCATTTCCTACGATGAAAGATTGCATTTCAACACATCTATTCTAAGCAAACGCCTGACGGCAAGTGTGTCGGAAATATTTCGAGGCACATCCGCAAAAGTTAATTCAAAATGTGAACGACGGAATAGTTGGCATGCATATATTTATAATATTGTATATTTCGTGACGTTAAAGGAGCAAAACGCATAAGGTAGCGTTTGACGTTTGTTTTTTCTTTGCGACATACTATAGAGTATCATACCATCATATCATCGCCTTATCACCTCCCGAAATGTGATCGTTTTTTACGGGCAACAAAATCGAAATTCGATTAATTAATCCTACTATTTGCGACTCGCATATTGAGCGACGTCTATTCTCGAGATAGAACATTTACTTATGCGAAACGGAAACGATGGGAATTGTAAATGATTTGTAATATTTAGCTACCAATAATTTTGTCAATAACGCTTGAATTCGTCTCGCGGTTAAATTTTTTGCCGCTGCTAAAGCAATTCGTCTGTCGTTTTTGATCTTCAGAGTGCAGAGAACTCCACAAATCGTCGAAGACGAATGAAGTAACTTGATATCTATCCGTACATGTAGTTCGGTACGGTGATACGACCGTTTGTATTAATAGTTAATTCGAAATTCTACGAACGGAATGTCTATCCGTACATGTTTATTTTGTAGCGTGTTAAATATTCTGCGAACTGATACGTGATATTTTGGGAAACAGTGCGATCTTGCTTGTTGATAAGACGTACATCGTGTACGGTGTATTATATATGTATATATATATATACAAGGTCGCCGCGCTATCATTCGCGTGTCGAGACTCGAGTGAGCAGATAGCGCGCGGCACGAATTATATGCGAGCATTCCGAACTATTGATTGACTACTCTGTTACCTATCACAATCTTAATAATTATGTACAATTACGGACCACCCTCCGATGACCTTGATCTTGACATATGTTGTCAAGGTCATCCTCCTGAGTGGCCTTCGGAAGGTTTTAGTCGTCGGTCATCATTCGTTAAAAAGTTATTAACAATCGTTATTAACAATAATTGTACATAATTACTATAATTATATTTATAAATTGTATCGAAACGCTAGTTCCCGGCTAGTTGTCAGATATATTCTTCGCGATTTCACACAGACATATTAAAAGAAAGAATAGGCAGAGTCGATAGAGAATGGGAATAAAATTGCTTTGTTACGATTATTATTAGCTCTACCATGTTTTAATGCCTTAAGAACGTTAATGCAACTTTATTAATAGTAACGTATTAAATCACAGTACAGTATTAAGCTAAAAAGAGCTTGTCAATTTTGTTGTCTTTCGGTTATTAGCAGAACGTCGCGAATACAGAATAGATTGACTACGAATAGAACGGCATCACGATGTGTTTAATTGACAATAACAATCGTAATTAACTTGTGTGCATATCGATTCGAGATTTGTTTGTCGTGCCAAAGACATCGCGGGTATCGAATAAATCGTAGCTTTCTATGAATAAATAACATATAAGGACAAGTGAGATTGTATGGATTGTAGATTTGAATGACGTGAGGACGCAATTTCCGAAAATTGACGATTATGTGTGAAAAAATGAAGCAGTTCTCGGAAGAAAGTCAGAGAGAGAAGTCGAAGTATAAATTATACGATTTGCTGAGAACACGAGTGTTAGATCATCGAAATAGGAAATATATTCTGCAAGAATACTTTATTCAAATGTAAACGTTACTTAATTGAATGACATATTATTATATTTAATAATTAATTTTTCTTCAAAATATATCAACAAAATGGTTAGATTAGGTTTAAAACACATATTTTAAGCTTTATACATTTAATGATGTTTCGAGATCTAAGAGATATTGCTAAGATATTTAAAGTCAAAACTTTATAAGTCAAGAAAAAATGCAGCATCCAATTAAACTTTCGAGAAAAATTGTTTTGATTTTTAATCAAAAGGCTATGCGTATTAATGATTGATAAAAGTAAGATGAGACACGATAGGATCGCTTATCTTTAAATAACCGATTCACGTTTAGAAATAATTAATAGCTACATTAATACTTCTCAACTATTATATTTAGTTCGTTAGTGACTTATTACGTGCACACGTGTGTGCACACGTACGTGAAAGTGACTATAATAATCTACGTTCTATTGCCGCGCATTCGTAATATATATTATTCTGTACTACCATTCACAACTCGAATTTACGAACTATTTTGGCAATCTAACACCAGCGTTTCCAGCAATAAGTCACATAATTCGGCCGGTGCTATTTGCAACATTTGCATAAGTCAGATACATTATGAAAATAGTTGTGTGCATCGCAAGCGCGCTGAAACAAGAATCGATTTGATAATTCAGTCCCATCTGAATTTTTAAATTTACTTAGATTACGTTCATTGTTACTGCACTTGTTAGACTGATTTCCTTCATTATCAATATTTGTTGAGAAATGATGGGAGGAAGAAAGCTAGAAAAACGAAAAGCAATTTTTTTGCGGAATCACCATTCTCCATTTTTCCTCTTACCTGAGTGTATAAAAATTCTCGAAGTAAAATCGATTTGCGCGCGAAGAGAGTGTGTCGGGCAGGCCTTCGGTCTTCGTAGGGGGACACCTTATATAACATGGGAAATTGGCAGGAGGTATTTCCTAATATCGAACGCGCGTTCCCTGGAAAAGAATGTCGGCGTGACATTACAGGAAGAGGAAGAAGCAGAAAGAGGAAGAAAGAGAGAGACAGAAATACGCTTTTGCTCCCGAAAATCTCGTCGAAACAAAGGATGTGGTATAGAAAGGGGAGAAACTCTTTTTTACTTCCTTTCCATACCTTTCCGATTAGGAAAATCGTATCGCTGACGTTTATGAAGTTCATGTCTTTTACGAGACGCCCTGCCGGTCGTAAACTCGAATAGCTTCTGCTCGTATGATCGTTGAAGCCAGTTAAAAACAAAACAAAGCGAAGAATGACGCGTGTCTATTACGAACGAAACAATACACGGTAATTATTGCATTATTCAATTTTGTCTCAATTTTGTCTTCAATTATCTCTCAAAATAAGAAGTAAAGAGACTCCGTGAATAAAAATTATTTTGTTAGATTAAGATAATATGAAGGTGTTTCAAATTCATGTAACTTAAAATTAATTTTGCGAGATACCTTCTTATACTTGACCTGTAATTGCTTTAATAGTTTACTCTTCTAATTTAGTTTTGTAAACAAATAAGCGTACCGAAATTATGATTCCTACAATACGAGATTGTCATACGCTAGCTGAACTCTGTTTGAAAACGAAAAAGAGATTAAGATTTCATTCCAAAAATATTGTTTAATTAAATAAAATTATAAAAATTTGTTCTTAAAACGGAGCGCTAACTTCTAGAATGTAATAACCGAGGTATGTTCCGCGATGTTTGTTAAGCCATCGCGAGACGCGTTTACCGTCTCCGTGATAAATCTTTCATTCCTCCTGAGAAAACGCAGTCTATCTTTCGTCGTGCTTTCCTAGCGATAAAGCAGAGTAATACGCTATCCATCGAGACAGTGGGACACGGTAATAAAATATTAATATAAAAATATCGGATCGTGCTGGAAGAAGTAAATCTCGGGTAAGATTAAAAAGAAGAAGGTGTAAGACGCTCCTCGGAAAACGGGAATGGATGATAAAGTTTCTTTTTCTTCTTCGATGTATATCTGCTGACTATTTGATAAACTTTGATATTGATTGAACAAGCTTGGCGAAGAACGTGCACAAGTGTGACACTTAAATTTATGTGAAAGTTGTCTCTCTGACCCGAATGAGTAACCGAATGTTTAAGAGTGTCAAAGAGTGTCGTATTAAGCGTGCCTGTTTTGGGAGAAGTCGTGCTGCGTGCTATACTTGTATTAATCAATGATTTCGTCACGTTTTCAGAAGATTGACACTATCTCTAATTATTCCTATTGGGCCTAAACTCTTATTTAAACTCCAACTTAAAACCTAACTTTTTATTTAAATAAACATCGTGAACGATGCGTTTGTTGAGTACGAATTAAATATCGCTACAGTACGTTCCATTCCGCGTTCTCTTATTGTGTGTGCGTGCGCGGTGTTTTCACAATAATCGATTTAATTAAATTCTCAACAATAGTTATCGTCGGAAGTTCGCCGATCGATTCCGTCTATCTGCGAAACTTTAAACGCACACGCGTTATGGCGCAAATATAATTCTGCGCAACGAGCTGCTCTATCCGCGATAGACGCGGTGCATTAGGCACACCCCGTACACGAACTTCCGATAATGCACAGGGGATAAACGTAACGGAGAATTTAAGACAAATATTTGTCTGCCACATAACGTGGAAACTTGTCGCACTGAAACTCGACGCACGGCAATCGGTGTGAAGATAAAATTAAAGTTTTAACAAAATGGATAGAAGAGAGAAAATTATGCATTTTCCACGAAAGAGAAATGGATAAATTCTAGTTAATATTAAAGGAGAAATTAAAGGAGAAATATTTTTAATTTTTTGCCAATAAAAGTATTGTTTTATTCGTAATGTTAATTCTCTCAATTTACTACACGTGAAATAAAAATGATTTTTTATAGCGAACGAGGAGATAATTAATGTTTTTAATATTTCTTAATATTATTTATTTTTTTAATCTCCTTCTTGAGAGTGCAGATAGAACGCAATTATACATTATTAAATGGAAAATTTAGAATTGAGAAAGTAACAAAATTACAGCCTGAGACTTATCTTATGTACAAGATTCTCCATAAATCTGAGGAATAAATATAATAGGAAATTTAAAATTTAAGAACATTTGTTTATCCTGTAACGTGATACCCTGTCACAGCAGTACTCGGCGTCTCGGGCCAGATCGGCGTGCGGGGAAAGGGCAGGGGATGAGTTAAACTTTTAACGAGCTTTCTTCCTTCCTCCTCTCTCGGTCCTCTTAAAGTTCCTCCGAGAACGGGGCGCAACTCCCGCGCCACCCGCGTTTCTGTTTCATCGTGTTTTCTGTCGACGAATGCCGAACTTCCTCCTATGATCCTCCCGCGATGACACAGGTCTGCATTTATCCGTGGTCATCCATCCATCACGGGCCACGAAGCTCTTCCGTAAAGAGACGTGTGATTTATCTGTCCGGCGAATGCGCCGGTCAAAATCGTTCCAATGAGAAAAGCCCGCGACGGAAAAGCCGTTCTCCGGAATTAATTAAGCGGTTCTGATAATTTTCTCGTTTGACCTCTGACACCTTTGACAGCCATTGTCAGTTTAAAAAATGTATCAATCAATCGCTAATTACGCAGTAATTAAAATACGCACAATGTTTGTAATAATAAGTATGTATTTAAAGATACATATATTTCGTCTCTTAACAAATGAATATTTGAATCGGATAATACTCTACTTTAATTTTTTTTATTATTTATTTTATATTTATTGTAAAGTACATGCGTATGATTACTTAAGCATCTGTCTTTATCGTTATTCGAGTTTATAGCACACAGCAGAGTGCTATAAATTTTTCTTATCGTCGAGAGACAGTATAGTCTAGAAAGTGTTTTGTATTTATTGGGATATGTATGGAGCTCACGCAGTATGTGTCACGCATTATAGTCGAATGGCGAGCGTAGCGAAAAATAATATATCCTCTTTTTCTCTCTCTCTCTTTTTTCTTCCTGCCTTTTTCTTTCTCTTTCAGAGTACGCTTCCGGCACGTGGCCGAGATTCCGCCGCGATATCGCGAGAACGGCAATTATTTCGTTGCAAGAATTTTCCTGAAACGTTTCCGGAATTTTCGCGCAAAGTTAATGGAATTTGAAGGAGAAAGTTACGAACACAGCCTCGAACACCTGCCGTAATAAGATATTTCGTGTGCGTGCGCGCTCACGTACAGTTGTTAGTGGTAGCATTCCTCTCGAAATAATAATAATTTCATGAAACTTCGTGTTTCTTCCGCAGGGTGCGACTGAATAATGTTATCAAATGCACCGAGCTTGCATGCTGTATAAACCGTAGTCGTAAAGACCGAGACAAATGGAGGCTTTCTCAGAAAAATGTTACAAGCTCCGTTTTTACAGATATTTTTGATCGAGTATCTCGTAAAACGTTTACCATATTAAATAATATACATGTTTATTCATGTTTGTCACGTTATTTTCCTCATCGTTACGATCGTAACTGATATTCCTCATAAATATAAAAGAAAAGCAATTACTTAGAAAATTTGAAAGAAAAAAAAAGGAAAGTTTCGGATCATACTCGCGTAATGAGCTTTTTAAGATATTCAAAATTACATAACGATAACGAAGAAAAGATATAAGAAAAGCTCTAACTGTTAGCAACAGTGGTGTTGTACAAAATGCAGCGTCAAAAAACAAAACTAATAAAAATGAGATAATGCTAACGCAGTTGATGGTATACAGATGCTCGCGGTCACGATCCGCTCTCTTCCTCCTTTCAACGTTATCCGTAATTCGCGTATATTCTGACATTCGGCGAGTTCCCGTGCCAGCAACATGTGATATTCCAGAGCTCTTCCGCATTCCGTCGCGTCAAAAACCCGCATGCGTGCGATGCATAAGGACGAGCGACCGAATGCGCCGTGCCGCGATTTCTCGACGAGAACAGGATGCGCGGGCCGATCGGCCGATCATGCGCGAGCTTTTCGAACTTTCGACCGGCCGGAGATCGGCGGTCTGTGTTGAGAGAGAGCAATCAGTGCAGTCAGTGCAGTCAATGCAGCCGGTGATTCCGCGGACCCTCTCCCAGGGCCGGGGGCGTCGATTCCGTTAGCGGGAAAGTGCCGCCGCGAGGGGTGCGTTTCGAAAAGGCACTTTGCTGCTTCAGGAGTGGCTAGACGCATCGGTGGTGGGGATATTATAGCGAGAGAGGAACCGAGAGGGTGAGAAGAGAGAGGCAGCAGGGGATGAGATAAGCAGGCAGAGCGAGAGAAAGAGAGAGAGAGAGTGGTGTGTGTGAGAGAAAGAGAGAGAAGGGGGTCAGGTAGATAGAGAGGGTCGCGGGAAGAGAGGGAAGGGACGGTCCGGAGGGATGGAGACCGTGAGAGCATGAGAGGGTAGCGATTGTGCTACAGTCGCACCGCGACACCCCCACGAGCGAAATCGCGCGCGGCAGCCCGCATTCTCGTGTATAGAGCCGTGTACGTGTATCGCGAAAAAGGGCCCGCGAACAGTGCTATGCTTTTGAGGCCGCGATTGGGAAGGTGTCCTCCATCTTCGTCATTGGTCTTCGTCTTTTCTTCGTCATTTTCTTTCAAGTGAGAGCGCAAAAGCCGTACGGAGTGCACCGCTTCCAATGGGGTGAGTCTTTTATAAGTGCTTTTAAAATTGTGGCTGTGTATTTTTTTTACTTTACAGATATAGTGAAAAAAGAATAATTATTTTTAACATGAGAAAGAGATCAGTATTGACGAAATAAAAGTGATGAATAAATAAAACAAAAATCTTTAGCTAATTTTAAATTTGCTTAATAAAATTTTCTTACGGCAATATGCGTTGAAAGTTAAAACGTTGGAAATAAAACATCGACATCAAATATTTATCGAGGAAAAAGTCGATTTTATTTCCTCTAAATTTGTTTTTAAATGTGTCTTTTAGAATATCTTATTCAGATAGAGAGAGGATTTCGGTAAGACGTATATTCAGAGTTAGGCTTAAAATTTAACAAAATTTTTCAGAAAAATGATTAAAAATGAAAATTATAAATGATTAAGAATGCGATATATATATATATAGATTCATTCAACGTTTAAAAATATTTTTATTGCATTTTATATGCGATTTATTTATGCAAAATTAAGTAAAATTATTAAGTAACATTTTGTGTGTGGGCGTGTGTGCGCGCGCGTGCAAATACACACCACTCCCACTTCCAACATATCTGTATATTTACCTGTATATAAATACATATACTTGCAGTTATGTGTAAAATTAATTTTTTTAAATATTATTTGATATTTTATTATCTTTGTTTCAATTTCTGTGTACAATACAACACGTAATACAGAGTGATTACAATTATTAAATATATGTTTTGTTATGCTGTTGAAATAAAAGAGAGATGTATAAAATAAGAAAAATAAGCAATTATATTCGTTATTCTTTCTGTGCAGAGATATATTCTGATCTTAATTGTGTGTAAATAATGATATGTGTAATATGAATGAAATGTCACGACATATAATAAGTATTTTCTTTGATACTTTTTTTAGGTTCTTGGTTTTGACTAGAGTATTGACTAACGATGCTTACCTAAACTCCACCCCCGGAAAGTAGGGATCGCCATTTTTGTAAAAGGTGACTCTTCTCGCTCGCCAGTAACCGAGGTTGTTATATCTTGCGGCTTGTAGCTCGTGCCGGCTCTTGGGTCGGCTCGGCTGCTCCGACTGCTCCGGAGGCGGCATGCGGGGACTGGAGGGTCTGCTCTGCCTCCAGTAGCCGGCCATGCCGCCTCCACCCCCACCTTCACCATCGACCAACACACCCCCGACCTCTTCTTGCGTCGTCATTCCACCCTCCATTGCGATTCCACCCTCTTCGTCCCCATCCTCCTCCTCTTCCTCCTCCTCTTCCTCCTCCTCTTCTGCCTCTTCCTCCTCTTCGTCGTCCTCTGCTGCGGTGGGCGTCGCGATGCTCGCGGCAATACCGCCCTTGGATGAATTTTCGTGAGTCCGCAATGTTTCTTGCTCTTCTTTTTTCATCGCGCCTAAATGCAAGAGTTGGAATTTTTTAAAATTAACTATAATCAAATCTACATATTGTGAGTATAATTCTTAATGCTAAATTTTGCCTATTATTAACCATACTTTTATAAATTGAATTGTCTTTTGTAAATTAATTCCTCTTTTTGAGCTGTCTTTCCACTATTATATTTTTGCCACTTAACCACGCTTGCGTAGAATAAAAGTGATTGTATTAGTAATTGTATTAGTGTATGTAATAAAAGATACGTTACCATTTCATGCGTGTGCCAATAATGTTTTAGAATAAAAATAAAAATGAATGAAAAAAAATTCAAGGTTATTTGATTCGAGTTAAAAGTTTGAATTCAATTGTGTATGGAGTTCGAGCTACTGTATGATGCAACCAGAAGGTCGATTCTCAATCACGTGATGAAAGGTATTCTTGAGAGCAATCTTTCTCTCTCTCCCTCTTTCTCTCACCTGCGTCCTCCACTGTCGTTGTGGTAGTTGCAGCAGCTGTTTGATCACCAGCTACGTGATCACCACCGTTAGCAACCTCGTTACCGTCGCCAGCCACGAGGAGATTCTCGTTCTGCTGGCCCAGTCTATTGGCACGCGAATCCGATTGATTTTCAGTCTCGATCATCCGCAAAACGAAGCCGCCACTACTTCCGTCTTTACTCGACCTGTGCTCTTACGATTACAAAAAAACGTTCAGATCGTCGACGAGTAGAAAAAAGTTTGCTCATTGGAGCTCAATAAATTTTGCATAATTTTTGCAGTGTCAGGATTTGGTGTGTCTGCAACATGATAACAAGTTTATTACAAAATTAAAAATTAGTTAAGAACTATAGAGGAATTATCTACGGTCAAAAATTTTGAAGTGTAACAAAGATGAGACAAATTGTTAAAAATTGTGATAACAGGTATAAAGTTTACTAAAGGAAAGATTTAATGAATGATTAGAATAAAGTAAAAGATAAATCTCATCAAATTTACTATTACAACTACAATTCCTACAATTTATTATACATGCAATTATAGCAATTTTGTGTAATTGTATGATCAACAGATTTTGCATCATTGAATCTACAACATTCTAATCGTATCTACAATATCGAAAAAAAATTATGAATCTCATACTAAAAGCTAATTTTAAAAGAATGCAATAATCGATCAAATAAATAAATAAATATATATATATATATATACATACATAGAGACCTCGTGTCAATATTATGAATTATTAAAAAGATGAAGGAGTATTTGCCTTTGTACAAATTCTCTCGTAAACATATATTATACATATTAATCGAATTGAATTTGTTCTGGAAAATTAGACCGATTGCACTGCGAACGCGAGTGGAGGTCGACGATCATTTTTTAACATTTCAAGATTTCTTACAGTTTGATCGAAATATGGCATGAACGCCAATTTAAAAACACTGTAAGTACTGGCCAGTCGATTTCGTGTGTTGCGTGATAGTTGGGGATTCCCGATCGATCGGCCGTTTTTATTTCGCTACTGCAGCTCCCACTGCAGGTCCATCGATCAGCAACTCGGATAATATATGTATATTTTGTCAGCTTTCATACACACATTGTTCTTTTACGCTTCTGTTACGCTTCTATTACGAGTGACCATAAACATAATAAGAATAGACCGAGCCGAATAATGAGTGCGAGACCTGAAGATTAGAAAGAGACGATAAGTGTTATTTAGCATTCCTATTCTCGTATGTGTGTGTGTGTGTGTGTGAGAAAGAGGTGGAGAGAAAAAGAGAATGCACTAGACAGCACTTACTGTCTTTTTCCTGACCTTCATTGCCTACTATTGGACACACTTGTCATTTGGTCTATTCTTACTATGTTCAGACGAGTGACTGACGATAAACCTGCTTAGTTTCCGAATCTTGATCCTCTCACCTCTCTTCTTTCTTAATAACGTTACTTTTGTATGAGCTCTTTTATTACAATACTTTTGTAACCCTTTCGCGAGTTTGTGAAAAATTCATGTAACATTACATTTGTCTAACTTTGATGATTTTAGATCTCACGTATGTGTGCACCGTCGAGTCGTTCAAAAGTCGACCGTGATATAACTATCCCCTAGTTCTTGCATGCATGAGACACGCCATGCGTGACACATCATTCTCGAATGCAAAACAGTATCGGTTGCTTTTCACAATGATTTATAAGCTCGTTTTTCATCTCGTTCAATCGCTGTATTATTTAACGATTACTATTTTGTTATTTCGATTAATAGTTAAAGACAATAAATCAATGATAAAACTCATATAATGTTGTCATATAAACGTTATATATTAATTTATACTCATCAACTTAATAAGTCAATAAAAAGAAAAATTTTATAATACTTTGGAACAATGTCAACTTTATTTTGAAAATATAGATCTAAGACGCTTTGAAATTTAAATCGCATTCAAATGTCAAATCCACAATTTTATCATTTTTCATGAAAAACGATCTATCATAAAAATTTGGATTGCGAATGTAGAATGTAGAATTTGTAGAACGTATTATACATGTTCTTGTATTATTACTAGTATTTATTAATATTACCATACAAAAAAGAGAAACATGATAGTTATATATTAAAGGTAAAAAGAACAAAATATGTCTCATCTTTCAAATATCTCATAAAGCGGAATTGATTTATTCTTAGAAGTCTATGTTGAAGAGTATCTTACAATATTCGTATGTTTTTATTAATTTTTTCAATATTCGACTGAATTTTTTTCAAAGGTAAGATTATTTTTTATTACACATTATTTAATTTAAATTGATTGAACTCATGTTTTATGTTTGTTTAAATTTTTAGAAAAAAATTGTTAGAAAGTTATAAGAGAGAGAGAGAGAGACCCAACGAGTATCCGATCGATAAAGATCATTTCTGAATTCCGACTGTACGACTATATATTTGTTCGTTT
Organism: Crematogaster levior; assembly: GCA_901521435.1. Classification (NCBI taxonomy): domain Eukaryota; kingdom Metazoa; phylum Arthropoda; class Insecta; order Hymenoptera; family Formicidae; genus Crematogaster; species Crematogaster levior. The sequence goes on from CABEGB010000756.1 coordinate 228,031, forward strand.
GTTAAATAATTTTGTATAAAAAGTAATGATAAATTTGTAATGAAAGTAAAGGAATTTTGGAGAATAAGCTAGAAATATAATTATAATAGCTGTAACATTTTATATTAGTTTCTATTTAATAAATAATACGATAAACATTTATACCAACTTGATTCGACCGTGAAAACAAAGCGAGAATCCGCTAAGGAAAAGCACTCAAGTTCATCAAAGTTCACTGACACCAAAGTCACGCCGCGATTGTCGACTCGTGATTGGCGTAAAAAATTCACGACATTGTCATTCGCGTTATTACGACGGCGTTCATATTGACGCGGGTGTACGGCTCGCGGACAAATCACCTTATCGAAGTTGATTCGGCTGAATCGCGGCGACGGTTATGGCGGCTGTATACATATTCATGCGTCCTTCGACGATGGCGTCCCGACGTCGAGTGGCCTCGTCGCGCAACCTCGCCGCCGCCACCGGCCTCCGTCGACGTCCTCTCTCGCCGTCTCCGTCGTCGTTCTCCGTTCACTGACGATGTCTGACGCGGCGTCGATGCCCCGTGTCAGTGAACGCGGAACTTGTTGCACCGACAATAAAATTTCAAAAAGACGCATCACAAAACGGCGCGAAAAGCGTATTATCGGCACTATTATGCTTTTGGCCTCCTAAATAAAGCAAATGTTTTCTTACAATCGCGTACGATTCTTTTTGACAAAGATATGTTTCGCGATTGTTGTAAAATATTTGCGTTCTTTCAGCTGTGACAAATTTATGAAAACGTAGAAAATTGGAAAATTTGTATGGACGATTTGTATAACGTTACTATAAAGTAACTAGAAAGTCACAGTAAAAGTACATAATGTAAGATCCAAAATCTTGATTATATTAAAACTGTATTAATAAAAGAGAGATAGAAAGAGAAGGAGAGAGAGAGAGAAGCATACAAAATATGTGAGCACATAGGTCTTAATTCGTTTGCAATATAACCATTCAAAACACAAAAGATTTTCAACTCTTCCTTTAAAGCTTTCTACATTTGATCTAAATGATTACACACATGTAGTTGAGAATTTCATTTCCTCGTAAATTGATCGCAAAAACTACTGATAAATCACTGAATCACTAGAAATTGATAGAAAAAAATGTCAAAAAAATCGATCTTTGTTCGAAAATTGAAAGGAAGGAGTAAAGAAGTAAGCTTCTTTCCTTTAATGTCACATAATATTGCCACAAGTAGTATAATACTGAATTACATTTATTATAATGTAAAGAGTTCTTAATTCTTGATCTAAAATCTTAAAAAAATATACGTATTGAATACGGATTGAAAAAAAAAAAAATATATATATATATATATATATAGTATATATAGTTTTAGCGTCAGTTGTAACGTAATAGTTTCAGTTCTCCAACAGTCGATACTATATATAATATTTTAAGTTATAGTTCTCTTTAATAGACAATATTTCTTGACATTTTGTGTCGTGACTCACGCGATGTGATTCTAGCAAGTTAAGTAACGTACCTCGCACAATGAAGGGCTAAGTTAGAAAACTGAATCATAGTTTATCGCATAATTATATCAACCAACGTCCACATATATATCAGAAAAGGTTTTTTCACCGCAATTATATACCTCAGCATAATCGACATGCTTATCAGTTGACTTCAAAGAGGTCAACACAGGCTTTCGTGTTACCACAGGTTACCAATGCTACCATGTTTCGAATTGTTGATAAAAGTATGATCGAATACTTGTATTACTAAGCAGTATATGACGTAATAATAAATGCGTGGTGTAGTTTGACGATTAAGACGATTCCAGACATATTTTTATCTCTTATACGGTAGGATAGGATAATTTATTGTTACTTCTTCGACACAAGTTCATGTTTCATTAACATTCCATAGTTCTCTTATTGCATTAACCCGTAACGGTCACACGTCCAAATAATAACTTAACGGTCACACGGGGTCCAGCGGACCGCACGCACTTAAACGAATCTTACTTGTATTCTATTTGATACATTGACTTAAATCTTGCGCCAAACTTTAATTTAACATTCCCTCTAAATGATTTAATCGTTTTTTTTTATGATTTTAAAATAGTCAAAAATCGATAAGAAAAAAAACTCACGAAATTTAACTTTTTTTACAAAAAAATTCATAGAAAGTTTAATTTTTGCAATATCGAAAAAAATCCAACGGCGTTTTACTCGGGAAACAATATATTTTTGAAAAAAAATAGAGATTTGAGAAACTTTGAAAAAAGTATATTTATTTTGAAGTCTGAAGTTACAAATTTCGATCAATCTCGTGAAATAGAAATGGTACATACTATAAGTCTAATTTCGAAAAGCCCTTCTGAACTCAAAATAGCCACAAAATTTGCCTGGGGTCCACTGGACCCCGTGTGACCGTTACGGGTTAAAGAAATGAATAATGTAAGAATATCGAGGAAAGTTTAAAACAACAAAGAATAACGTGCATCAAAATTTTGTTAAAATATGGAATAATCTTTAATTTCTCAACAAACATCAACTAACAATAACATTACATCAATATTACAATTTCCTACTCAATAATATAAATGTAATATATGTTGTACAACAAAACAGTTACATTGTGTAAGAATGAGTGAGAAATTATAACATTGAAGTAATGTTACTGTTAGTAGGTGTTTGCTGGAGCATTACAAAAAAATTATGAAATAATATTAAAGGTTCATATGGAAAATTTTATTAAGGAAAAAAACGATGACGTATACATGCTATCGTTTTTAAATGAGCTTTTACGAGTTCTGGGAAGTTTTATTCAATATCCCGACTGACATTTCAATTCAGGGAGTTTCAGATTGCGAGTTTTACATAGATGCTGAAGAATCTCGTTTTGAAATTACATTTAGTTTTATAGTCGACAGATTAATGTATTTTTCATTTTTATCGACGGATAATAATAAATGGTTCCGTAACACAATTAATATTTAGAGATTTCCTTGAGAAAGGGGGGATTTACAGCTCTTTTTTTCTCTTTCTTCACTCTATTGTATGTATGACGAACATGTACTTGCAGTAAGTAAAAAAAATATTATTTACATGCTCGCTCAGTTCGAATCGCAACATGTATCGCGATCGATAACTGAGCGAGCGAACAAATGGTTTTTTTTACTTAATTTATTGTGTAAGTAGAGTGTCCTAGATAAGAAAAAAGACCTCCCTCTCGTCTACAAACTATCCAAATCTTGATCTAGTAATATATGATCGTGATATCATTGATGTTAACTCCTTAAAGCATATATATATATATATATATATATATATATTGGTACAAAACAATTACAAGTTAAATTTGAGACTTATCGAACAGAATAATGCATCTATATCTAGTAAAAATATTCAGCTGACTAATCAAGACTATCGAACAAAAAATTTAAGATTGATAATGAAAATGTGCAAAAACAAATTTCTAAAAATAAAATATAAAAGTCTAAGTAAGTGTTTGCGAGAAGTTATGGACAATAAAGAGCAAGAAACTCAACAATTTCAAGTGTTATGTGAAGTACGCAATCATCTTAAAAATATAGAGAAATATAAGGCAAAATTAATTTGAATTAGATTAAAATTAGAAACACCGAAAATGCAAGTAAAATATCCAGATTATGTATTTGTTTTAAGTTCCGATTCGAAATAATGTATGAATAATTAAAAGTTTTGTAACAAACGTTGTGATACAGTTCTTTTCATTATTTAGCAAAACTCTTAATCTATTATGTACAACTTTTGTAATTTGCTAAACTATTACCATTAATTTTTTATTGGTTAATTTAATTGTTTAATATGTGTTTACACATTAATTTATTACTCTTAATAATGTTAAATTTATCAAAGTCTATAAATTTAATTTCCGTAACTTACAAAAATAATCAAAATTTTTATTTTATCGAAATTATCTCCTCAAAAATGAGAGAAAATGCCATGTAATAATTACCTAAATTACTATTGTGCTTATTATTTTATTTTAAGAAAATGGAAGTAATTTTCATTTTAATTATTTCATAGTTTAATGTTGATCGTACAAAAACGTTTTGTTGTTTTTTAATATATATTTTGTAATATTTTATAAACAATATTAGTTGCTTTATTTTTTGGAGTAATTTATGAAATTAATATTATAGAGATAATTCCGCGCTATTCCGCGTACATGGAGTCTTAGCATTAAGCGTCAACTAAGGTAAGTATTTATTCGTTGTGCTGTACGGTTTCGACGTATCTGTGCAAACGTTAAATCAATTTTTGTAAGAAATGAAGTTCACACTGTAGAACGCTGCGGGCCTCATGGTGACTATATCGGCGGCTGTACCGACTAATCAGGAAGCAAAGACAAGTTCGTGCTTCTCTTATTAGATATTATTTAGAACTTGAGTATTACAAGTACGCGTACGTGCTAAGTATTATTGAGGGATGAGGGAAGAAATAAAAAAAATTTGAATAAAAATATCCCGAAAATGCAAACAAGCACACATTTCTTTTTAGACTTTTTACAAATTTAATACTCCTGGATCTGTATTCCGTAACCGACAATTGTTGACTCGGTAAATTGTCATTGCGCAGGTATATATGGTAAAAAAAACTGTGTAACGACAAATATGGCAAACCGTGAACCGATAATTGTCGGTAGACTGTTACAACTCCGACAATCAATTTCTACATACAATATCTATTGTTGGCAACTTTTCATAAATGTCATAGATAATTCTAAACATGAAAGATGATGTGACACTGACACAATACAAAAAAATGCAATATTACTTTTTTCTCATTCAATAACATTTATTCTCATCTAACAACTTTCTTTATTTCTTTTCCTTTTCTTTGATGGTACATTAACAGTTTTTTCATCTTGCTTCTTTTTTTGAAAATAAATGTCCATCTTGATGATTTCTTTATTTTCTTTCTTCTTTTCCTTTCTTATCTTCGACAGTTTACTTTCAACTTTCTCATTTTGTTCTTTTTCATGATCAGCTTTCCACATATCGTTATCTATTTCCACCTGAAGTGCATTTTCACGTTTTACCCTTTGTTTCCTTAGTTTTTTCGCTCCCACCTCTATCGATATCTTTTTTTGTACATCTTTCGATTCATTCAATGCCAAATTATGATTAAAATTAGATAAATTACTACGAACATCCACTTTTTCTACTTTTTTTTCATTCTTTGACTTTACTTTACCTTTACTTTCTATTTCAGGAATTACAAATTCAACAATATTCGTCGTCGATATCTTCCTTTGCTCATCCATAGTTGTTGAAATTTGTTCTCTCTTCTTTTCCTTCTTCTTCTTCTTCTCCCCATATTGTTCTTCCTTATACACGGCGGTTTCATCTTTTTTGACATTCAAATTGGCCTTAATAAGATTTCTATATTCATTACCTCCCTTGTGTTTGCACTTTGGTAGAGTCACTTCAAAGTTTCTCTCGAATATTGCTACGAAGAAACCATTGCAAAAATCATCATCCGGCTTTGAATATAAACATGTATCCCTGCAGTTGTATTTTTCCGAGCTGAAGTTTGTCCAGTTATTTTTGAGCAATTGTCTAACTGGAACTAAACGATAAGCGTTACCAATATCGGCAAGAACTTCATCTACTACTTCCTCATTCTCTTCGGGATGTAAAGAACAAGTACTGTAGATTATTCTCTTTGCATTTGGAAAATTGAACAGCGCGTATCTAAGAAGATAAACTTGGAATGATTGTAGATTTTGCAAGCGTTTTAACTCGGGTTTGCCATCCATATTGCTTTGTTTTGGTCTGTCGACAATGCCTTTAACAAAAATTGTAAAATTATACAAAATGAAAATAATCGACATATTTTGTAGCAGAAAGTATGATTAAATAAACGATACTTTAGTAAGTGCGTTTTGTAAATAGGAAATAATGAGAGAACTATTTAAAAAAGTAAATATTTTAAATATGTTACTGCTCATATGATTAATAAATCAAACGAAGAGAATAAAGAACTTGAAAGAGCCATGACTAGATGTTCCTGTCAATATTCTATGTAAATTTTTATATATACTTTTTCTGTGAACTGTGCGTCGATTGAGTTATCAGTCTTGAAAACCATGTTGTTAGAATAGTAAATTCACATGATTTTAAACCGCTAATCGATTTAATATTTTGATGGTAATAAGCTTCTTATTAAATAACTGTAAAGAATTTTATTACGAAAAAATATCATTTCAGCCAGGATTCGAACTTGGAGCTTTTCGACTATCCGGGGCGAGTGTCTTAGCCAATTCGACCACTGACGTTTAGGTAATATTTTATCGCAATAAAAGATACATAGTCTAATAATATTAAAATACCGCATATTTATTTAAAAAAAATTATCTCCCAGTTTTTCCTACTCCTTTATTGTTCAGTATCAGCTATTTTTTTAGCTGTTAATTTAAAAATTATTTTATTTAAAAATAGGGGATTCTTTACCTGATCCAGAACAAGTCGGATCGACTAAAATATATTCCACATGTAAATATTGTTTTGGATCGAGAGTCAAGGCATCTTGATTAAGGGGTTCCACGCAGAAGGAATGAGTCTTTTTTATCTGATCGAATAAGGTTTCAAATCTTTTAGCATCAATCTCCACAGCATAAACTTTCCTATATAAAAACCATTTATACTAATATATATGTCTAAACTTCAATTATTTTATTTAAACTAATAAATAAAATATAGTTGTATAAAAAATATAAAATATCAGATTAAATATTTTATATATATATATATATATATATATATATATATATATATATATATATATATATAATTTCCTTTTGGTTCCATCTTTAATACACAATCTGATATCTGACAGCGACTGTTATTAAAGGGCAAACTGTATACCCATAATTTTGTAGTTTTGCTGCCACATAAGTAGCCTTCATACCGGGTGCGGCGCACATGTCCAACACTACAGAACCACTAACAGGATTCAGCAAGTGCACTGGCAAGCAGCTAGCCTGAAAAACACAAGATTTTAACGTAATTTATTAAACGTTTACGTTTAATTTATTAAAGATATTTCTAATAATTGATTAATTGATTAAATCTTGCTGATATTAATTCTTGTATTAGTAATCTACTAATAAAACTTGGTAAAATTGAGTAAAAATAAATTAATATTAAATTATAAAATTTCCTTCACACATTTGCACTTAGAGCTAATTAATCTCGTAACAAACATTATAACATTAGAATACTACAAAAAAATATCATTAATCTAGATTCTCTTATCTATATACCTTATCTTGAAGAATAAGTTCGCCATTTTGATAGCTGCTGTGTTCGTGAAAGAGTGTCAAGGGTGGAAAAACCAACATTTCAGGTATATGCAGATCTTGTATAAAATGGGGTTTTTTTAACTGTGATAAAGATTGTCGATATGAAGAATATGTTGTACTTTTGGGTAATAATTGCCATCCATCCTTCTGGAAGAGGGAGATGGCTTTTTCCACTGATAAAAGAAGAGTATTGACGCGAACATATCTAGGCTTTTGTACTGAAAAAGAAAAGAAAAATAGTCAAATCAGTCAGTTTTGGATACGCACGCACGCACATGCACACACCATACCACACTACACAACCACACACACACACATACACACACACACACACACACACACACACACACGCACGCACGCACAAATATCAACAGAAGGAGAGGAAGAGAGAAATCTGACCTAATAATAGAAAAGCAGAAAAATTGTTTAATTTTTCAATAAAGCAAATATATATGCATATTTTTTATAGATTAAATTTCTTTGTTGTACCTATATATGTATTTCTTTTTCAATAAGAAATTTTGAAGAAGACATTTAAGTGAAAGGAAATCAAATTTATATTAAAATTTTAATTATAATATATTAAAAGTTTGGTCTAAATTGTAACTTAAAAAATCTAATGAAATTTAATATTTCTTATCAATCTGTTATCAAATCTGTTTTAGTTACACTTTCCAGTATTTTTATTCATGTAAAACTAGAAACATATATTTTATAAGATATATATATTAGAATGAGAATTCGCAGAGCGTATTCTCTAAAATAAGTATGCAAATTGGCAAAATAATAATTTAAATGATTTTGGAATAACGATAAAAAAAATGATTAATGTTTACTACTTCTTGTATATAAATATATCAAAATAAAGATATTTTTTGGAAGGAACTTGGAGGTCAACTTGATTTTTGAAAAGTAAAATATTGTATTTTTTGTTATTTTATTATGTAACGATTGTTCATCATTATGTACAGTCTTTATTTAAACATAAATCTATTATTTACATCTCTTTTAGTTATTTTAAACTTGTTTTTTCTCTATATATCTTCTCTATCACATGCATATACATGTATTAATTAGATACATAGTTTTTTAGTAACGAAAAATGCTTATTTTTTTATATAATGAGAAAATTAATTGACGTTTTGTAAACTTTCTTAGAGGAAACTTTTTAATCAGCTTTCTTGTTCAAACTCTCTTTGGACTCTATTCTAATTTCATCTTTGCTTTGTTCCTTCTCCTCGATAGACTCATTTAATGCCTGATAAGCATAACAGGAGATAATCAAGTTGACTGTGACTACAGCAGCCAGTACAGAAACATAATTAGTCACGGCGGTATCAGTCTGGAATTCTAATATCATGAAACGTTGTATTCCAAAGAAGGCAGCAAATGGCAAAGTAAACATGGCGACACTATAGAGGAACAACGTTCCCAGTACCGCAGCTGGACCCATCACGTAGTTGTTCTTTCTGTCGCAAATCGATTCCCGATGACAAGATCTACTTTGATAATCTTGCAGCTTTCCAGCTCTAACTTGTTTGTTCGGTCGACTGGATAATATTCTGCAGTTGCGAATAATCAGGACCATAAAGAAGAATGCCTTTACTGCGCTACGACGAATCTCCGAAGACTGAATCTCTGTAAAAATGCAAGCACGCTGTGATTATTAAGTTACCTTTTTCTTTACAAATGATGGGAGTCTCTATGCAGCCTGAGGCTCTTTGACTCCCTTTCTCAGTCTGTCTTTCGTAAGCTAGATGGTTAGGACTG
>CABEGB010000756.1:239296-272595 GCA_901521435.1 Crematogaster levior
ATTTGGCACAAAACTCGACATCTTCATTGTTAGAAAAAATATTTTTGCGTTGCGATATGTGCTGGTATTACGACTGGTTATTGTTGACAGATGTCCAAGCTATTAAAAAAAACACAACTTCAGACATGTATGTCGACTACATGTGTCGTTAGCGCCATCCATGTGTGAAACCCGGAAACTTAGTCGCGCACCTAGTATTTAGTTGGGTGTTATACGTGTGTGTGTTACTTTACAGATGTGATGGGTGTGTGCATGTGTGCGCTGGTTCGCAGGGGTTCTCTGGAGGAAGGCGTCAAGGCCTTTACAAACAGGGTGAGGGTGAGTGTGTGTACGTGCGCGTGCGCGCGTGTAAGTGTGTGTAACGATTTATTAGATACAGGAGTTATCGACCACGCGGTATGTACAGCGGCGAGATTATCTACTACGCAGTGTGTACAGCGGCGGATTTATCTACTACGCGGTATGTACAGCGACGGACTCATCTACTACGCGGTATGAACAGCGGGCTTATTTACTTCCTGCTCTGGATCGTGCCTCTGTGCGGAATGATCGGAAGCACCCGATCGGTAGAATCGTGGTAACGAGCTCATGTCAGAAGCAGAATCAGGACAGGATGGGTCCTCTTTGCTTCGCTCGGCGCGCTTATATATCCACTCCGAAGTGGGTAGCCGGGTGGGGGAAACACGTGCTCGCCGTGTCATGTCGGCCATACAGTGTTGACGGAAGCGCGTGTTGGTATGTGTTGGTACTGGTGAGCCACGTGTGCTACGGCTGATGATCGACCAGAGGGGGAAGAGAATTAGTGACGAGGTAGGTGAATCGTCACATCACCCCTCCCTTTTGCATTTTAGAGTTTTAGGGTTTTCAAGTAAATACTAGTCGTTTTATCTACATACGTTCCATTTTCGCCAGCACATTTGGCGGCCGACTGGGTTGAACCTCAGAACTCATACCTCGGTAGAGGTGCGGGCCCGATACTTCCGATTTCGGAAGACGTTCGTCTACGGGACTAACACCGTCTCCTTGGTTGACAAGGTGACCTGACTGACTTTGGATGTGTCGTGGTCGGTGAATCTCGGGCTGGTCGGCCGGCTGCGTATGCCGGTCTCATCGGTCGCGTGTTTGCCTGGCCTGGCGGGCGCTCAAAAGCGCGGCGCAGTGTGGCCCCAGGTGGTTTGGGAGCCCAGATGTTGGTCGGCTGAGTCGTTTTCTCCGCTGCTGGCGCCGAGTGGCGTCGTGGAAGATCTGGCTGGTGGCTGGTCGGCCAGAAACTCGGCGTGCCGTCGGGAAGTGGCATCGCCTCTTTGTGTCCACTCGCGGAGGTGGCCGATGTCCGGCGAATGGGTACGGTCTTCGGTTTTCGGGGGCTGGCTCCAATTCGTCTAGATCAGCAATATCGCCTAAGAGTTCTTTGAATAGTGCTCGCTGTTCTATTTTTGGTGTCACTCATAAACTACTTGCTTCGCGTTTCTGTTTATATATCTTGAGGTTGGCAGCGAAGCGTGAGGTGTTCGAACTTTCAAAAATTTTCCGACGCCGAGTGTTTTCATTGTTCGTTGCCCTCTTTGTTAATGTTTCGGGATTTTTCTACCGGCGCGAGTTTTACGTCCTGCACGTGGATGTGCCGGTGCCACTGTCCCCGCGCTTCAGGCAGAACGACTATAACGGGCGACTCGATTTTGCGGACTTCCATCGAGCCGCTATATCGGGACGCTAACTTTGCATTGAAGCTGATTGTCTTTTTCGAGAGAGGGTGTTCGCACTTCCACACGATGTCTCTAGTGTGGGGTCTCCAGCCCCGGCATCGCAGATTGTGATCCTGCTTTTAAAAAGCTCGAGCTATGTTGACTCAAACGACTTCGAAAGCTTTCTCTAGCCATCGGTTAAGGTGGTAAGGCTTCGCCTCAGTTGCGGGTCTGCGTTCGTCCGGGTGGGGGAAAGCGAGTTCCGACCATGATTCAGATACGCCGGTGTATATCCGGTAGCCTCGAGCGGCGTTGTAAGGAGGCAAATTGCTCGTCCCACCAGTGATTGTTTTTTCTCGTATATCGGGAAATCATGGTTTTGATCCGGTTAATCCATTCGACCGGGTTGCAGTGGGACCGTGTATCGGTGCAATCTTGTGTTTGATGTCAAACGCCCGGAAGGTTTCGACCAGCTGAGTCGATTTTAGCTGCGTCCCGTTATCGGAGATGATTAGTTCAGGGCATCCGTGCCGGTAGCTGATGCTTCTCTTCAGGATCGCTTGGGTGACGGCCGGAGCGGTAGCTTGGCGCAACAGCTTTAGTTCGGGTCACTTAGTAAGGCGGTCTTGCATTACCAGTAACATGTGTGTCCTTGGTCGGAGCGCGGCCAATCAAGGGTTACCTGTTGCCATGGTCCGGTGACGGGAGCCGTGTGGAGGTTCCCCGCAATTTGCCGGTGACGGCTTTGTGGCCCAGGCACAAGGAGCACTGTCGCACGCACCGGGTGATGTCCTGAAACATGCTCGGCCAGTAGAACAGTCGACCCATGCGGGCATGATTGTTTTGCCTACTCCGAGATGCCCGGCGATCAGGGTGCCTCGTGGTGCCTTTCCAGGATCTGGCGTTCCCCCCTAGGAACACAACGCTTCCACTGAGTGGCCGGGTCGAAATCCCTCCCAGAAATCTGTATCGTGCAGGACGTGTTTGAACAGTGCTGTAGTTAGTAGTCCGAGAAGTCGGTGGGTTGCCGTGTCACGTTATCCCGAAGTCGGTAGTACCACTGACACTTAGGGCGGCAACCTTGTTAGCGCTCCCCTTCCGGATGTCGAAATCATACAGTTGGAGCTCGAAGAGCCAGTGGCTAAGACGACCGGTTGATTCTTCCAGCTGTTGCAGCCATTTGAGCGACTGGTGATCGATCACCACCATGAAGGAGTACTCTTCCAGGTACCTCCTCATTTTCCGGATTCCCCACACGACCGCGAGGCGTTCAAACTCAGTAGCGCTATGATTCTTCTCGGTCCCGTTTAGCATGCGGCTGGCATAAGCGATGACACGCTTTCCCTCGTCCAGGTGCTGCGGAAGCACAGCTCCGAGACCATCTCGGCTGTCGTCCGTCTGCAGGACGAATCGTAGGAAGAAGTCGAGGCAGGCCAGTACCGGCGCGGAGTTAATGCATCTTTTAAGCTTTGGATGCGGCCTCTTCGTTTGTATCTCAGGTTCACCTAATGTCCTTCCTGGTGAGTCGGGTAAGCGGGGCAGCGAGGGCAGAGAATATGGCCACAAAGCGTCAGTACCAAGATGCCATGCCTAGAAATTGACGTACTCGGCGGATTGTTGTGGGTGCGAGCCAGTTGGCTACCGCGCTGACCTCGTGATCGGCTCAAATCCCGTGGCTATCCACCACGTGGCCCAGGTAGTGATCGCAGCAGAACTGGCATTTCTCTGGATTAAAGCACAGGTAGGCTTCGCGTAGGCGGCAGAAAGGCGTGTGCGTTCGCGTGCTCGCATGTATGCTTATTAGTTAAGCGGCGGACTTACACACTATGCGGTATGTACGGCGGCGGACTTATTTACTACGCGATATGTTGTTACATCTCAGTAAATCTCTTTCTCTTATTATACATGTATTCTACCTTTACAAAAGAGTTCATCTAAATTTTTCTTTCGAGCATTCCAGAGGCTCTCACCGATATAGATAAAGGTTTATACGTTCAACCATCTCTAAGATAAGAGACAGCACCATTGACGCGTTAGACTACGAGATTGCTACAACCAAACCATTCCGATCATTCTCGAATAAAGAAATTTAATTTCCTTTTACTTTCTCTCAGGAAACTCTTTTGTAAAATAAGTTACATGCATGCGTCTATAATAACTAAATAATTTTAGCAATAGGATAAAAATCTTCCTGAATGCGAGGACGAGTAAATCATTAAAGTTACATTAAAATAATACTTGTCGAAATATCTTAAGATCTAGAAAAGATAGAACAACGATTCAAAAAACACGATAGACTCCCCTTGCATAAGGATAAACAGCCTAGAAAAACTAATCAAATTTTTATTATAAATATATAGTTTAAACTTTTAGAATTAAGTCGAGACTCCGTAGAGTCAGGAGTGGGGCTTACGCGGAGCTCTGCTCTCCCTTTTCTTATCTTAAGTAAGCAAGTGCGAGTATAAGCCCTGCCAAACTTAAAGAATGTTGATTGGTTCTTGAGAGATCTATTAGGATATAAAAGGAGCTGCCAAAAAGCAGACACTCACAGTTTTTTCCAGACAGCTCAGTCAGTCGAATCAAGCAACACAATTCAAGCACAATCCAGTTTGGAACACGGTTCGCAATTCTTTCCTAATTTTTCCGAGTCCTCCTCGAGTTTTTCATAACGAATTTAATTCAAAGTGAGAACCATAGTCGCACTTCCTTTATAGTTTTATGTAGTATTTTTTATAATATTTTTTATTTTTTTTTCTTTTTTTTCAATAAATTGAAATAGTATTTATAATTCTGATGGAAGTTGAATCTCTGCTCTGCCTCGAGTCTAAATCCTTACCAATTTACACTATACACAACAATATCCAAGGAGTTGTTACAATTGTCGCTGCCATTAGTGTGGCCCCAATCTCCAGGACTGTCGCTGCTAATAGCGTGGTCCCCGTCCTCCCAATAACGATTCCTTGGTGCGTTCTATCGTAACTATTATTTTTCTTTTATGCCTTCTAAAGGCGGACGACGAGTGCGAGTAAAGAGATTGAAATTTCAAATTAAAACAGCTTTTATTTTAGACCAGGATCCTTTTCCTTTATTCCAAAAATTGGCGCAATTAGGAAACAGATACGAACAATCAAGAGTAAATTCAGTGCCCGCGTATATTCTTAATAAACTAGAAATCAACCTTAAATTTCCTAGCAATAAAAATATTCCCAAAGGCGAAGACTTGCCTATAGACTCCGCAATCTCTTCGGGACAGGATTCCGAATCGTCCTCCCCTCTAACTATCCAATCCTCCCTCCTATCAGTCAATCCTAAAACTGCACGACTTGATCTCCGTTCCCAGGGTAAAGTGCTTAAATGCATTGACTCAAAAATAGGAGAAATTTTATTGTTTTAATACGACGTAACAATGTACAGCGGCGGGCTTATTTACTACGCGGTATGTACAGTGACGGACTTATCTACTACGTGGTATGTGCAGCGGTTGTCACGGTTGTGGACCCTCGGTGGAGCCGCGATGCGGAGGTGACCCGATGGTTGGTCGCGTGACGGTTATGCGGAAGGCGGACGGGATCTCGATCTGGGAGTCGGTACCCTGGGAGTATCCAAGGAGGATTACACAGGTAGGCCGAGCCGGGAACATCCAGTTCAGTGTTTGCACTCTGAGAGCGCCCGGATGAGGACGGAAGCACCCGTGCTTCTGTGCGGAATGATTTGGAACACTCGATCGGTAGAATCGTTGGTAAGGAGCTTGGTCGTATCAGGAGCAGGATCGGGACAGGACTGGTCTCTTTGGCTTCGCTCGGCGCTTATATACCCACTCCGGAGTGGGTAGCCAGGTAGGAAAACATGCGCTCGCACCGTGTCATGTCGGCCGTACAATGTTGACGGAAACGTGTCGGCGTGTGGTGAGCCACGTGTGCTACGGCTGATTGTCGGCCGGAGGAGGAAAAGGATTAGTAACGAAGCAGGCGAATCGCTACATTGTTAACTCTTTCAAACATCAAATTTGCATGAGTGGCACGTCATCGAATCCACCTTGGCATCCCTCGAAAAATTTCAGGATCGCGATAGCGGATAAGTGTTGTTGCGTATACTTAATTTAACCATTAATGTGAACAAGTATAATTCTTTGCACGCGGGTTGTTAGATGGAAATATCGCGAGAATAAAACTGAAGAAAGCAGTGATCAATGTGCAATCAACGGTCAATGCATGCTTCGCGTGGTTGGTAATCGCTGCACTGTACCCTGCTAAGAGTCACGCCATCGAGGCCGCGGTCGAACAAAGTTATCTTATAAAAATTGTTCTATTTGATAAAAAAAAGACGCACACAAGAGTTGAAATGTAATTATGACCAGACGAGTTGAAATGTAATTATGACCAAGAGGCATTAGCCAAGGCGGTTTTGACTAAAATAAACAAATCTGCAGCTGATGAAAAATGTAACTTCTAAATACAGTTTTAGCCATGTATATGAATTTAGGTTTGTTAAAGTACGAATACTAAATACGAAATACTTTTCGTTCGTATAATTTAAGTTTATTTAATGACAAGAATTATCCACCTTATAAAAAATTAAGTGTTGTTAAAAAAAATTGTTACTCAAATAATATTACAATAACAGCGGTGCATATGTGCACTTACAATCTCTACTAGACCATACAGTAAATCGAATCGTTTATTCAATACATTCTTTAAAATCAAATGATGCAAATAGAAAAAAATTCATATTAATATACATAGGAAATAGGGTATGGACGGAGCTTCCGGCCAGCAAACGATAAACAGAGATGGAATGTCGACATGAACCTTTCAAATCTTTCAATGAAAAAGAACTATCAATAGAATTATCTACAATTAAAGCTGAGATCCCAGAAAATGAATTATTGGATAAATCTATATTCATTTAATTTCATTTGTGCCACTACGTATAATCGCAGAAGAATGGAGATATTTTATAGATAAACAATTGACCTTCGTTTGTACGATATTGTCGGCCCATTAAATTTAAATTCATAAAAGAAACTTCGACAACATCTTTACGAAAATACAATTTTTACGCAGAGAAAATTCGTAATTGGTTCTAATCATTATAAAGAGAGATAATATTTCATTTACAGTGTCTTATAATTTAAAGTGTAGTATGATAAACGGAAAAGTTTGTAACGTACTAACAGACCAAAAATCATGCAATATTTGCTAAACTAAGATGGATGATCTAGCCTTCATAATGTCTTTAGAAGATAATAAACAAAATTATCAGTTTGGATTATCCACTCCATTGCTGGATTCGATTCATGGAGTATTCTCCTTTTTGCTTATAACAATGATTTTAAAAAAGGTTACGTTTTGGAGAAAATAAAATAAAAAAAAAAAAAAAAAAAAAGAAATCCAAAATAAAATAAAGGCTCGGCTAAGTATTAGTAGAGATATCGTTAAAGGATACGGAACTAGTAATGACGGCAATACAGTCAGATTTTTTGAAGAGGCAGAAACAGTATCTGAAATACTTGGAACTAATGTAATGTAAATTTAATTCAAAAATTTAGTACAATATTGCAGGTTTACTTTTTACATCGTTCTTTGTTTTTGACATTTTCTTTCATGGTTTAGAAGTCAATTTGGATAAATTTGAATTATACACGACCAAAATTGCAAAATTGTTTGTCGAGCAATAGAGTTGGTATAAGATGCCTCCTGCAGTACACAAGGTTTTGATACATGGTAGAAAACTAATGGAGGAATTTTCCATTCCTATCGGTAATTTATCTGATAAAACTCAAGAAGCTAACAAAAAAATTTTCAAAAATGCACAAGAGTACAATAGTTGTTTTTGTTCTCGACGAACTAATAATGAAAAAATCCTTCATTATTTGCTCATTTCTTCAGATCCTGTTATTAGTGCAATACGATTAAAAAAGATAAAAAAATTAAAGAATTATCTGAAGAAGCAAAACAATTGAAGAGCAGGATTAATAGTGAGGAAATTTCGTAAACCAAAAAAATATATTTACAATTATTTTTAATTATTTCACCAATAAAATTTAAATTTAAAGTATAATAATACATTTAATAATATAGTTATTTTTTATTATTGACATATAATTCAAAATTTTTATTAGTTCAAATTTACGTACATAAAATTAATTTTAAAATTTGGTCCAAATAGTCTTCTCCCCCTCCGCAAAATAAACACTCCTGAATGGATACATAACATATCAATCCATAATCTAAACATACATCCTTCACTTTACATATCTCGTAAATTTCATCGAAATCCATTCATTTTTACAGATTTTACAGATTTTTGATCGTTTTTTGCCGATTTGCCCCACTGTGCACCATGAGGAGTAGCGAGTATTTCCATTATACGTCAGTGCTTAACCTTCAAGATATAGAGTTTCCAATAACTCTAAAAGACATTAATAAATTCGAACGTTTCAATAACGTGTCAATCATCGTATACGGTATCGAAGAGCAGAAGACACTAAACGTTCTTTTGCTACGACTTACCGGTTACAAAAGAGAGAGATATGTCAATTTGTTGTACATAGAGGATCTACGTGACAACAACGTGGGATGTTTCGCGTGAATCAAGAATCTATTCCCCCTCGTGAGCTCGAAACTTAGTGGAAAAGATTATAATGTAAGACTATCTATCTCCTCCGCAATATCCCCAGTTTAGAGGCGTACGCATCCGCCTATCGTAACTACACAATGACGTCACGGTGACGTCTACGTCTCTTATTGGACGATGCAGGTCACACGACCTGATTTGTGGTGGTTCGCCAACGGACAAAGGCAAGCAACGGCGACTCTTGCCTCGATAGCCGAAATAAACGGTCATGCGGTTCGGATGCTCTTTATTACGCGCCTTTAAAGGAATTAAGTAGAGATAGCGAGCGCATATACGCAACGGACAAGCACTTAATCCTAGTCAACTCACAAGTATCGAGTCAGTGCAATAAAGTTAAAGCCAAATCTCGAACTAGTGTCTCAGCTTATTCTAAACCCGCTGTCGGTGAACGTTCCCCTTTTCTACGTTCTAAATCCTGATTTCCTAAGAGTTCTTGTTATCTAAAATAACCTCTAAACGAGCTCTTACAATAAGAAATATTTTTGCGATCTCTACACAAGTGCACATCACAATAAAATTTACAAAAATAATTTTTTATACTTGAAATATATTTAAAAATATTGTTTTTCAGATGTCCGCACTACTTTGACACAAACGAGAAATTATCCGCGCACAGCGTCGATTGTGGAAGGATGAACAACTATGTGATCAAACCGAGCGAGAACGACAAGTGGCTCAGCTTCGTCAATTGGGGCAACAAGGAACGAGCGGTATACGCTGATCTCGTGTGTACCCTGAAGAAGACCGATAAGGATTCGACTACGCCTACGTACACGTATCAGCATCACCAGGTATTCAGCGTAGAATACTATGTGCAATGTTCGTACGATGACTCATTATCAATGTATCGGTTTCGTCGCGATAAAGATCACATACTGTAATTGTCGGCAAACTGAAAAAGTTAGCGCATCGCGTAACAATCTTTTCCGCCAATGTTTCCCCATGGAAACTATCTCGAAGGAACAGTGGCATACAGTAGCACGATAGTGTTACATATGCGAGAAACCGTTCACGCAGGACGATTGTCGAGTACGCGATCATTGGCTTAGTTTCCACCGAAGCATCTAATCCGGCGTAGAACCGAATTTGAGTCGATGGAAACGCGATAGATTAACTCATTTCACTCCCGTTTTGATCCACCAAGATAATCGGAGTGGAAGCGAATTGACACTAAAGTTTAGCTGGTGGAAACAGTCGAAAGTAGGTAATGCCAACCTCTATATTTTTTACTATTGGCTATTCTAGCTCTATTTGTACATAACCTGGCTTATAGTTCTCTCTGCTTCTACTGTACATATCGTCAAAATGGAAAATAAATGATATTTGGTCATATGTTGAAACGGCAACTTTGTTCAACTTTCTACTGTGTTAAAAACAAAAATTAAATTGGCTGTACTGAAATATCAATCTTCTTCACTCCTATTTCACTTCCAGTAGAAACAGCATAATAAATTTGTTCTGCACCGAAGTAGAATCGGATTGAAGACTTCGGTGGAAACTAGACCATTGTCATCTGACTGGACCATGGACGTAGGAAATATATGGGCGGAGTGTAAACGGCATTTCTAGGCGAGGGGTATGAAAGCCTGTGAAGTGAGGGGAAATCTCTGGCGACCATATTGGTTCATCATATTTGAGCATATATATATTATGTTCTATATATAATCTTGATCTATTTACACGCCATTAATATAATGGGGCTTACGGGACTTTAGCCATTTTAGCCACAGTACATTTGTCATTTGCTGTGCTCACATTTGATTACGGTCTTGACTGGTCCTGACGTTATACTCATACGACGTGTATAATGGAAGAGAAACAAGAACCGGCGCTAAAGGAAAGTCTCATCTTAAAAAGTATCACGCCAGAAATTGCGGAAAGTGATAGAAAACTTTTTGAGAAATAAGAAGATATCAACCAGTTATATGTTCGATTACATCAAGCACAAGAGGAGAAAAAATCAGAAGAATACGCGCACTTCATCAGCTTTAATTTAGCTAAGACGCGTAAAGAAATACAAAAATTTAAAAAAAAGTAGCGGAGTTGACCCTCAAGTGCAAAACGCAAAACCAGATAATCCAGGGCAAAAAGAATCAAGAACAAAAAATTAAATCTCTTACAAAAGAGATACAATTTTTAAAAGAAAGTCGAGTAAAACAAATGAAGCAAATGCACAATGCCGAAATTAATTTCACAAAGTGGAAAAAAGCCAAAGAAACAGAGATCAATAAATTAAAAAAACAAGATCGTAAGCGTGCTTTCGAAATGGCAAGAATGAAAGTAGAGAGACAATAAACAAGAGATGGCTATAAGAAAACAATGAAGGACGCTCTTGCAGATAACAAAAAATTAAAGAAAAAGTATATGCAGCTGCTGTGTTCTGCTCTGTGCGTGTTGTGGGTTAGGTATGCTGCGTGTGGAACATTGAAAACGTGGTAAAAAATTCGTATTTTGCAAGTTTTGCAACGAAAAAAATAGTGATTGAATTACGTATGTGTGTTGTTATCTACATAAGATGCCTGATTGTTGAGCAAAATCCTGCAAGAGTACTCCTGCAGGAATACTCAAAAGCAGAAAAATAAAGAACAATTAAAATGGGAAGATTCTTACGGAAAAAGAATTTTATTTCACAGATATGGCTAAACATACGGCCGTAAGAAATATTTTTTACGTTCGCATGATTAAATATTATTAATATATGTATATGCTAAAAATATTGGGTAAATCTTCGGAAGTTACACGTGTTCGAAATCGAGAAATCGACAACGTGTTTTCCATGTATTTTTGCCTCCTGAAAACGAATATCATAGCAGAAATTGGCGCTCGGCAATATCCTGGCCGCTATCTTGAAAAAACAGCCAAAAAACGTGTTTTTTTCTAGTTTTTTGCATTTAACTTGAAAAATACGAATCGTACGAAAAAATGTTTCAAACAAAAAATGTAGAGCATGAAATTCTCTACAAAAAAGGTGGTATGCATTTTTATCGTAATCGCAAAAGGAAGCCTGTAAAATAGTGATGAAAGTAACTAGTCATACGCTTGTCCTCCTTTAGCTGAGTTTCTCGATAGTGAAGTGGATTACAGTTTCCCTTATATGCGAGCGTCTTGACGCGTTCGATTATCTACTTATGCTACATTTAATGTCTGCAGTAAAATGTCCGAAATTGATACCAATATTGTTTTCAGCGAGATCACTCATAGCAGGTTCACTCACCTTGCTTATAGTGAAAAATACTGCGTGGAGTTTTTAGTGTCACGTAATATTTTGAAAAGCACATTAAAGTGCCCCAGGTGCAATGCGATTATTGACCTGAATAAAGATTCGCTATTATTTCGATGCAACAAGATGGTGACCCGAAAGAAAAAAAAGAAGGTCCAGTGCAACTTTTCGCAAAGCGCAAAAGTTGGTACATGGTTGCATCATACACATCTTACCCTTTCGACAGTGTGCATTTTTGTTGCACACTTCCTGTGGATTCCGCTTCCACGGTGGAACTTCATCTCTAATGACCTAGATTTGTCTTCAGAGACAATTGTGAACTGGAGTTCATATTGCCGAGAGGTATGTGTGCACTGGGCGGAAAAAAATTCGGAGAAGCTGGGCGGTTTTGGCAAGACGGTGGAAATTGATGAAGCGAAATTCGGCAAGCGGAAGTACAACAGAGGTCGCTTGGTTAAAGGGAAATGGGTATTCGGAGGGTACGAGCGCGAATCAAAAAAAATTTTTGTCGTTCCAGTTGAAGACCGGACAAGTGATACCCTTCTTGAATGCATAAAACAATGGATTCTTCCCGGAACGTGCATCATTTCCGATAAATGGAAAGCATACAATTGTTTGTCCGATGAGGGTTTCATTCATTTGTCGGTCAATCACAGTATGAATTTTGTAGATCCTGATTCAGGCGCACACACGCAATCGATAGAGCGCACATGGAGAGAAGTTCGCGCTAATATTTCAAAATATGGGACATCGGAAAATCAGTTGGGCACGTACTTGGCTGAATACCTGTTTAAGCGTGCCCATTCTCCAAAGGAAAGGATAGATGTGTTTTTTCGATTAATAGCGGAGTTTCAAGAGGCAATATCGCATGATGAAGTGCTGGAGAGTGAGGATTCTGACGCGTGAAGAAATACAGGGTCACAATCGCAACGAGCAACGTTCACAGCGCGCGCGCGCAACGTTCACAGCGCGCGCGCGCACACACACACACACCAGAGAGGGTTTGGAGTCGGTAAATACCGTGGAAGTGACGAACCATGGGGTCCTGATCTCTGATGTGACACACACACACAGACATACACACACACATACATGTATACACATGGAGTGCATAGTTCCTGGCTTCCCCGTGGTGCACTCTGGGTACATATTTATGCATAATAAGTACATAGCGAACAGGGACATTATTGTAGTGCAGTAACATTGCTGGCTGTATGTGTCAACCTAGCGGGTGCTAGGGTTAGCCCATAGACCCCTCCTTTTATATCCACAGGCTGGTGTGGGTGATAGATGAATCTAAGTGACATTTGGTGTCTGTTACCGACGCATTTCTTTTTATATTCCAGCGGTAATGCGTCCACCTAGGGTGTGCCTGCGTTCTGGGGGGCTCCGCTCCCCAGACCCCCCTTTTTATACTAACCTAACCTCCAACCAAAAATCATGGGTGATAATCGGATCCTATTTTGGTAATTATTTAGATAAGTATACTTTTCAACGCAAAGCGAGGTTCCACATGGGTTCGCGACTTTCCACGCGTATACTATTCTACTGCGTTCGCCGCCTCCCCCGCGAAGCGGGGGGGGGAGGGATGGGGGTTGAGACGGTGAGAGAGTTGAGTTCTACATCGTTGGCCACGCCTCCACGCAACGAGTTGATTATAATTTAAATTTATTTGACTAGTAAAGTGCACAACATGTGAGTAACTTGTCAAATAAATTTAAATTATAATCAACTCGTTGCGTGGAGGCGTGGCCAACGATGTAGAACTCAACTCTCTCACCGTCTCAACCCCCATCCCTCCCCCCCCCGCTTCGCGGGGGAGGCGGCGAACGCAGTAGAATAGTATACGCATGGAAAGTCGCGAACCCATGTGGAACCTCGCTTTGCGTTGAAAAGTATACTTATCTAAATAATTACCAAAATAGGATCCGATTATCACCCATGATTTTTGGTTGGAGGTTAGGTTAGTATAAAAAGGGGGGTCTGGGGAGCGGAGCCCCCCAGAACGCAGGCACACCCTAGGTGGACGCATTACCGCTAGAATACAAAATGGAGTGCGGGCACCTCCATTTTCGAATTCTAAATGTCACCTATTTCCTGCAGTTCAAAAGGAAATGCTATTCATCGCTCATTTGCAAGCTTTCTGTTGATATTACGAAGAAAATGCATACCACCTTTTTTGTAGAGAATTTCATGCTCTACATTTTTTGTTTGAAATATTTTTTCATACGATTCGTATTTTTCAAGTTAAATGCAAAAAACTAGAAAAAAACACGTTTTTTGGCTGTTTTTTCAAGATAGCGGCCAGGATATTGCCGAGCGCCAATTTCTGCTATGATATTCGTTTTCAGGAGGCAAAAATACATGGAAAACACGTTGTCGATTTCTCGATTTCGAACACGTGTAACTTCCAAAGATTTACCAAATATTGTTTTTCATACGTTTATATAATTTTTACAATATGCAATGTATAAAGGTTCAGATATCATACTGTGGCTAACCTCACATTACATGAAACCTATAAAATTATATTGTCTGAAAAATCCTAATTTCATAATATTGTAGAATTCCTGCGGTGTCAGAATAGCGTAAAAAATGGCTCGATGTAATGGATTTGTGTGACGCTACAGTACCACAAAAAGCATTTTTTTTACTCATTACATTTTAAAGAAAAAGATTTAGATCAAACGTCTCTTGTTTGTACAAGACTTAAGACTGGTGCCTTCGGTGTGTATAATGAATTTTATTACAACTAATCTACAATTAATAAGTGCGGCAAGTACAGCGTGTTCACTCAGTGATCAATATATCTCTCAATATGCTAATAACTTGTAATATAAAAGAATATTGGGCAATGGGTGCTGATATTTAGTGCTAGAACCTAGTACCGTAAGCATCACCACCACTACGAGCATAGCTCACGACCGACATCATTCGGAAAAAAAAAAAAAAAAAAAAAAAAACAAATAGAGATAATCAGAGAAAAAGTGGGAGAAGAAAAAAGCGACTTTAATTGTTCATGCGGGAAATGTTAAGTTCATTTGATAATCGTTATCGAGAGTCAAGGACAAACTTTATTGGTCACTTTATTATAACTAAGGTGACGAATTTCTAGCTAATTGCGTGAGTCAGTGCTGAAGGGGATTTTCTTTACACGCGCAGCTGATGATCTATCTTACATCATTAGAAAGAAAATAAATAAGGATGATCAGTGTGAAAGAAGAAAACAACTTTATCATCCACATGGAGTGATTTTGAGATGAAGCCTATCTACGTTGATTAAAACCAATTCTGAGATAAACCGCAGGCGATTTTCTTTATTGAGAGCCTCCCCAGTTTTTCAACATGGACAAGATAGATACTTTAATAACTAGCGAACTTCCAGTCAACACAATTGTGTGAGACGGCGCTAAATGGATAAAAGCGTATGGAAGACAATTCGGGGCAGAGCGGATACGAATCGCTCTGGATAGATAAATGTGCGGCTCGAGGAAATAACGATTATCAACGCAATGCAACAAATAGGAGTTGACGAGAATTGTCGAGCTCGGTGGGGACCACTGCATACACAATCTCCATTACTCCATAATACACGTTTTCACCATGTTCATTTATGTATAGTCTCCAATGTAATCTCGGTTATGCATACTATG
This sequence comes from Crematogaster levior, assembly GCA_901521435.1. Classification (NCBI taxonomy): domain Eukaryota; kingdom Metazoa; phylum Arthropoda; class Insecta; order Hymenoptera; family Formicidae; genus Crematogaster; species Crematogaster levior. Next base: position 254,491 of record CABEGB010000756.1, read on the forward strand.
TTGTTTTATTCATCCAAAAATTTTTTCTTTTTCAGAAGAAACAAAAAATTGAAATTAAATTAATGTTAGAAGTATATAAAATCTTCAATTAGATTTTCTGGGCATTTAAAATTAATTTTATAATTTATAAGGACAACAATCAGATGTCCTTTCGTCGATGCCAGAGCTCAAGCCCACGAAACACCATTTGACCTTTTAGCCAATTTAAAGAGATTTCTGATACGACTCAACAATAACCGGCTGGAACAAGCAAGATTTTTCCTTACTATACCAACATGAGGATATCAAGGTTTCTCGCGTAGACCAGTTTTTAAGCATCTTGGATCAGCGGACCTCTCCACTGTGACACCAATGACGCCACCAGAGTGTACCTAGGCAAATGCAATCCATCCGCAACCTCCCCCCCCCATACGTGACACAACTAGGTCGCGCACCTAGTACCGTAAGCATCACCACCACCACGAGCATAGCTCACGACCGACATCATTCGAAAAAAAAAAAACAAACAGAGATAATCAGAGAAAAAGTGGGAGAAGAAAAAAGCGACTTTAATTGTTTATGCGGGAAATACTAAGTTCATTTGATAATCGTTATCGAGAGTCAAGGACAAACTTTATTGGTCACTTTATTATAACTAAGGTGACGAATTTCTAGCTAATTGCGTGAGTCAGTGCTGAAGGGGATTTTCTTTACACGCGCAGCTGATGATCTATCTTACATCATTAGAAAGAAAATAAATAAGAATGATCAGTGTGAAAGAAGAAAACAACTTTATCATCCACATGGAGTGATTTTGAGATGAAGCCTATCTACGTTGATTAAAACCAATTCTGAGATAAACCGCAGACGATTTTCTTTATTGAAAGCCTCCCCATGAAAGTTTTTCAACATGGACAAGATAGATTAAGACTAGGACTAAAGATGCGCGTTATACGTGCACTCATGGACATTAATGGCCTCGTTCCGAGAGAAAGCCAGGATGACGACGGAAGAAGATGATAACGCTGATGAAGATACCTCTCAGCATAGCGATGACAATCAAAGTGCATATCACAATGATTCAGACGAGCAAATAGATAATAGTGACTCAGAAAACAGCAGACATAAAAAATAAAAACAGAAGAAAAATAAGGTTAAGTTTGCTATGAATTTCAAGGACGTGGAGGACTCAGTCCGTATGTTTGACGGAAGCGGCGATTATCCAATTGAGCGATGGATTGCTGACTTCGAAGATACAGCCATGCTATTTGAATGGAATAGTATGCAGAAATTAATTTTTGCGAGAAAGCTTTTAAAAGGCGCAGATATTTTTGCAAAGTGAAGGCGTCAAGAGCTGGGAAAAACTCAAGACAATACTCGAAGATGAATTCAGTTCCAAAATCAATAGTGCTGAGTTACATCGGATGCTCGCAACTAGACGGATAAAGAAAGAAGAAAGCATACAAGAATATTATTTATCAATAAAGGAGCTTGCATCACGAGGTAACATCGATAAGGAATCTGTTATTCAGTACATCATCGATGGAATTACGGATGAGGAAACCAATAAAATACTACTATACGGAGCAAAGGATTTCGCTGGGTTCAAGGAACGTCTACGTACTTACGAAAAGATGAAGCTGGCACAAGACAGGAAGACAACGAGAAATAAAGAGTCTACAAAGAACAAGGACAATCCATCAAAACAAGTGAAAAAAAGCAACAGGGAGTCATCGAATAAGATCTTAACTTGTTACAATTGCGGTGGCAGTGGCCACAAATCCAACACATGTAAATATAAAGATCAGGGAAAGAAATGCTTCAAGTGTAACAAATTTGGACATAAAGCATCTAATTGTACAAGCGATAGTTCAAAGGATAAAACTTCTGTAGAGTCAAAAACAGCAGTAAATTTAAATATCGAGTCTAACGATTCTATTAAGCGTATGTGCAAAAAGATCACTGTTAATGATGTTAAGATTGATGCGTTAATTGATACAGGTAGTCAACTTTGTTTGTTACGTGAAGATATTTATTTAAAATTAAATTCTAAAGATTTACTAAAATCATATACAGTAATAACCGGAATGGCACAAGGCGAAGTTAAAACTCTAGGTTGTTTTCAAACCATAGTTTCTATCGATAACAATGACTATCCTTTAACTTTTCATGTTGTACCTTCTAATGCAATGAAGATGCTTGCTATAATAGGAATTGATTTTCTAAATCAAGCTGAAATTAAAATCACACAGCAGGGTATTTTAATTAGCAAAATTGAGCACAAAATATTCCTAGCATAGATTAATTTAACGGAAGAAGCAAACGTTAATACAGATTCTATTGTTGATAAAGACATTAAAAAGATGATTAATGATTTAATTATGTCATATGAACCTAAAAAATGTAAAAGCACTGACATAGAGTTGTCAATAGTACTTAAAGATAAAACTCCTATTTATCAAAGGCCGTATAAAACTTCAGTTCAAGAAAAGGAAATTATCAAAAAAGTCGTGGATGAATGGATCAAGGAGGGAATTGCAGAACCTTGTTCATCAGAATTTGCAAGCCCTATACTTATTGTTAAAAAAAAAGATGGTTCCCCACGTGTATGTGTTGACTATCGCAAGATTAATAAAATTATAGTTAAAGATTTCCATTACCACTTATCGAGGATCAAATCGATCAGTTGTTAGAAGCTCATATATCCAGCACTATCGATTTAAAAAATGGATTTTTCCACGTGTCAATTGCAAAAGAGAGTAGAAAATATACTTCATTTATAACACATCACGGGCAATTTCAGTTTTTAAGAGTACCGTTCGGATTGTGCAATTCACCTCCAATCTTTCAGAGATTTATTAATCATATTTTCACCTTTAATTAATGAGAAAATAGTTTTATTATATTTAGATGATATAATTATTATTTCGTCTGATATAAAACAAGGTATCGAGCGATTAAAATTGGTGTTACAAGTTGCTAGTGACTATGGTTTGGAAATAAACAAAAAGAAATGTCAATTTATGAAAACGCGTATCGCATTCTTGGGTTATATAGTTGAAGCCGGTCGCGTGTATCCATCTCGTGAAAAATTAACAGCGGTATTACATTTTCCGGAACCCCGCAATGTAAAAGATGTACAAATATTTTTAGGATTAACAGGATACTTCCGTAAATTTATAGAATTTTACAGTATTATAGCGAAACCTCTCAGTGATTTGTTGCAAAAGGATAAGCCTTTTAATTTTGGCATTACAGAGAAACAAGCTTTTGACAAGTTAAAAGAGTTGTTAAGCAAGGGTCCTGTTCTGAAAATATTTAATCCTAAATTGGAGACAGAATTGCACACAGATGCAAGTCGTGATGGCTTCGGTGCTATTCTTCTGCAACGAGATCCTGATGATTATAAGTTACATCCAGTATATTATTTTAGTCGTAAAACAAGCATTGCTGAACGTAACTACACCAGTTATGAGTTAGAAGCATTAGCTGTTATTCAAGTTTTAGAAAAATTTCGCCATTATTTATTAGGGGTAAAATTCAAAATAGTTACAGACTGTGCTGCTCTTAAGCAAACAATGGATAAAATAAAATTATGCCCTAAAATTGCAAGGTGGGCTATAGCATTAGAGGAGTATGATAAAATCATTGAACATCGTTCTGGTTCTCAAATACGACATGTTGACACATTAAGCTGATATCCTGTTATGAATATAGTTGAAAACTCTATTTCTGTTAAGATTAAAGAAGCACAAAAAAATGACTCGGAGGTGAAAGTCATTATGGAGATACTTCAGCATAAAGCTTATGATGGTTATTTTTTACGAAATGGTATCTTGTACAAATATAAGAATGGCCGAGAATTATTAGTTCCACCAAAATCCATGTATACCGAAGTGATTCAAATGGCTCACAATAGGGGTCATTTTTCTGTCAAGCGAACTGAGGAAAATTTAAAAAGCGAGTATTATATTCCTCATTTAAAAGAAAGAATTGAAAAATGTATGTTCAATTGTTCATTGCATTAGCGAACAAAAAAAAGAGTAAGCAAGAAGGATTTCTAAATCCGTTGGAAAAAGTAGATCTACCTTTATATATTTATCATGCAGACCATTTAGGACCACTAGAATCTACATACAAAAACTATAATCATATTTTCGCAGTAGTTGATAGTTTTACAAAATTTATATGGCTATACCCTGTTAAGTCGACTACTACCAAAGAGGTAATTTCGAAATTAGAACTACAAAAAGCAGATTTTTGGTAATCCTGTTGTTATAATTTCCGATCGCGGAACAGCATTTTCATCATTAGAATTTGCTAACTATTGTAAGCAAGAAAACATTAAACATACTATGATTACTACTGGTTTACCGCGTGCCAACGGACAAATTGAAAGAATCAATCGTACAATCATTCCCGTATTGACAAAACTGTCCTTAGATGATCCAACTAAATGGTATAAGCATATACCTCTCTTACAACAAACTTTAAACTCAACATATCAACGTAGTATCAATACAACTCCATTCGAGTTACTGATAGGTACTAAAATGCGACATAAAAATGCAGATATTAAAGAGCTACTAGAAAAGGAATTCCAGGGACAATTCGAAGAAGAGCGTGATAGTATACGAACCAAAGCAAAAGAACAAATTTTGAAAACACAGGAAGAAAATCGTCGTGCCTACAACTTTAGACGTAAGAAAGCTATAAAGTACAAAATAGGTGACTTAGTAGCAATTAAACGCGTTCAGTTAGGACCAGGCCGAAAATTGCGTGCGAAATATTTAGGACCTTACAAAATATGTAAAATCAAACCGAATGATACATATAATGTAAAGCGAACGGATGCTGGAAAAGGTGGAGAGTGAGTTTGTTTAGGCGTGGTATTACCCGTTCGTACTTTCAATTTTTTAAAATTTATAACTTCAAAACTATGGATCTAACAAAAATTTTATAAGAATAACTTTCGTTTTTAAATTGCCCAAAATATTAAAAAAAATTTAATTCTTTCCAAAAAAAATTTTTTATAAACAATTGTTTAAACAATAGCCGTTAAACAATTCAATACTTGTGTTTCTAAATAAACTAATGTCACATTTGGATTCAGCAGATCAAAATACATAAAAAAAACTTTACTTCATCCAATGGCCTCAAAGTTATATGAAAAAGTAATACCAAACCTAAACTAAAACTTTAATCGCGTTTTTCTCGAAACTATGTTTTCGAAGTCGGTGACCATTGTAATTCAATAACCACTCGATGGATTTGGATGAAATTTATAGAGCTTATTAAAAACATAAAAAACTTGTACTTGATCGAAGGATTTTAATTTTTCTTAAAAATTACTATTTTTTTTTAACAATAAACAAATGTTTTTTCCTCGAAAAATCGCAAAAAAGCTGTTAGAAGCTGCCATTTTGTTAATTTTCAAAAAAAAAAGCTTCGATCAAGTACAAGATTATCTATTAAACTAATGATTTTTTTTTGTTTCGTTGATTTCAAATGATCTGGTGGAATGTTCTGATGGTCACCGCAAAGCACTACTTGTCGGACGGGGTCCAACAAAGATGGCGATAACTTTATCAAAAATTAATATTTTTTTTTGAAAATTTAGTGAAGTCATGTTGAAACATAATATAATAACTCTGTAATATCAGTTTTATAAAATAAATTTAATTACAGTCAAAAAAAAATTATTTAAAATACTCATTTTTTCATGCCTCTAACTAGACCTCACCCCTTAAGAACTGAACATAATTGGAATATGACATCTATCTATCTTGATGAAAACTTCAGGTAAGCGAATTTTAAGGTAAATTAATTAAACAATCGAGTTGTGTCGAATTTATTTATGCGTATCAGGAGACGCGGTAGCGTCTCCGGCCATGTTCAAAATTTTGGACGCTACTAGTCTCTTATCCAGAAAGTTTAGAATCGATTTTTTGGGGTACAGAACTATTAAAATATAAAAAATTTTGAAGTGCATGTAGCATATTCTGAAAGGTGGCATCGCCACGAGTAAGTTAAGCCAAAAAAAAAAAAAAATTGGTCAAGCCGTTCTGGATATACAAACGGTCAAAAAGTGATGTTTTTCATGAAAAATTGTTCTCTGTCCGCAGTCATGTATGTACTTCTCTTCTCTCTTACCTTTCACTCACACCTCCCCCAACTTCCACTCACCCTCCCCTCCCCTCATTTCCCTTTCTCACCACGCCCCCCTTCCTCCCCTCCCCCCCCCTCTCTATTTTTTCATTTTTTTCGCTTTTCTTACACTTTTTCATCATCTTTCACCCCCTCTCACTCTTTCACACCCTTTCTGGTGTATTTACCATTTATTAAAAATTTTCAAAAACCACCCCTTGATGGTGAAATTTAATATCTCAAAAACGGTACATCGCAAAAATACGGGGCCTGTGTTATTAATTAAGGTTTCTTCTGGGGTTAATTTACCATTCATAAAAAATTTTCAAAAACCACCTCTTGGGGGTGAAATTTAATGTCTCGGAAACAGTGTTTTGCGTTGCAAAAATATGAGACTTGTGCCGTTAATTAAGGTTTTTTATGGGGTCAATTTATCATTTATTAAAAATTTTCAAAAACCACCTCTTGAAGGTGAAATTTAATGTCTTGTAAACGGTGCATCGCAAAAATACGGGACCTGTGTCGTTAATTAAGGTTTCTTATGGGATAGATTTATAGTTATCTTTAAAGAAAAATATGTAATTGCATATTGCAAATAGCATAACTTTTTTTAAACTTTGCGTTTTTTTTGCACCAATTGATTCATATATCTGTACTCTAAAAAGTAGGTGATATCCCAAAAAATATCATAAATGAAAAGGTCAAGCCATGTTCAAAAATAGAAAACCCTCAAGAATTTGAATTTTTACAAATTTAAATGATTATCTAATAATATATTACCATGAAAAGTAACTGATATATTATACAAGGTGCCAATTCAAAGTGAACATACATAAAGTGTATATTATTTAAATAAATTAATAAAATAAATAATATAATAAATTTAATAACATATTACCACGAAAAATAACTGATATGTTATTCAAGGTGCAAATTCAAAATGAACATACATACATAAGGTGTATATAAGTAAAATTGATTAAAATTTGACTCTAAGTGAAAGTACATAAGTGATATGTTATTCTTAGTGCACAAAATATAAAAGTCGTTTATTGAAGTTTGATTTGAAATTTATACAAACCTGGACAATGAAAAATAGTTGCTTGTAATTCCAGAGTACTAATTTGTTAATTACTCGGAAAAAGAACATGGCGGCCTGCTCTCAAAAAACTTTCGATGGATGGAATAAATAATTAAAATGAAAAAGTTATGAAAATGGTTTAGATTAAAAATCTCCAACTTTTCTGTAGTAAAATTTCGAATTTTCGTATCAATTTCCGATTTTGAATTTGTTATGCCATATTTTCAGCGAGTAATTTATTGATCAAAAAGTGTTGTATTGTTTGAAACGGGTAAATATTAAATAAACCCAAAATTCATAAGTAAAAAAGTTCTCATGTCAAGTACAAAGAAGCTACACGCTTAAAAAGATTAGTGATTATCTGACGTAACATACAACTATAAAAAATCAGATATTAATTATTCAAGATACAAGTGCGAAATAAATATCGTTAAAATATAGATACAAAATTTACCACAATTTGACTCTGAAAAGTAAGTGACATGCTTTTTAAAGTGCATATATGTATAAAATTTAACAGTGTTTTGATAATGATTAATTTAAATATTTGCATTATCTCTCTTTCTCTCTCTCTGGGCAGGGTGACATATGTGATTGATATTTAACAGTACTACTAACTTATTGAATAGTCAGAGACAAGTTGTGTCGGATGAATCGGAATGTAAGTATTATTATTCTTAAGTGGATACTGAGAAACGCATCGAAGTTTTTTGAGAGCAGGCCGCCATGTTCTTTTTCCGAGTAATTAACAAATTAGTACTCTGGAATTACAAGCAACTATTTTTCATTGTCCAGGTTTGTATAAATTTCAAATCAAACTTCAATAAACGACTTTTATATTTTGTGCACTAAGAATAACATATCACTTATGTACTTTCACTTAGAGTCAAATTTTAATCAATTTTACTTATATACACCTTATGTATGTATGTTCATTTTGAATTTGCACCTTGAATAACATATCAGTTATTTTTCGTGGTAATATGTTATTAAATTTATTATATTATTTATTTTATTAATTTATTTAAATAATATACACTTTATGTATGTTCACTTTGAATTGGCACCTTGTATAATATATCAGTTACTTTTCATGGTAATATATTATTAGATAATCATTTAAATTTGTAAAAATTCAAATTCTTGAGGGTTTTCTATTTTTGAACATGGCTTGACCTTTTCATTTATGATATTTTTTGGGATATTATATATCTTGGTATATTATATATCTTGTTTTGAACATTGTATAGATAATTTCTATTATTTATTTATTATTAACAGAACTAATGATTTGTGATTTGATTGCTTAATGATTTGTGAATTGATGCTCTATGTGGATTTTGTGTGTAAAATATATACATTTTAAACCCATTTTAAAACATACAAATAGGTCGTAATAGAACCTGCGTTAATTTTCTATAGGAACCAATTCGATATCGAGGATTGACCTCATCGACGATACGTGTGGAAAATCTACACAGATTCTGTGGCGACCTATATTAGCGAGAGGCGAATAATTACACAGGCCAACAATTTTTAGACCCAAAAACTAGCCCATCTATTTCCTACGTAATTTTTTGCGCTGAATCCAAATTCGGTATTAAAATTGCTCCAGCACCCAAGGTTTAAGAGATATTCTAACCTAAAAGTGAGAAAATGGGGGTTTTTGGCATAATTCAACAGCCTATATAATCGATAATAAATTTTTTCAAATATTGGCACAAATTGTACCTTAAAGTGCACTTTTTTAGCTTTCAAAATCTTCTTTATTTATTAAAATCCGATTATTCCTCGCTGAGATATACACATTTGAATTAAGCGGTTCACACCACAAAATCATATGTGAAGAGTGATGTTTCTATTTCTTTTAAGAAAAATGTTATGAATTAAAACAGTGTAACTATCCGACATCAAACGTTTTTAATAATTGAAAAATTACAACACGTCAGGTGGGACCGTAGTGGTCCCGCTATGCCTCAAAGGGTTAGGAAATTAGGCGACCATATTGGATCCGCCATTTTGAATTTGGTAATTTTGACATCATTTTTCCTAAGTAGAATGTCCAAATATCTTTCAACGTAGTTACACTGTTTTAATTCATAACATTTTTCTTAAAAGAAATAAAAACATCGCTCTTCACATACGATTTTGTAGTGTGAACCGCTTAATTAAAATTTGTATATCTCAGCGAAGAATAATCGGATTTTTAAAAATAAAGAAGATTTTGAAAGGTACTTTAAGGTAAAATTTATGCCAACATTCGAAAAAATTTATTATCGATTATAAAGGCTGTTGAATTATGCCAAAAACCTCCATTTTCTCACTTTTAGGTTAGAATATCTCTTAAACCTTGGGTGCTGGAGCAATTTTACCGCCGAATTTGGATTCAGCGCAAAAAATTACGTAAGAAATAGGTGGTCTAGTGTTTGGGTCTGAGATTTTCTAAAATTTTGTCGGCCTGTGTTATTATATTAGATATTTGTAGCAGGGAAGCTATTGATAAATCACATTGACAAGATTGCAATCATTATAATACATTTTCCATTTTCAATTCTACAGTAATTTATGAACATTATTATTACTTATATCAAGAGACACGGTAGTGTCTTGTGCTAAGTCCGCGCAAGCACAAGACAGACACTACCGTGTCTTATTACGCGAGTCGGTCAGTTGAGAGCACTCAATATTTCTGGTTTTCATATATCCGCTCAACGGATCGACTTCTAAGTAGTCTCAATCGATAGAGCGGGGTCGAATTATATAATAAAAGTGTTTTTATTTTTGGGCTACATGCTCTATAAATCGAGCTATTACGACGCAAAGTCCAAATGTGAAAAATATCATTTGAAAAGAAACGTCGTCTTCTCCGTCGTCGACCGTAAAAACGTACTGTTGAGGCATTCGACACAAGATCGCGCTAGTGATGCTCTGGAAGTGTGATCGATCGTATAGTGTGATCGATAATCGATTGTAGACACGCCTACGCCGGGTGGGAGAATTTCCTTCCCCATCTCCTCACAATTTTCCGTATAAAAAGGGATCCAAAAAGATCTCTAGACCGATTCCGGATCCTGACAGCCGACGCTACCAGCCGACGTTAGAAGGATATTCCCGAACCTGTTCCTCAAAGCCGCAAAACCAGGGAGTCGAGCGTACTCGGTTTCCGTCGAGCGTTCTCGACAGCTGCTTCCTAGAGCACCGAATTCTTCGGGTAAAAGCAGTGCCCGGGGGTGGAGAGTACTCCGTCTCCGCCGAGCGTTCTCGGCCGCTGCCCGAACCGAAGATACAGATACAATACGGGACGTGGGGTAGAGCGTACTCTGTCTCCGCCGAGAGTTCTCGGCTCCCGTACCAGCACCGACCATCCGTGCCTATCCACCAAGACGCCGAATAAGAGTGCAACAGAGCGTTCTCTGTTACCGCCGAGTGTTCTCGGTCCGGTCGTCTCATCCCGATACCTTTCGCGGATTTCTAACCTCAAGCCGCGCTAGAACACCGCGTCTTCGCCATTAATACGGCGATTGACAAGCCATCGCGCCGCGCTACGAACCGCGAGCATTTAAACCGATACGCGCTACAGCGAGATCGCGTCACCGCGCCGCGCCGGAGCACGTGCTCACCGCGTGCGCTCGTCGCGCTCACCGAAACCGCGTCCCGTTACCGCACGGACCACGCGACTTCGGCGTTACCGCGCGCTCCACCCGCGCTATATCCACTCCCCGCGCGAGTTGTAAATAATTGTAAATAGTAGATAATAAACTAAGTTATTTGTTACCAACATAGCGTATTCACTTCAACCCTATCGAACCCCGGTTTCCGACGAGCTACGCCCGAGCGTTCGAGGCAACGGGTTGTTTTAAATCTTAAATTTCTCTAAAATAAACTGTATACGCTGTATACACACAGCTGCATCGTCGAAGTCGTCCGAATTTCTATAAAGTATAAAAAATAATATTTATTTGATATATAATAATATTTATTTGATATAATTATTATTTAAAATTTGAAAAAAGTTTATGATTTAAATAACGACACAATCTGTCGACACTCTAGCTACACGACGCACTGACGTATAGTAATATTGTGACAGTAAGTAACAATAACAACAGACTTATATATTAGTCCTTTATGTCTTTTGATATTCAAAATAGACTACTATGTTTCCTAAACTGTCTTTATTAATAACTTTTTTTTATAAAAAACGAGCGACGGCAAAAATCTTATGAAGATCACTCATGAGGATGATCTTGACAACATACATATCGTCAAGGTCTAGATGATGTCATGGGAGCTGCATCTTCTAAATGTCACTTTTATCAAAATATAAAAATATCCGACTTAAATATTTCTACTTACCACTGTTTCTTATCCAAATGTCAAATCTTTTATCAGTCTTCAATGGAAAACGAAAGAGTTTACAGTTCTCTGATTTGACATTACTACAGTTTTTATATGCACATCTGTCAAAGATCATTATTTTCTTCTCACTTCTGTTATTCATTTGGATTTATTGAAAACACAATCCCCCGGCTGCGAACGGATGATGTCAATCTCAGACTTCACAACAGCACAATCTCACAGTTCACAATAATTTTTCAATAAATACGATTAAAAATCGTAAAATATTGAAAACTAGAAAAAACAAACTACAAGCAACACAACAGTTGTAACACACAGTGTATGTAATCACTCAAAACGGCAAAAGCTAGATCCAAACTTGTCACCGTTGTATTCGTATCACGATCATGAAACAAGTATAACAGATACACTGATATGCTAAAACCTTAAACCAGGATTTACAATAAGTGTAGTAAGTTTTAAGCCGTAAGAAACATTTTAATGATACTTACAATGAAGTTGAATTAACGAAGTTTCCGAAACTGATGATTAATGTATAACATTATTATATAACATTACGTCAAAATATATATTTATTTTGTAAATATAAAAAGTATTTTTTACTTTTTAATCTGTGAACAAATATTTTATTTAGTGTTATTTTTAATTTCCTTGTGTAAACAATAAGTAATTTTTAAAAATTAATGTCGGATTTGTTTTAAGAAGACGTACATACATATTTGTCAATATTTATATTATTCATTTATTATTTACTCTCCTTTTGTCATATACCTTTAATTTGATGAAAACAAAAATTAAAAATTTTGAAAAAACAGTTAAAGGGGTAAGATTTTTTGAAAAAAAAAAAAGAAAAAAAATTTTTTTACAGTATTTTGTAGTACTCATCAAGCCATTTAATACCCCGTTTGAATTTTTTTTCTATCTCTAATAGTTTCAAAGATATTCGCCTTGAAAGATAAATCCGTATTTTTTTTTTTTGCATAATTCAAACTCTATTATTCTTCCCCCTATCGCACCCAGCAGCATTAGACATCTATCTCGGCCCTTCAACTTGTAACCTTTTTCCGAAAAATTCGTACCCGCTCCTTGAAACAGCTTTTACAGCCTTCTGTGAGAAGGTATCGGCGTTCCTTTTACATCACGCAGACTTGATCGCTCGGCAGGGAGTGTTTGGTTTGCGGGTACAAGCATGCTCATTCGTATACTTCGGATTTTACTTCTGACCGCCTCGTCTTCTCCCAATTTCAGGCCACAACACGTCTCCGCCAAACCTGCCCCTACACCACCCGCCCAAGACCATAATCAAACCTGGCTATGGTCGGCAATCAACGGTCAGGGCAAGCTAATACGGACACACGCTACATTCTTTGTGTATTAAGGACCAATTTTAATTTTTTTATTTGGCTTGACGCTCATTTAGTCTGCCATTCCTCTGATTTTCACCCTGAGAAGTCAATCCGCCGCCCACCCCTTGACCTACCAGAAAAGCAAAGACCCGTCGTTGGCCCCACCATTCTACCTCCTACCAATACCATGACTCTTCCTACCAGCAGGTGAATAGCCCCGTTACCGCACCTCCTCCCTCCGAGAAAGGGCACCTATTTTACAGGGATTATTCGGTGAGTGTTTGTTGTTTCCCGTCCGGTTTTGTTTTGCGGTAAGGGCGGTCATTTTGGCCCGGTCTGAAGTCTTTTTCAATGAGCTCTACCATCGCGCGCCGATCACCCCAATGACACCTACGAGAAGGCCCTTCACAGTTATGTCCACAGGACTACCCCCCCAGCGGACAAGCAGTCTACGGTTCCCATGTTTGCCAGTTCCTGTAGGACTTGGTTGCCCCCACGGAGTGCATTAACGCCCAGTAGCGTCGACTGATTTTTTTCCTGAGCGGCGGCTCCTTTTGGCCGGTTAGGGTTGGGGCGTAGGCACTCCCCACTTTGTTAATGATTCCATATACTGTTTTCGGAACTATTGTAAACCCCCATACTCTATTATATATCACTTTTATCAATTCATCTTATACTATATAGGTATTTTAAATCGCACTTTTCTAAACCATTTAGTCCATATAACACGCCTCTCTTCCCTAACCCGACGACAATGTTTTGGTAGGTGCAACTTACCTTGTGTTTCCGCTCCACTGGGACCCCGTTCGCCATTTTTATTTTCCCCTCCGTATGTTTCTCTGGTATTTCTTTCATCTCGTGATTGTGCGTTCTCAATTATCGGTTTCCTCGATCGTCATGCGAGGCGATGCATACTGCCCTCATTTTTTCGGGCCTCCCACCCCCTCTTCACCCCCCTTTTTCTCCCCCCCTTTCCTGCCGACCTTCGCTCTATGGTTTGTTAAATCCCTTACTCTCCTGAAGATTTACCCCCAAGGTACGTTATTCACTTTCTGACAAGCATTGTGTAGGAGCAGAGCCGCAGACTATTCAGATATCACAGCCACAGAGCTCGTAAGTCACGATTTGGAGGCTCGGCTGCCGAAAACTAGTACCCATTCAGGCTACGTCAGATATGGTGCATGTATTGCAAAGTTTTGTGGTTCGCGCTCATTCTTTTTCCATTTATGACACCCGGTCCGGCATTTCGCTTTATGTTTTTACCCTTCTATCACCTTTTTTTGTCCAGATATCTGGTTCAGTCTCACGAGGGCTGTTCCATTATCCATTCTTGTGTTTTTTCCTTCACCCACCCACCTCATGCCCCGATAAGCGGGAGGAGAGCGGCCCGACGGTACGAGGTGCCGATTTGTTTTGGGTCTAGGTGTTGTACAGTTCACTGACCGTGGTCATTGCCCGGCCTCGGGCCTTTGAACCCGGCAGGGGATTGTCATGTGCGTTGTCCGGTCTGTTGTCTTTTACGAACCCCCCCCACCTTCCGCGTCACGGATTTCCCCCGGCCCGCCGCACCCCCTTCTTACCTCTTTTTCAGTTTGCTATGATGCTTGCCTTTTCGATTGCTTTTTAGCTTTTTTTCTTACCCGGTGCCAGGACCCCCCCTTCCTTTCCTTTTTTTTTTTTGTTTCCGCCACTTCCCCTGACGACCCTCCCCACTCCTTTGCACCCAATAGCAAGATAGACGGAAGGGATACTCGCCCCCCCCCCCTATTTTTGCACCCGGCCAATAAGACCTCCCAGCGGATCTGGGCCGGAATTGCCACCCCCCCCCCCCTCCCCCCCCCCTATTTAAAAGGGGCCAAGCTTTCGCTGCCCAGTTCCCGCCTGGATTACGGTAACGTACCCTTTACCACGCGGCCCACCCACCTAGCCCGGTGTCTATACTTAATACTCCTGACCCCCCCCCCCCCCCCCCGGCGGTTGCTTCCACCCCACTCAACCCCGGTCCCTTCTTTTCTTTTTTACCCACTCGCTTTTCCCCCGGCCTTCCCTTTGCCTGGCACCCCCCCCCCCCCATCGCCACCCTTTCTCCTTGTGCCCCTGAACCACCCCACCTCCGCGTGCAATGGCCACAGTAACATCTACCATCCCATCGTTTTAACGGGTAAGGTGATTCACGCTCAATGAGGGTGCCTAACCGCGCGCGCTCCTGGCTTGCGATCCCACGAGAATGGGTTTACTCCCAAAAATATTGACCAACCGCGCTGCCCGTCTGTTTGCCCAGCACGCATAAAAACCTCTATCCCGTCCGCCCCGCTTACCACAACACATCCTTGCCTACCTTTTGCACGTCTCCTATTGTAATTGTCCGCCGCCTCTAACCCCAAGCTTCCCACCCCTTTTCCCCCCCCCCCCCCCCGGCCCACACCCCCACTTACCACCCACCCCCATGAACCCCTTCCCCCCCCCCCTTCGTTCAATCAGCCGTTCCGCTGCCGTGACAAACCCCGCCCCATAATCCTCCCACGTGCCAGCCCCCTCGAGGGCGTATGCTCAGGCCCAACCACGAGGACCGTAGGATAAAGGCAAGTGGGTCCAGCGGGGGACCACCTCCGGGAGGAGCCCGGTACCCCCCTGAACAACCAGGACCGGCCCGCCGACATCGCGCCCCGGTCCCCCCGGCTCCCCAACACCCGCCGGGCGTGCGGCTGCGTTGGGGGGTAGTCTCTTCTTCCCAGGGTGTTGGGCTCCAGGCCCCCATTGTATCGGCCTAGGGAACGCCGTCCGCTTCCCCTTTTCGTTTTAGCATCTCTTCTTGGACCAGCCAGCGCCCTGCGGCGTAACTCTTAGTATTATAATATAATGGAAACGCAGAGAGGGACGAGAACGGGCCCACTACCCGACCCCCCTCAATTTGCCGCACTAGACACCCTTCCTTAGTCAGATTCGCCAGGATTCCCTTTTTCCCAACCTTCAACCTGGGCCGGACCAGCCGCTCCGGTTCGCATGCCCTGTGCGATCACCCCTTGCCTCCCCGGTGCTCCCCCTCTTCCGTTTGCCCCCCCCGCCCCCTCTTCTCCCTCCTCCCCACCCCCTTTCACCCTCCTCCTTCTTCCCCCCCACACCTTTCCATCCTATCTTAACACCTCCACCCCATTGGAACGTCAAAACACCACCGTCTGTTTCCCCGAACCATTTCCTCTAATTATAATCCGGTGTGTCGTGCACATCCACGCGTGTATTGTGACACCCAGGAACCCACTCGAGTTGTCCCCTTACCCGTGCACCGTTAAAACGGAAGGCCCCGACTCCCACGGCGGCATTGAGGGGCGGCCTGCATATGACATGGTAACCCCTGAGAACGTCACCAGGTAAACGACCCATGACCCCTACTAGTTCCCTCTTTTCCCGAGCCACCACCCCCCCTTCCCACCCCCGAAACTGTAGCTCCCCGAAGATAACCGATCTGTACGCGGAGCTTGATGAATCAAGAGGGAACCACACGGTACTTGGGCCTAGCCCACGTCCGGGTGAGTCACCCGTTCCGCGCGGTGTTCGAAGTTCCCCCTCATTCCGCCCTGTTACGATTGTCCCCCTTTTTCTATACTCGTTAACTTTCGGCTTGGTCGCCTGAACCCACGCGATTCCGCCGCCGCCCCCGGCGTACGGGCACCCGCCTTCCCCACGCTTCCCCGTGTCCACATTACTCTTTTTCCTCACTCTTGCTCCCCCGCCCCCCTCCTGTCCCCCCCCCCGTACGCACACACGCCTCGACCCCCCCCGTCAGATGATCTCCCACCTTTCGCTGCAGTTCCACTAGACGGACCCGTCCCCCCACCCCAGGCCCCGACTATATGTGTGTCTTTTTTGTCCCTGACGATCCGAGTAGAAGGGTCCGACGGCCCCCCCAGCATCACCCCGCCCCCTGCCCCCACCCGACAGACGCGCGACCCACTACCCCCCCGCCTCTTGCCCCGGACTCATTATCCTCCCCTTCCCCCCCACAACCCCTCCCGACCGAGCGCGTGGCGGCCGCGGCTGGGGCGGGGGTGTCCCCTCCTCCCCCCGGTCCTTTTTTCTCCTTTTTCCCCCGTGTCCCGCCCCCCGGATTGCCCCCGTCCGAGCCCCCCCCCCCTCTGGACCCCGCGTCTACCCCCTTGACTTTGTCCTTCGCGACTCCCCCGTCACCGGCCCGTCCCTTACGCTCCGCCCCGCGCGGAGCGGCTGTGAAGTGAACGCACTGCCCACGCAATGTAAGGATCGATAGAACAGGACCGTCCCTAACATGGTCATTTCATCCCCCTTTTTACGTTCCCGTCCTTACACCCTTCTTTGTTTTGTCACCAACATCACGTGTGCACCCTTTCCCCCCTTTTCCTACTCTAGCATACCGTGAATTTCCTCTACCTCAGCCCTTTGACGTTTTCTTGCCCCCGCACCCCCTTTACCCCTTCTAGTAAAAAATCCCATCACCCCTGTATTATCCATAAACTGTTTCCCCCATGTTTTTTGACCTTTTCCTATTTATTCTATTTTATTTTCATTTTATTTTCCATCATTAACTTTAGTATATGGATATGTTATTTTTCTATTTTCTTTTTATCTCACTTTTTTTTACTCTACTTGCATTTTACAGTTGACGTTCGAATTATCAAACACCCTGTATATATGAAAATGTATTACATATAATTACACATAATTATATGGAAATGTATTTTACATAAATGCATATATATATATATAAAGGGTGTCCCAAAATAGAAGTATATATATATACATAATATATACAGAGTGTCCCAGACCACCCGTACACCCCATTTAAAAGCTAGGGATGCGATTCTATCAAAAAATGTTGTAGACAAAAGTTGTATGATTTTAAGGGGGACATAAGATGGTGTCATTAATTTGACCTTGAATAGTCACTTGAAGGTCACGTGAAGGTCATCTTTCATTTTTTAATTCAAAACCCCTATTTTTCATTAGATATTCTTCTAGCTTATCTCGAGAGCTTTTCAAGACACTATAATAAAGTATTTTTTCCGAGTTATAAAGCTTGAAATAATTTCTTGTAACGATGCCCCTAGAAAAGCATCGTACTGCCGGTCCGAACACCCGACCAGATGGCAGAAGGGGGCACGGTGCGCCCCACATTATTTTAAACGAAATAACGCTCGAGGCCAACGATCTCGCGTTATC
>CABEGB010000757.1:0-115783 GCA_901521435.1 Crematogaster levior
GCTAGAACGCTGAAGATCTCGAGTTCGAAACCTTTCTTTTTTTCTTTTTTTTTTTTTATGTCTTTAAATAATTTATGCAATATACTAAATTAAACCTATATTAATTCTTAAAAAATATTATATAAATATAATTTTTATGATCTTAATATAGGTTTAATTTTAATATATTGCAAAAATTATTTAAAGACACGTTGAAAAAAAGTAAATATATTAGTAGGAAGAGTATAAAAACATATATGATATTCAACTAAATTCCAGGTGGAAAGCTCGACCGTCTCCCTGCAAGAAATGTTATTCTCGATCTCGATCGCCAAGCGTGTCAGCTACAGCGAGAGAAAGAAAAGGAGACGGAAGATATGTCCGCACTCTTTTAGCTAGTTGAGCACACACAGCATGGCCTTTTCGTCGTGTGCGCGCTACCTCGCACACACAGGAAAAAGCCGTGTACGTGTGCGCTCAGCTAGCTAGAAGAGCGCAGACATATCTTCCGTCTCCTTCTCTCCCTCTCGCCATAGCTGACACGCTTGGCGATCGAGATCGAGAATAATATTTCTTGCAGGGAGACGGTCGAGCTTTCCACCTGGAATTTAGTTGAATATCATATATGTTTTTATACTCTTCCTACTAATATATTTACTTTTTTTCAACGTGTCTTTAAATAATTTTTGCAATATATTAAAATTAAACCTATATTAAGATCATAAAAAATATTATATTTATATAATATTTTTTTAGGATTAATATAGGTTTAATTTAGTATATTGCATAAATTATTTAAAGACATAAAAAAAAAAAGAAAAAAAGAAAGGTTTCGAACTCGAGATCTCCAGCGTTCTAGCCGCTCAACTTACTAACACGACCACGCTTATTACTTTAAAAGTAGGTATATCGAATCGGTAGATTACGTACTGACTTTATTTTTATTTCTAGAAAAAGAATGGTACGAGTTATTGTACCATGTATTATATTAGTAGAAAGGGTATCAATATGTTACATAACTAATACTTCCTACTAATATAATACATGGTACAATAACTCGTACCATTATTTTTCTAGAAATAAAAATAAAGTCAGTACGTAATCTACCGATTCGATATACCTACTTTTAAAGTAATAAGCGTGGTCGTGTTAGTAAGTTGAGCGGCTAGAACGCTGAAGATCTCGAGTTCGAAACCTTTTTTTTTCTTTTTTTTTTTATGTCTTTAAATAATTTATGCAATATACTAAATTAAACCTATATTAATTCTTAAAAAATATTATATAAATATAATTTTTTTAATGATATTAATATAGGTTTAAGTTTAATGTATTGCATAAATTATTTAAAGACACGTTGAAAAAAATATATATTAGTAGGAAGAGTATAAAAATATGTATAAAAATATATAATATTCAACTAAAATCCAGGTGGAAAGCTCGACCGTCTCCTTGCAAGAGATATAATTTTCGATCTCGATCGCCAAGCGTGTCACCGAGAGGGAGAGACGGAGACGGAAGATATGTCTGCGCTCTTCTAGTTGGCCGAGCGCCAAGCGCACACGTACATGGCTCTTTCCTCGTGTGCGTGATGTAGCGCACAAGGAAAAAACCGTGTACGTGTGCGCCCGGCGCTCGGCTAGCTAGGAGAACGCAGACGTATCTTCGCATTATAAATTTGTATACATACATACATACATATGTACGTACACATATATATATATATATATATGTATATATATATATATATATGTGTGTGTGGCTTAAAAATAATTTGATTGGATTAATAAGATATTTGCAATTAAAATCACAGTGATAAGCACGATCCAGTGAGAAGAGATCTATCGAGTCGACATCGAATTGACGTCGAATTGATGTAAATTGCATCGATCGATATCAATTTGATATCGATTTGATGGTCATTTCTCACTGGGGATATAAATCAGATAATTTTTAACTAGATTAACCATACATATTTAATTAAAAGTAATCCGATTTATGTCGTGTTTGGTGTCATTTTAATCGTGAAAATGTCATTAATCCATTAAAATTATTTTCAAATCAATAAAATGCGAAATTAATGTTCTAGGTCTTATTTTATTCCATGTTTACTTTTCATAGATAAGCGAGCTCTTTAAAATCCTCGACGCTGGAGCGTGAGGAAAGCGAGAGCGAGAACAAATAAAGAGCAACGAGATCGGCCAACATCAAAGAGAGTGCCGAAGTCTCGACGCGAGCCTATCTTAATCTCCAATCTTTTGTATCATATTTCTTTTTACTATAGAAAATAAAACTTTTACATTTCGCAGTTTATCAGTCCAAAAATAATTTTAATGGATTAATGAGACTTTTGCGATTAAAATGACACCAAACACGGTATAGATCGGATAATTTTTAATTAGATAAGTAATTAACATCTTGATTATAATCTAATTAAAAATTACCCGATCTATACCGTGTTTGGTGTCATTTTAATCGCAAAAGTCTCATTAATCCATTAAAATTATTTTTGGACTGATAAACTGCGAAATGTAAAAGTTTTATTTTCTATAGTAAATAGAAATATGATACAAAAGATTGGAGATTAAGATAGGCTCGCGTCGAGACTTCGGCACTCTCTTTGATGTTGGCCGATCTCGCTTGCTCTTTATTCGTTCTCGCTCTCGCTTTCCTCACGCTCCAGCGTCGAGGATTTTAAAGAGCTCGCTTATCTATGAAAAGTAAACATGGAATAAAATAAGACCTAGAACATTAATTTCGTATTTTACTGATTTGAAAATAATTTTAATGGATTAATGACATTTTCACGATTAAAATGACACCAAACACGACATAAATCGGATTACTTTTAATTAAATATGATTAATCTAGTTAAAAATTATCCAATTTATATCCCCAGTGAGAAATGACCATCAAATCGATATCAAATTGATATCGATCGATGCAATTTACATCAATTCGACGTCAATTCGATGTCCACTCGATAGATCTCTTCTCACTGGATCGTGCTTATTAGTGTGATTTTAATCGCAAATATCTTATTATATCTTATTATATTAATCCAATGAAATTATTTTTAAACCAATATATATGTATATATATATATATATATATATATATATATATATATATATGGGTGTGTGTGTGTGTGTATGTGTATGTGTGTATTGTATATATGTATGTATATATTTATTTAGTGATTCAATTTGCTGTAATAAATAGTTACTTAAAAAGGATCTAAATTACAAGTTGAAAAGTCATACATGTAATAATTTTTATAAAAGAGTTAGATCAATAAAGTCTTAAATTAATAACAAATTGCCAATTTCCACAAAAGTTTAAATTTCTTTATTATTTAATTAATTAATAACGCAACAAAAATCTTGAACTAGAGGAAAAGAAAATCGGTATTCTCGACTCCGATCATTTGAAATATTTGCTATCGATATACGGCGTGCGAAGGAGAAAATTATAAATCTCTCACCTCTCTTTCTCTCGTCTCATAGTTAATTAGCATGGACTCGAACCTAGGGGCGAATTTTTAGCCCGGATTCAAACCAAGGGCGAAATGTGTGGGTAAAATCGGATATATTTAGTCCGGACTCAAACCAGGGGCGAAATCTTTAGCCCGGATTCAAACCAGGGGCGAAATGTGTGGGTAAAATCGAATATACTTAGTCCGGACTCAAACCAGGGGCGAAATCTTTAGCCCGGATTCAAACCAGGGGCGAAATGTGTCGATAAAATCGGATATACTTAGTCCAGACCCAAACCGAGAGAGGTAACTTCGTTCGAAAACCTGATCTGCTTTATCTTAGAAACGTAGTTACTGTATTGACCGCTACGAAAACTACTGTATGGCGCTGAAACCAGTGAGAAGTGCTGGTCTCGCCTTAACAGGGGCCATTGGCTATCTGTCTATTAATCTGTGCTGTTACAATATACGAATGTGTATTATGTGACATGTTATACAATATAATTATATATTTATATTTTATATATATATATATATATATATATATAATTATATAAATATATAATTATATTGTATAATATGTCACATAATACACATTCGTATATTGTAACAGTCTAGTCAGTCAATTCTGCAATATAACGCTACTTACATTCCTAGAATTCTAGGGATTTCCTTATGTTGGTAGACATGTATTTTTTCGTGTCGCGATTAGAAAAGAAGAGCAGATTTTAGAGAGAGAACGAGTCGTACTGCACACACCATGTAATCCTTCCATCATGGTTTAAACGCACTTTGACACGTATCCTTATTGTCAGTTTTATACACGAATTAAATCTATAGAAAAAATTTAAAAAATACAGAAAATACAAATCCACAGCGACCAGCGATTTGTCGCTCCATGAAAAAGTAGCGGGCGTTTAGCGGCTGGCGTTTTGTCGACAGCTCTTTTTCTCCTTACTATTGAGGGGAAATGTATCACAGAGTGGGGAGAGCCGCTAGCGTTTTGACGCTACGTGAAATTGCACCTTTACACCACCTATGTTGCACAGGCCATGCAACACAGGCGATGCAATGCGGCGCGAGGGAGGCTCTGTGAAGCCCTTCGTTCGTTTGCGAACAATGATCAAAAAAAGAAAATACAGTTATCTAAAAAAGAATCTTTTGGATCAAAAAGTGCCCACAGGCAATCTACTTAATCTATTATTTAAATATTTATTGGGAACTATTATTTACTATTATTTCAATAGTATATTTGTGTATGTTTTTATTTATAAAAACATACGTAATATATCATCTTTCTGCATAATCTTCTGTTTAGTTTAGCATTAGTTATTTATACTATTACTCAAAATTTCTGTTATATATTGTTTATACAAAATATTTTTATTTTATTATTACTATTATTATTTAATCAAAATATTTTTATTTTATGTTATTTTATGTATTATGTAATATTTTTATTTTGCGTTATTATTGAATCAAAATATTTTTATTTTGTTATTTTATGTATTATGTATTATTTATACAAAATACCTGCAATAAAATTTATTAATATGTACAAAATTTCCTGTAACATCTTGTAAACATATTCTTACAAATATAACCTATACATGAAACGAGAATAATTAATTTGTATTTAAATTGACGTTATTTGGTTAATCAGCTGAGCCTTAGTCACCGCCATTTTCGTCAAATCGGGTGAAGTGGATGCGAAGACCTTATCCACTTCGTTTCTCTATTTACAGATTTTGTACGGGAGTATTTTATTAACGTTATCTTATGTCAATACGGTTTTATCTTGCCTTATATTTTATAAACCCGATAATCTTATAACAATTTCAAATATAGGTACCACCGATTTCTGAAATGCTGCGATATTTACTATGATTTTTTAAATAGTTTTAGTAGTGGTAGCTTTTTCACCGAGATATTTTACAGATTACATAATTGTTATTGAGCTATGAAAAATTGTTAACAAAAGCAGTATTCTGTAATTTTTTTATTAAACGTATCGTTTCCAAGTAAAAAATTTACAAAAATTAAAAGTTTTTGGAATTGCATCGAAGCGTTTAAGCAGTCCGGCTAGTTGAGACAAGATAATGCAGTGATTTGGACAGTTGAGGCAAGATCATCCAGTGATCTGGTCCTGGTGATTAGGACACAATGTCCGTTTGACCTCTACATGACCTTGCAAATTATTCCTTAAAGGTAAAATTTGAGGTTACAAGTAATTAGACCGCAGAGGCAGATATCCGACATCAGTTAAAAAACATTTTATTGAATTTCGCAAGTTGACCTCTAATGACCTTCACAATTTTGACTTGATAGTCAATTTGAGATAATAAATAATGAATTAGTTTTTTACCACATGAACAATTTACATCAGAAACATTTTTTGGTATTAAAAATAACTTTAAAGTATCTTGTTGAACATGTAAAATGGCGTAACCTTTATTCGTGAATAATATCAACTTTAACACTTCATATCTCAGCAATAAAAGGTATGCTCAATTCGAAATTTTTAGGGGATGAATATTTGATGATATACAATCATTTACCACCAAAATCCTATCAAAACTCGATATTCGACGCAAAACGGGCGATTTTTGCGGTCACTCTTTTTTATTTATTTACTACATCAAAATTATTATTTCCCAAACTATAGGCCTGTTATACAAATGTTTCCCAAATAATTCTACATCAATTAAAAAAAAAATTTTTTTTAATTTTTTCTGCTATCTAGACGCCAAAATTATTTTTATTAACTGTAATTAAACTATTATTTCCCAAACTATGAAAATTCTTTCCTAAACTTGCCCAAATGATTTTCAAATGGAATAAAAAAAATGTGAAATATTGAATGTGTCTGCTAAGTATATCGAGGTCCATCTGTAACTTATTAACTTGAGATCCCTGAATCAGTCTCATTTGTTATACACATAGTGCGACCTTCTTATCTCTATCCTCCATGCTACATACTTGATTATGTACTGTATTTTATATGCAATAAGTCACAATTGTTTCAAATTAAAAATAAAAATACATTTAATATATTAAGTAAATTAATAATTTATACTAAATTATAATAATATTATACACTTGGAATAAAAATTATAAGATTTTCCATTTGAAAAATTCATGAATTTTAAACAGTCGTAACTTCCCAAAAAATTGTAAACTAATGTTTCAGTTTTTTTTTAAGAGTAGAATCTATTTATGTTTCTATGATAACCATCCTCAAACATAATTTATTACTAATTGTAATAAAGTATTTTTTGAATAAAAACTTGTTTATTTATTAATTTCGTAATTAATCAGTAATCTATATATACAAAACCTCAAAAAATCATAAATGAAAAGGTCAAGCCATGTTCAAAAATAGACCCTCAAAAATGTAAATTTTTGCAAATTTAAACTTAAGGTGTATATATTATAAGTAAAATTGATTAAAATTTGACTCTAAGTGAAAGTACATAAGTGATATGTTATTCTAGTGCACAAAATATAAAAGTCGTTTATTGAAGTTTGATTTGAAATTTATACAATCTTGGACAATGAAAAATAGTTGTTTTCATAATTCCAGAGTACTAATTTGTTAATGACTCGGAAAAAGAACATGGCGGCCTGCTCTCAAAAAACTTCGATGCGTTTCTCAGTATCCACTTAGGAATAATAATACTTACATTCCGATTTATCCGACACAACTTGCCTCTAACTATTCAATAAGTTAGTAGTACTGTTAAATATCAATCACATATGTCACCCTACCCTTACGGAAAAAACACTCAAAAAGACACTCAAAGTAACACTCAATTTGAGTATTATTTCGGACACTCAACTTGAGAGTGACACTCAACTTGAGAGTGATACTCAACTTGAGTGTCAATTTGAGTGTTAGGGCCTATCCAGACAAACTTGCATAGTCGCATAAACGTATGCATAAAGAAATTGATTGGTTCATTTCCTTATGCATTTGTTTGTGGACCAATCAATTTCTTTAAACATACGTTTATGCGATTATGCAAGTTTGTCTGGATAGGCCCTTACTCTCAACTTGAATCAACTTTATGACACGTGAAAGAGTTTTAGTCATAATTGTAAGGCTGTAAGCAAATCAAACGATTAAAAAAAATGTAATTAAAAATGTAATTCAAACTTATCATATATAATAATGAATATTAGTAAATATTACACAATACATAACAGTATTGTGATAAATACATGAATGAAACGTATAATATTCTGATATGAATTGTAGTATAATGATTATGCAGAAAGCAGTGTTATTATAAGAACGCAATACGGCATTTAACGTACAGAATATATTATTTGTTATATAAACAATGAGTAGCATGCAAGAACTTATCTTATGATGTAATTACTTATCTTATGAACTCATCTAGGAAGGGCACAGATATAGAATGCTCGTATAGCTCGAGAGATGACTTATTGTGTGCTTGTGAGATCCAACGAATGTAAAATGGCCTTTCTTTCACTTAGCGAGAATGCGCATCCGTGTATATGTGAGACACTGATCTCTATGTGCTTATGAGACACCGATATATACAGTGGCGTGCAAAAGTTTCCGGCCAGTAACATTTTATACTCTAATTTTTTTTTTAAAACCCTAATAAAATTTTACTTATTACCAGTTGCGAGTATACCATATAGGTAACAAAATAATATAGTGAAAAAATATTGTTTATGTTTATGAA
This sequence comes from Crematogaster levior, assembly GCA_901521435.1. Taxonomy (NCBI): domain Eukaryota; kingdom Metazoa; phylum Arthropoda; class Insecta; order Hymenoptera; family Formicidae; genus Crematogaster; species Crematogaster levior. The sequence continues at coordinate 8,167 of CABEGB010000757.1, forward strand.
AATATTTATTGTTGTAAATGTCATATTTACATGTGCAAAAGTTTCCGGCCATTTTGTATTACCCATAGTAGGCCTCGAGTTATTTGTTTATATTTACATAATATTGCGTTCAATGAATACACTTAGTTCGTAGGAAGTCCTGAGAGCTTAAACATGGCTCGGCAATACGCAAGTACAAATTCGAGAGAGAGTAATTAAATTTTCTGAAAATGGAAAGTGTTCTCGTGAGATTGCTTCATTATTATCGATAGGAAAATCAACCGTGAATGATATTATTGCTAGCTATCGTGCTGGATACGGTGAAGCACGTAAGCTTTGGAAGATCGCCTGCGTAGTGAAAAACCACGAAAGACATCTAAAAAAGTAGATCGAGTCATTAAACGCAAGTCAACTGCAGATGTAAGGAAAACTGCTGCTCAAATTGCACGCGAGTTACAGAATGAGAATCTTGCCGATGTTAGTCGTAGCACTGTGACACGAAGACTACATGATGTAGGACTATTTGGCCGTATAGGTATTAGAAAACCGCTAATCAGTAAAAAGAACAAGAAAGCCCGATTACAGTTTGCTAAGATTCACAAAAATTGGACAGTCGAAGATTGGAAAAAAGTAGCTTTCTCAGATGAATCTAAATTTAATCTTTTTGGAAGCGATGGCCGACATGTACGACGTCCTACGGGTACCAGAAATGACGCTCAGTACCAAATTCCTACTGTAAAGCACGGTGGAGGAAGTGTGATGGTTTGGGGAATTTTCTCCGCACAAGGAGTCGGTCCACTTGTCGAGATCATTGAAACTATGAATGCTGCTATTTACAAGGACATTTTAAGAAAGAACTTGCTAACATATGCTGAAGAAAAAATGCCACAGGATTGGATATTTCAGCAGGATAATGACCCCAAACATACTTCAAAGATGTTACAGGAGTGGTTTGCTAATAGAAATATAGAAGTTTTAAGCTGGCCATCTCAATCACCGGACTTGAATCCGATAGAACACTTGTGAGAGCAGCTAGATCGCCAAATTCGAAGGCATACACATTCAAATAAGACCGTCTTATTCGAATCGTTAAAGCAAGAATGGAATAATATTTCGTCTGCTTGCATTAATCGATTAATAGAATCAATGCCAGCTCGTTGTGCCGCTGTTATCGCTGCAAAGGGTATGGCTACAAAGTATTGACACTAAAATATTATTTTAAGTTACTGAAGTGCAATATAGAATGAGTGGACCAATAATTTTCTTTGTAATACAAAATGGCCGGAAACTTTTGCACATGTAAATATGACATTTACAACAATAAATATTTTCATAAACATAAACAATATTTTTTCACTATATTATTTTGTTACCTATATGTTATACTCGCAACTGGTAATAAGTAAAATTTTATTAGGGTTTAAAAAAAAAAATTAGAGTATAAAATGTTACTGGCCGGAAACTTTTGCACGCCACTGTATGTGCTTGTGAAGCACTATCTCTTGTATGCTTGTGAAACACCAATACTTATGTGCTTGTGAGGCACTATCATTAGTGTGCTTGTGAGGCACCAATACTTGTGTGCTTGTGAGACACCAATACTTAAGTGCTTGTGAGGCACTAATACTTAAGTGCTTGTGAGGCACTAACAATTATGTGCTTATTGCACAATTACAAATCACTCAACTTATTTATACAACTTGAAAAGAAGGATTCCTTTACTTAAGGATTAACACGCGAGACGTCTGGTGGTCGAACAGATACTGAATGTGTCGCTAACTGCTCAGACAATTGAAAATCGTCGATCATACTCAAACTTGAGTTTAATCACTCAATCATTGGGTATACATACTCAACCTTTAAAGCATACACTCAATTTTGAGTATAAATACTCAATATTTGAGTGTCCACACTCAATGTTCGAGTGTAAATTCTCAAGCTTCAGTGCAAACGCTCAAAATTTGAGTATAACACCCAAATATGAGAGTAAACTCCCAAAATTAAGTGTTAACACTTAAATTTGAGTGTAAACACTCAATATTTCAGTGTTTTTTCCGTAAGGGTACCCAGAGAGAGAGAGGGGGGGGGGGAGGGCGGGAGAGAGAGAGGGAGAGAGAGAATGCTAATATTTAAATTAATCATTATCAAAACACTGTTATCAAAACACTGGCCGCCATGTTCTTTTTCCGAGTCATTAACAAATTAGTACTCTGGAATTATGAAAACAACTATTTTTCATTGTCCAAGATTGTATAAATTTCAAATCAAACTTCAATAAACGACTTTTATATTTTGTGCACTAGAATAACATATCACTTATGTACTTTCACTTAGAGTCAAATTTTAATCAATTTTACTTATAATATATACACCTTAAGTATGTATGTTCATTTTGAATTTGCACCTTGAATAACATATCAGTCATTTTTCGTGGTAATATATTATTAAATTTATTATATTATTTATTTTATTAATTAATTTAGATAATATATACTTTATGTATGTTCACTTTGAACTGGCGCCTTGCATAATATATCAGTTACTTTTCATGGTTATATTATTAGATAATCATTTAAATTTGCAAAAATTTACATTTTTGAGGGTCTATTTTTGAACATGGCTTGACCTTTTCATTTATGATTTTTTGAGGATATCACCTACTTTTTAGAGTACAGATATATGAATCAATTAGTGCAAAAAAAAACACAAAGTTTAAAAAATGTTATGTTATTTGCAATATGCAATTGCGTATTTTTTTTTTAAATAGCTATATTCTTTGCACCAATAGTTTTGTCTTATTATTTTGTGCATAAAAGTTAGGATAAGATCTACCAAAAACTGAATATTTTACGAAATAACTTTATTATAGTGTTTTGAGAAGCTCTTAACACCAGCTATTAGATTCTAAAATAAAAAATAGAGTGTTCCATTTAAAAATATCGATGTGATCTTGATCTAACTTTAGGGACGCCACCCAATATTAAACGGATGAGAACAGTGAATAAATCCTTCTAAACCCTTTCTAAACCCTTTCGTCTGAAACATTCTCTTCTAAAATACAACTTTTATGAAATATTCGGGTATATCCACACTTTTGTCCCATCCTGTGTATGTATCTAAGCGTGTCGATGACATTATAATATAGATGTGTCTGCTTTTATTGTTATTGTTATTCGAGTTATTGTACTCAATACCTTATTGACAAAATTGTATATATGTATTTCAGAAAACAAAATATGTCATTAGATCAAAAAATTTTTCTGATACTATTGCGTTATTTAAAAAAATACGTTGTTTTTGGATTAAGCTTTCTATATAATGGTATTAAAAGTGTTGTTGATCAAAGTTATCGTTACCCATCAAAAGTTTATTTTGTTATTGCAATGAATAATGTGATTGAAAAATGATATTTGAAATATTTTTTGACCCTGTAATATATTTTGTTTCTTGAAATGCATATGCAATTTCGTCCATTAAATATCTAAGCAAAAATATTAATCTAATATTAAAATCATGTAAAAGATACAAATAACTGAACTGTTAAATAATCTGCATACTATTATTAAAACAAACACACTTTGTAGGCAGAATTGTATTAGTTTTCTTGATTTGAAGAATACTGTCATTAATAATTAAATGATTTTATTATAGCACTTTTTAAATGAAGAAAACTAACACAATAAAGCTCTTACTGCAAAGTGCATTTGTTTCAATTACAATGTGCGGATTAATCGTTTACATGATTTCAATAATAGAATAAATTTTTTGTTACTAAATATCTGTATCTGTGTCGTTAATTATCGGTTTCTTATGGGGTTAATTTACCACTTATTAAAAATTTTCAAAAACTACCGCTTAGGGGTGAAATTCAATATCTCAAAAACGGTACATCGCAAAAGTATGGGACCTATGTCGTTAACATTTCTTTAATTAACATTTCTTATGGGGTTAATTTACGGGTTCTTGTAAGACACTTGTGTGCGAAAATCTCCATATACTTCTTTTTATATACGCTTCTGTTACATTTCTGTATTTTAGTTACAGTATTTCCCTATTATTATTCCGCGTGTAATTTACGTAGTTTATCAATAGAGTCAATTTTTAGTAAAGTCGATGCACGAAATGATTACTAGAACCACTAATGTATCATTAATAGTTTGAATTAGTAAAACTGAAATTACATGTAACGTATGTAACACAATATATCGATTAAGTTATAAAATTTCAATAAATAACATAATTTATTAAAATGCTAATATTCTTTCATCAATATATTCAAATAATTATTTTTACATTATATAGTTGTACGTAGTTATATACTTATACTTATATTATTTTTATCGTTGAAGTGATGACCTAATTTCAAATAGATTTTTATTCCGTTTTAATTTTGACACTGACACAGTCACTCGCTAACTGTCTTTATTTCTCCGAGATGTTTAACCGTTTGTATGTCAAAAATACAATAATATTGAAAATAAAGAATGAGCTCCTCCATCAGCTATTCTTGTGAGCACGCAACCATATATTTTATTCGTCTCTCCGATTTTAACACGATCATTACGTCTGGTGTAAACTACATCTGGTATAAAATATTTTTAAATATATAACTAATACACAAATTAATCGTCTCTGGGATATCTTTTATAAGCAGAGCACTCCAAATTTCTTTAATTGGGCGCCTAAAGCAAGCCCGATTTCAGCGCTATTGCAACTATCGTATTTTTGTTTGGGCACGCAATAGATCCAAAAATAATTTTTCTAATTGGACGTCTAGCACAAGCTAGATTAAATTAAATTTCACGTCTAAGGGGTGGTTTTTGAAAATTTTTAATAAATGGTAAATACACCAGAAAGGGTGTAAGAGAGTGAGAGGGGGTGAAAGATGATGAAAAAGTGCGAAATAGAGCGAAAAAGACGAAAAAATTGAGAAGGGGAGGGGGGAGGGGAAGGGAGGGGAGAAAGGGGAGGGGAGGGGGAGTGGGTGAGTGGAAGTTGGGAGAGGTGTTAGTGAAAGGTAAGAGAGAAGAGAAGTACATATGAAAAAATAATTTTTCTAATTGGACGTCTAGCACAAGCTAGATTAAATTAAATTTCACGTCTAAGGAGTGGTTTTTGAAAATTTTTAATAAATGGTAAATACACCAGAAAGGGTGTGAGAGAGTGAGAGGGGGTGAAAGATGATGAAAAAGTGCGAAATAGAGCGAAAAAGACGAAAAAATTGAGAAGGGGAGGGGAGAGGAAAAAGGAGGGGAGGGAGGGGAGAAAGGGGAGGGGAGGGGGGAGGGGTGAGTGGAAGTTGGGGGAGGTATGAGTGAAAGGTAAGAGAGAAGAGAAGTACATATGATTGCGGACAGAGAAGAAGAAGAAGAAGACGTTACTTCATTTTTCGTGAAAAACATCACTTTTTGACCGTTTATATGTCCAGAACGGCTTGACCGATTTTTTTCTTTTTTGGCTTAACTTACTCGTGGCGATACCACCTTTCGGAATATGCTACAGGCATTTCAAAATTTTTTATATTTTAATAGTTCTACACCCCCAAAAAGTCGACTTTAAGGGTGCGGGATAAGAGACTTGTAGCGTCTACTTGTAGTTTCTATTTTTGAACATGGCCGGAGACGCTACCGCGTCTCCTGATAACTGTTTGAGTACGTCAACGTTATTGCGCTGATTTGCCAGAACCCTAAGTAGTATTTCATGAGTAGTGAGCAACATTTCAATAACTTATTGTTCGTTCAATTGAACAACAAAGGACAGCAGTTTTGCTTTCCTTTGCTGTTTAATGGAACAAACTAGTAAGTTACTAAAATGTCGCTGCTGCTCACTGCTCATGAAATGTTACCTTAAGTTTGAAATATACATGTATAAAGTAACCATTAAAATAACTATTAAATCAGTTATTAGTTACTAAAAAAATGTAATTAAATTGTTACGGTTATAGATGGAGAAAAAGGAACAAAGTGTTCAGTTAGTTATAAAAAAATAAATAATTGTAACTTCCTTGAAATGAGTTTAGATAGGGTATATATAGAATTGCAAAACAATGTATATAACAGTTTCATGTAATGATTTTATACAAATTCATTATTTGCAGTTATAAAAGTTATTACATCATAAAATAAATTGGTTCTTCGTATAATAGGCCACTGTATAAATGCTATATAAAAATTTGGGTGCATGTGTATAGCTTTACAAAACCCTTTGTTGAAAATTCAGAGATCTTGTATAACTTTGATATTATGTATTTAGAATTTTACAAGGTGGGTCATTTTAATCAATCCACTATCTCATAGTCTTTACATTTGAAGCAAAAGTTGTATGGTTTGGAGGGGACGAATAATAGTAAAATTAATTTCTGAAAATATCAATTTTTAAGTTTTTGGCATAGTTTGACATAAAGTATAAAATATTTCATAAACTATTTATTTTTTTTGCAAGTGTAACTTAATAGTTTTATGCACAGAATATGATAAATCAATTTGTAAAAAAACAATTGTTTAAAAAAATTATGTAATTTGCAATTTGCCATATTTTTTCTTTTTTGAAAAGAAAACTATGTATTTTCTTTACACAAATCGATTCTTTATTTTGTGCATAAATATATTAAAGTACACTTGCCACAAAAGAAATAATTTATGAGATATTTTATACTTTTGTGTCAAAATGTGCTAGAATAAAGTATAAAATATCTAGTAAACTATTAATTTTTCGACAACTCTACATATGCTATCTACAATATTTTTATGAAGATTAATGAGAGGAATTATATTAGGTAAAAAAAATCGTAAATGTCATTTAAAAAATAGCGATTGTCTTCATATAACTTTGAAAAATTAATTTTTTCGAAAATTTTACCATTATTTATTTTTCTCCAAATCATGCAACTTTTGTCTGAAATATTATTGCCTCAAACAGGCGATATTTTAGTGGATTGATTAAAATGGCCTACAGCATATACATGCACACGCACGTGAGCATATACACAGCACTGATCAAAAGTTTGGATAAATCATTCAATTCTTCGTTTAATAAAAGTGACTTTGATATAATGTGAGTAGTTGTCATAAGAAATATATTTTTGTTACATATTTTTTTGCAGAAAAGTTTAAATAATGTTCAAATATAGTCTTTGCCGTAATAATTTTCTGTATATCAAATATTGCTGTTTTTTAATAGATTATAATGAGATGTACCATTATATTATAATATAATAATATAATAGTACATCCAAACTTTTGATCGGTATTGTGTGTGTGTGTGTGTGTAAACATGGTTTTATTTCACTTTGGTAGAAAGTACCTTTATTTCTTTGCAGTCACATTGCTACTTTCAATTAAGTCCTGAAAATTATTTGTATTTTATCATATTTGCTTATATATATATATATATATATGTGTGTGTGTGTGTGTGTGTGTGTGTGTGTGTGTGTGTGTGTGTGTGTGTAGAAGTATATATTTAGAAAAATATACAATAATTTTTAATATTATATCCTTAATATTATAATATAGATATACAAATAATAATATACTCAATAATAAATATTACCTTCAATTTAAGAATATCCTGCTCCCAATCTCCACAGCCAATAATCTTTACTGCCTCCAATAACACATTCGTTATTTTATCAACATTTTGCTTGAACACAACTAATACATCGGCTGCATGAACATTATCTTCGCTTTCTTTCCAGCAATCGTAATCAGTTGCCATTGCTACAGCTGCATACAAAAGACCAGCTTCTTTCGCTAGGAATACCTGATTCCAAAAATGTAAACGTTATATGATAATATTGTTAAGATATACATAATAGTTTGTTTAAATTTATTATTTAGACCTCTGGACATATAGTCATGTTGACCAAATGTCCACCCCAAAGACGCAGAGCGTTACTCTCTGCTTTAGAGGAAAAACGTGGTCCTTCAATAGTTATTACTGTTCCACCCTTCCTTATGTTGTATCCTAACTTTTTTGCTGCTTGCAACAAGATCTCTGACGTTCGTGGGTCAAATGCAGGTTCCATCGGCATGTGGCATACTCCTGTCATTTCATAAGTAATGTATTTTAAAGATGTAAAGATTATGTAAAAAGTAGATATGACATACCTACCACTGTACTTGGCAGATGTTCCATCATAAAATGTACTATTCCTGGAGTTGGTTCTATCTATGAAGCTATCAGGGACAACTAATTGTCCCCTATCAATAGACTCTGTCAATGAGCCACATGCAGTTGATGCCAATATGTGGGTACATCCAGCAATCCGCAACGCTTCTATATTAGCACGATAATTAACTCTAGTAGGACTAAATCTGTGTCCTGCACCATGTCTACAACAAATAAAAAAAGGAAAATATTTTTGTTAATAAACGACATAAACCAAACATTGTTAAACAAAGACAGCAGTCTTTTACATTAAAAATTTATTATAGAAAGAAAAAAGCAAAGTATATTAAGGTGCAAGTATAGATTGCACTCTTTAAAAATATATGTAATGAAAGAATTTATAAAGAATTCTACCTAGCCAGTAACACTATGTTTACTCCACCGATGCATCCATGGTAAAGATCACTGGATGGATATCCAAAGTCGTTCTTTGCATTCTCACAACTCGTTGTGCTGCTACAATTGAATGTTTTGTATAGGGTTTCACCCAGTCCAGAGCCACATATTATTCCCACCTAAAAATATAGAAGTCAGATCAGAAGATCAATAACAATGTTCTTGTACTTTTATCTACATCACACATTTTGTGCACAAAGAAATGTTTTTTATCGACTTTTCTATCATATCAAATGCAATTTAATTTAATTTAACAATAATATAATGTAATATATCATAGATGCATCCAATAATTTTCAAAATTAACTGTTTATAACATTTTTTTTTAAGTTCTCCCATATAGGAACGCCATCGACATATATGTCATTTAGAATAGTTTGGTCTAGCTTATTTTTGCTTGCATTATTCTTGTTTTACTTGACTATTCTCTACATTTGTGTGAGTGTAATGTGTAATGGCACATGAGTGTCCACAGAGGTGAACTCGGGTCCGTAGGTTCGTTAAGCTCAAAGGATTGTGCAGATCAATCCCTTCTGCAGGGTAACTGTTTACAACATTTATGCATAATATAATAAAAAATGTATGCTACGTGAAAATCCAGAAATTTTTCTTCAAATGCTATATTTTCTATAAAGTAGATTAAAATTTTCTTGCCTTGATTTTATTTGCCATAATGGAAGTATAATTTACTATCTTAAACTTGTAGTATATACTTGTAGTATAAAATTTTAGCATGCAGTGCACACGGACCATGTAGCGCGTGACCGCGAAAGATAATTAAGGATCAAAGACCAAAGTCCGATTAATCACTATTGACCAATAGTGACACATGTTTTTGGTCACGTGGTGTCGTTGACGTTAAAATAGAGCATTGAGCATGAAAGAAATCTATGGCCGGTATTCATAGTCGGATCTTATATTTAAGATCGTCTTAAGTTTATCTTTAGATGCTGTACGAATCAGTTCATTGGCTACGGAGTATCTGAAGATGAATGGTAATACTTAAGAATATGGGCTTTCGCTCAGTTTTCGTTGAAACTTCGCAATATTGCGTATTTTGGTCCGTAAAACACGAATATGAAAGTTAAAAACGTCGCTCTATTCGTCGCTCGCTGTTATAACGTGTTGAAAATTGACAGTTTCGGGGTTATGAATCCTGTCATACCGACGATGTACAGACTGTCTGAGCATGCGCAGTGACGTAACGCAGGTCAGCTGACCATGCTAGCGCCACGAAGTGCGCGAATTTCAAAAAGGATACAAGTAAAGTTAAACGCGCAGGGGGTCCCGGGGCTTTGCGCGACTTTCCACGCGTATACTTTACAACGCAAAGCGAGGTTCCACATGGGTTCGCGACTTTCCACGCGTATATTTTTCAACGCAAAGCGAGGTTCCACATGGGTTCGCGACTTTCCACGCGTATACTATTCTACTGCGTTCGCCGCCTCCCCCGCCCCCCCGCGAAGCGGGGGGGAGGGATGGGGGTTGAGGCGGTGAGAGAGTCGAGTTCCACATTGTTGGCCACGCCTCCAAGCAGCGAGTTGGTTATAATTTAAATCTATTTGACAAGTCAATATTAACTTATTAACGCTTCGCGGGGGGGGGGGGGGGAGGCGGCGAACGCAGTAGAATAGTATACGCGTGGAAAGTCGCGAACCCATGTGGAACCTCGCTTTGCGTTGAAAAATATACGCGTGGAAAGTCGCGAACCCATGTGGAACCTCGCTTTGCGTTGTAAAGTATACGCGTGGAAAGTCGCGCAAAGCCCCGGGACCCCCTGCGCGTTTAACTTTACTTGTATCCTTTTTGAAATTCGCGCACTTCGTGGTGCTAGCATGGTCAGCTGACCTGCGTTACGTCACTGCGCATGCTCAGACAGTCTGGACGTCGTCGGTATAACAGACATCCTAACCCCGAAACTGTCAATTTTCAATAAGTTATAACTTATTAACTAATAAAGAGCGACGATTTTAACTATATTCGTGTTTTGCGGACCAAAATACGCAATATTGCGAAGTTTCAACGAAAACTGAGCGAAAGCCCGTATTCTTAAGTATTACCAAGATGAATTTAAGACGGTCTTAATTATAAGATCCGACTATGAATACCGGTCTATGGTCCGAATTTATAGTCGTTTCTCAAATCTTGAGACGTAAGGCCGGTATTCATAGTCGGATCTTATATTTAAGATCGTCTTAAGTTTATCTTTAGATGCTGTACGAATCAGTTCATTGGCTACGGAGTATCTGAAGATGAACTTAAGACGGTCTTAATTATAAGATCTGTCTATGAATACCAGTCGTAAGAATCTCAAGTTGTTTCTTTACATTGTGAGAGCTGATCTTGTCTACTTTATAATCTATGGTTCAAGAGAGAAAAGGAAGGGCCACGGACTAAGGAATAGAGGGACGGAGCACAAGCTGTACCGGTGAGGCACGTTTGCGGCGGGGGGGGGCCGCCATATTCGTTTAGTAATCACCACACATAGAACTCACTATTTGCGTACGTGTGAGAAATGAAAGTCAGATCCTGCGCACAATAAACAAAATAGAAATAGGAATAATTATTAAATATTATAAATAAGAAATTGGAATTATTTATTTTAAAAATAAAAAGAATAGAATAAATTAATGCGTGAATTAAGAAATAAGAATTGGAACTAATTAATATATTTTATTCTCTTGTTAGATGTAAAATAATTTCTCTTTTCAACAATAAAAACAATAACAACAATAATAAAAATAATAAAACATAAAATCACCGCCTAACCTCTTTACGCTTGTCACTCGTTATGTCTCGTGGCACCACTACACGAGTGTAACCATGTCACAGACACAGGATCTCTGTGTGAGAATCGCTACATCAATATGGCGGAAAGCAGTCCCCCCCGCACGCTTGAGTTACCATCCCCTCTCGCCTAAACTAGGGGTTTGTTCGCGTCGCAATACCCCAATATGCTCCTACTCACTCCAATACGCTCCAATCTATAGTATACGTAACGTAATACTATAGTTTGGAGCGTATTGGAGCGAGTAGGAGCATGTTGGGGCAAGCGACGCGAACAAACCTTAGGACTTTAGACTCGGTCCCTCTATTCCTTAGTCCGTGGGAAGGGCACATAAAATCCATATATCTAATACTAATATATTGCTAGTTCCGTATCTTCGCAATGAGAGGTCGAGGCCCATAAAAGAGAGACGCACGAATTCCAAATATGGGCATAGACGGTCAAGTCTATTGAGTGAGTGTGAGCGAGAGGCTAAGAGAAAACATTACCTGGGCTACGTTCGGAAATCAAATTCGGGTATATTATAATACTAAAAATACTATAGTGTACGTGACATATATTATACAACTTCTAGTATTATGCATGATGTAAGAAGAAAGGTGAAACAAGTAACCAGATGCGCAGCAGACCATACTCTGGACCAATCAGAAGTAGGTCCAAATTTTGAAATTCAATATGGCTACGGCTCCGGTACTGGGACCATATATGTAATACTCCTATATTGCTAGTAGAGCTTCGAGGACGGTGCAAACACTACGGCGCAGACATATATGAGCCTCTCTTTCTTCTCGAGTATTACAGCTTTGTGCGCATGCGTTGGCTTTTCTTAGACGACCAATGGAATGCCGTACAAATCAAAAGCGCGTATAAACGATTGTTGGTTAGACATCAACTTAGAGAATTTGATAACGGAAATTGTCTTTTTGATAGCGTAAACATATTACACGTTAGTTCTAATGTCAAGAATATTAAATGCCCGATTGGTGAAATACATTGTTTACGCAAATCCATTAACGCATTAGAAGAGGAGGGGATTAACAACCGCCCCAGCGACGCTTTACCGCATGCGCATAGCGCTGCAGAACTCCAGAAGAAAGAGAAACGAATATACGTCTGCACCGTAGTATTTCCACCTCTTCCACTCATTGCTCAGATAGGATACTAGCAATATAGGAGTATTACATATATGACTGGGACGTATTTATACTGTATTTATAGGTTAAACGGAGATAGTCGGATTAATCGGAGAAATTTAAAGGCTATTTAAAAAGAAGAAGAACGTGAAGGTAAGGTTGAGACTTTGTACATTAATGAAAATTGTGATAATTGTTATTTTAAATTTTTTAAATTTGGATGAGAAGAAATTTGGAAAGATAAAAGATTGAGGTTATATGTATGGCTAAATTGTTGTATTTCATGTTTATAACAACAGTGTTTATTGCAACAGTGATTTGTGTTAAAGACAATAAATTGGAAATTATAACGTACAATTCAATGTGTAATGCAGTGTAATGTAATCCGTCTCTAATCATTTGGACGTTCCAACCAAAACACTTCCTAATATACCTACGGATTGGCTTTCATCCGTATCCAGAGGAAATTGCATGTATCCCAGTAGTGACTTTTTCCAAGCAGCAGAAATTATGAATAGCGAATTCGAAAACTTCCATGGCAATTTTTTTAATCGAGAAAGTAACATTTTTGATAGATTAACAGATATTGTTTGCAGAAAATTAAATAATAACTTTCCTAGGAAAGTGATTGCGTGTCTTGTGCGTACTCGTACATATATCAGATTGAGAAGAATGAATAAAGAAATTATTGAAAACAACTATTTAAAGAAAAAATCCAAAAAATTGCACAAAATTTGAAATAAAAAGATAAGGTAAATAGGCTTATATCCACAATGCCAAAAATCCGAGATTTTGATTCAATTTCTTTGATGACTAGCGTTATAACAGAATTTATTAAAACTTAACTTACTAAATTTAAGAATATCAATATCTATCAGTTTTAATTTTTTAGTCCTATAATGTGAGTTATATAATTTTTTTATTTTTTAACTTTGATTTTTATTACGTTGATTTTTATTGCGTTGATGTTTGATTTTTATTTGTTTTGAATTTAAAGAGAAATAATAGTTTCTGTTACATTAAATTATTTGTAAAATTTTAACAAATGAAGATTTAGAAATAAAAATATGTCGTTTTCATATCCTAATTGCTTAATTTACCTACATAAATTATATAATTTTATTTATATAAATTTATCTATATAAATTTATCTATATAATTTTATCTATATAAATATTTTTATCTATATAAATTATAATTAAATCACCTTTATCTTGTCTAAGATTTATATGTAATTTATTTTAACTTTATCTTGATTATTTTAAGTTATCTAAGCGCTATATATAAATAAAGACATTTTTGCACTTTGTTTGTATTATTTCAAGTATTTTTACATTTTCGTATTTATTTTTTCTAAAAACATCTACATTTTAAGTACGTGTGATTACATATGATTGTTTCGTATTCAAATTGCGCGGATATATTTGGACCTAAATTTCATTGGTTCACCGCACATCGAGCCGCCGAGATGCGCGTTGTTTCACCTTGGGTTTGTTCGCGTCGCTAATTGCCCCAACATGCTCCTACTCACTCCAATACGCTCCAATCTATAGTATACGTAACGTAATACTATAGTTTGGAGCGTATTGGAGCGAGTAGGAGCATGTTGGGGCAAGCGACGCGAACAAACCTCTTGTTTCTTACATCATGGTATTATGATGTACCCGAGTGTGATTTCCGAACGTAGCCCTGTGCCGGGATTCTGTAACTCTTTAACGATAAAAATCGTTATCGTTAACTATCGATATCGATGATAATCGCAAATGCCTCGTCTACACGCTGTCTTTAACAAACTATCTGTAAGATAGTATACTGCACTTGAAATGACAACTCAGCTACACGCTGTATTTAAAGATCGATAACTATCGATACTCTATCGATAGTTTGTTTTATTTCGCACGATACATAACCTCTTACAGCTAGTATGGTGACTAGACGTAGCAAAACGAGTTACTTTAATAATAAATTTATTAATAATAAATTCATTAGTAATGAATAACCAATGGATACATATTTATTATTTGGCGCTGCACTTATATAATAAGTGGATCAAAAGAAAAGGCATAAAACAGAAATCGATATAAATCGATATTTTAGAATACTCTATGTTAAACTGGGGTTCTTACTATCTTGAAGATAGTTCCACTTAAAGATTGGTTTGACACGGCTACACACGCACTTTAACATCAGGCCACTTTAACACACTATCTTAAAGACAGCATGTAGACGAGGCAAAAAGGTTATTCTGTAACTAGTGAATATCGACAATTCTCGATATTTGAATCGTTAAATTCCGAAAAGTATCAAAGCCGTGTCGATGTGATTGCGATCGCTGCCGGAGGTCTCGCTAAGCCATTAACGATAGTTGGTGTGAGTCGGTTATACGTTAGTGTGGAATGCATACATATATATGTAATACATGTGACGATAAACTGTTAGAAGTTATTGATAAAAACAGCTAATACGAATTGAAAGTAAGTGTAAATATTTCCATTCCTTAAGCCTTGAACTTTATCTTTCATATATATATATATACTTAAATCTTTACTTTTAAACAAAAATGAAGTGCTGTAAACTGATATATTTAAAATTACAAAGTAAGGAAAGTTTTTTACCAAAATTGATGTTTAAACAGCATAGTCATATAAACTCAAATAGTATTTTAATATTTCAAAATGTAATGTATGTATGTATATACATACTTTCCTTACTTTGTAATTTTAAATATATCAGTTTACAGCACTTCATTTTTGTTTAAAAGTAAAGATTTAAGTGACATATACAATATTCAGCTTTCAAAGTGAATAAAGCAATAAAAAAACAATCTCCATCTTAGATAAACAATGTAAAATAAAAATAGTATCGTAGTCGATTTAAACTGTTAATAGTTTCTCTGATAAAACAATTTTATAATTTTTCATTTTAGGATGGCTCTCGGCTATCTTGCTTTAAATTTAATAATGATGGAAGATCATGTCCAACACCTTGAACGAAGAGTAGAGAGACAATTGTTGCGAACAACAGAAAATCCATTTGATTTGACAAATAATGAATTTAGGGAGTTGTACCGCTTAACACCGGACTTAATTTTTGATCTTGTCGATGCATTAGAACCTCGATTACAGCGATTACAGAAAAACAAGACAATTTGGATCACTGGTTATCTTTTTCTTTATTTGGCTGTAGAAAAACAAGTACAATTTGTAACTATATATACAATATTTTTGTTTTATTACATTTATTATACTTATCTTTTTCTTTATTTGAGTTCATGATATTCATATATATTTTATATGTTATAGGTATTATCGGCAGTGAGATTTTATGCAACTGACTGCTTTCAACGTCCTGTAGGTGAACAGTGGGGCATTTCGATGAGCCAGACATCAATTAGCAGATGTATACACAAAGTACAGATGCGATCAATGAATTAATATTCAGACAATGGGTACAATTTCCAATGACTCCAGGAGCCAGGCAATTAGCAAGAATGCAATTTCAAAATGCACGTCAATCGTTTGAAGGAGCTATCGGAGCGATTGACTGTATTCACATAGCGATCCTTGCTCCCAAAGAGCATGAAGAAGCCTACATTAATCATCATGGTTATCATTCATTGAATGTGCAAATGGTAAATATTTAAATCACTGATTCATACAAAACGTGTTTTATATATTCAAATTAATGACATTCAATAATTTAATCTATTAGATATGTGACCCTAATTTAAAAATACTCAACGTTAATGCAAGATACCCTGGAGCACGACACGACACATATATATGGAATTCTTCTGCTGAGCGACGAGTTATGGAACGTGCGTACAATCGTGGTGAACGACGAACATATCTTATTGGTATATAATCTTAACTTTTTATTAAAGATGTTTGTTGTACAAAGTTTTATTTTGTCGATTTATTGTCGACGTAACACTTTATACTCTACTGTTTATTCTAGTGCATAAATTTTATGTTGTGTTGAATTTAAAATGTATTAAAAAATTTTTAACGGAGCTGAAATAAATCTAAATGTAAAAAAAATAAATGTAAAAAAAAAATAAATCTAAATGTAAAAAATCTTAATCTAATTGTTTAACTGTCAAAATGTATTGAAAATCATAGACTAATTTTAATGAAGTCTATCCACAAGATCTAGTTTTGTGTATACGTGTTCCTAAATTCTCTCAAAAGTTACTAGATTTTAACTGCTAAAAGTCTGGCAACGTTGCATATCTATCGAATTATTTCGATACGTTTTGTAACGATTTTTGCATCGATTACAATCGTTAAGACCATGGGTTTGTTCGCGTCGCAATACCCCAATATGCTCCTACTCACTCCAATACGCTCCAATCTATAGTATACGTAACGTAATACTATAGTTTGGAGCGAGTAGGAGCATGTTGGGGCAAGCGACGCGAACAAACCTCATGTTACAGAATCATCCACAGTAATGGTCGTCGGTCGCGCAAGCGACAATTGTCGTTAGTTAACGATAACGATTTTTGTCGTTAATAAGTTACAGAATCCCGGGTAATTCTTCAGAGTAACTACAGCAGCACCAAATTCAATAAAATTTGGTATATCGACGTGTTTTTGCACGAAACTCACGAATCTGGCCGTAAAAATTGTCGCTCTGCTCTGCGAAGCGAGATATTAATATTTAAAGTTCGCAATTCGCTAGGTTAAGAAACCTGTCATATCGACGATGCACGGACTGTCTGAGCATGCGCAGTGACGAAACGCAGCTCAGCTGACCATGCGCAGTGACGAAACGCAGGTCAGCTGACCATGTAACGTCATAAGTCCGCGAAATTGAAAAAGGATACGAGTTAGGTCAATCGCGTGGAGGCAGTGTAAAATATACGCGTGGAAAGTTGCAAACCCATGTGGAACCGAATTTTTACTGGCCGCCACGCGTAGCCGTGTGCTTCGCGCGCGGATTAAAATTATAATCAACTCGCTGCGTGGAGGCGTAGCCAACAATGTAGAACTCGACTCTCTCACCGCCTCAACCCCCATCCCTCCCCCCGCTTCGCGGGGGGGGGGGGAGGCGGCGAACGCAGTAGAATAATCATATGGAAGTTTGCAGGAAATTCAAATAAGCCTAACATTGTTGTTGCGAATTTCCTGCAAACTTCCATATGATTATTCTACTGCGTTCGCCGCCTCCCCCCCCCGCGAAGCGGGGGGGGAGGGATGGGGGTTGAGGCGGTGAGAGAGTCGAGTTCTACATTGTTGGCTACGCCTCCACGCAGCGAGTTGGTTATAATTTTAATCCGCGCGCGAAGCGCGCGGCTACGCGTGGCGGCCAGTAAAAATTCGGTTCCACATGGGTTTGCAACTTTCCACGCGTATATTTTACACTGCCTCCACGCGATTGACCTAACTCGTATCCTTTTTCAATTTCGCGGACTTATGACGTTACATGGTCAGCTGACCTGCGTTTCGTCACTGCGCATGGTCAGCTGAGCTGCGTTTCGTCACTGCGCATGCTCAGACAGTCCGTGCATCGTCGATATGACAGGTTTCTTAACCTAGCGAATCGCGAACTTTAACTATTAATATCTCGCTTCGCAGAGCAGAGCGACAATTTTTACGGCCAGATTCGTGAGTTTCGTGCAAAAACACGTCGATATACCAAATTTTATTGAATTTGGTGCTGCTGTAGTTACTCTGAAGAATTACCGAATCCCGGCACTGGTCGGGTCTGCCTAACGCTGTTAGCGCATGCGCACAAAGCAGCTGAATCGTTCGCGAGAGAGAGACTATTATACGTCTGTACCGTAATGTTTGACCCTGAGGTCGGCACTCTTCTAGCAATATAAGTAGTATTACATATATGATAAAATCTTATGTACTCTTCCTTTTTTCTCTTGAACCATAGGTTATAAAGTAGACAAGATCAGCTCTCACAATGTAAAGAAACAACTTAAGATTTGAGAAATTCTTACGTCTCAAGATTTGAGAAACGACTATAAATTCGGACCTATAGGTAAGAGACAGACTATTATACGTCTGTACCGTAATGTTTGACCCTGAGGTCGGTACCACAGATTAATAGACAGATAGCCAATGGTCCCTGTTAAGGCGAGACCAGCACTTCTCACTGGTTTCAGCGCCATACAGTAGTTTTCGTAGCGGTCAATACAGTAACTACGTTTCTAAGATAAAGCAGATCAGGTTTTCGAACGAAGTTACCTCTCTCGGTTTGGGTCTGGACTAAGTATATCCGATTTTATCGACACATTTCGCCCCTGGTTTGAATCCGGGCTAAAGATTTCGCCCCTGGTTTGAGTCCGGACTAAGTATATCCGATTTTACCCACACATTTCGCCCTTGGTTTGAATCCGGGCTAAAAATTTCGCCCCTAGGTTCGAGTCCATGCTAATTAACTACGAGACGAGAGAAAGAGAGGTGAGAGATTTATAATTTTCTCCTTCGCACGCCGTATATCGATAGCAAATATTTCAAATGATCGGAGTCGAGAATACCGATTTTCTTTTCCTCTAGTTCAAGATTTTTGTTGCGTTATTAATTAATTAAATAATAAAGAAATTTAAACTTTTGTGGAAATTGGCAATTTGTTATTAATTTAAGACTTTATTGATCTAACTCTTTTATTAAAATTATTACATGTATGACTTTTCAACTTGTAATTTAGATCCTTTTTAAGTAACTATTTATTACAGCAAATTGAATCACTAAATAAATATATACATACATATATACAATACACACACACACACACACACACACATACATATATATATATATATATACATATATATTGGTTTAAAAATAATTTCATTGGATTAATATAATAAGATATAATAAGATATTTGCGATTAAAATCACACTAATAAGCACGATCCAGTGAGAAGAGATCTATCGAGTGGACATCGAATTGACGTCGAATTGATGTAAATTGCATCGATCGATATCAATTTGATATCGATTTGATGGTCATTTCTCACTGGGGATATAAATTGGATAATTTTTAACTAGATTAATCATATTTAATTAAAAGTAATCCGATTTATGTCGTGTTTGGTGTCATTTTAATCGTAAAAATGTCATTAATCCATTAAAATTATTTTCAAATCAATAAAATGCGAAATTAATGTTCTAGGTCTTATTTTATTCCATGTTTACTTTTCATAGATAAGCGAGCTCTTTAAAATCCTCGACGCTGGAGCGTGAGGAAAGCGAGAGCGAGAACAAATAAAGAGCAACGAGATCGGCCAACATCAAAGAGAGTGCCGAAGTCTCGACGCGAGCCTATCTTAATCTCCAATCTTTTGTATCATATTTCTTTTTACTATAGAAAATAAAACTTTTACATTTCGCAGTTTATCAGTCCAAAAATAATTTTAATGGATTAATGAGACTTTTGCGATTAAAATGACACCAAACACGGTATAGATCGGATAATTTTTAATTAGATAAGTAATTAACATCTTGATTATAATCTAATTAAAAATTACCCGATCTATACCGTGTTTGGTGTCATTTTAATCGCAAAAGTCTCATTAATCCATTAAAATTATTTTTGGACTGATAAACTGCGAAATGTAAAAGTTTTATTTTCTATAGTAAATAGAAATATGATACAAAAGATTGGAGATTAAGATAGGCTCGCGTCGAGACTTCGGCACTCTCTTTGATGTTGGCCGATCTCGCTTGCTCTTTATTCGTTCTCGCTCTCGCTTTCCTCACGCTCCAGCGTCGAGGATTTTAAAGAGCTCGCTTATCTATGAAAAGTAAACATGGAATAAAATAAGACCTAGAACATTAATTTCGCATTTTATTGATTTGAAAATAATTTTAATGGATTAATGACATTTTCACGATTAAAATGACACCAAACACGACATAAATCGGATTACTTTTAATTAAATATGTATGGTTAATCTAGTTAAAAATTATCTGATTTATATCCCCAGTGAGAAATGACCATCAAATCGATATCAAATTGATATCGATCGATGCAATTTACATCAAATCGACGTCAATTCGATGTCGACTCGATAGATCTCTTCTCACTGGATCGTGCTTATCACTGTGATTTTAATTGCAAATATCTTATTAATCCAATCAAATTATTTTTAAGCCAACACACACATATATATATATATATATGTGTACGTACATATGTATGTATGTATGTATACAAATTTATAATGCGAAGATACGTCTGCGTTCTCCTAGCTAGCCGAGCGCCGGGCGCACACGTACATGGCTCTTGGGCCATGTACGTGTGCGCTTGGCGCTCGGCCAACTAGAAGAGCGCAGACATATCTTCCGTCTCCGTCTCTCCCTCTCGGTGACACGCTTGGCGATCGAGATCGAAAATTATATCTCTTGCAAGGAGACGGTCGAGCTTTCCACCTGGATTTTAGTTGAATATTATATATATTTTTATACATATTTTTATACTCTTCCTACTAATATATTCACTTCTTTTCAACGTGTCTTTAAATAATTTATGCAATACATTAAACTTAAACCTATATTAATATCATTAAAAAAATTATATTTATATAATATTTTTTAAGAATTAATATAGGTTTAATTTAGTATATTGCATAAATTATTTAAAGACATAAAAAAAAAAGAAAAAAAGAAAGGTTTCGAACTCGAGATCTTCAGCGTTCTAGCCGCTCAACTTACTAACACGACCACGCTTATTACTTTAAAAGTAGGTATATCGAATCGGTAGATTACGTACTGACTTTATTTTTATTTCTAGAAAAATAATGGTACGAGTTATTGTACCATGTATTATATTAGTAGAAAGGGTATCAATATGTTACATAACTAATACTTCCTACTAATATAATACATGGTACAATAACTCGTACCATTATTTTTCTAGAAATAAAAATAAAGTCAGTACGTAATCTACCGATTCGATATACCTACTTTTAAAGTAATAAGCGTGGTCGTGTTAGTAAGTTGAGCGGCTAGAACGCTGAAGATCTCGAGTTCGAAACCTTTCTTTTTTTCTTTTTTTTTTATGTCTTTAAATAATTTATGCAATATACTAAATTAAACCTATATTAATTCTTAAAAAATATTATATAAATATAATTTTTTTAATGATATTAATATAGGTTTAAGTTTAATGTATTGCATAAATTATTTAAAGACACGTTGAAAAGAAGTGAATATATTAGTAGGAAGAGTATAAAAATATGTATAAAAATATATATAATATTCAACTAAAATCCAGGTGGAAAGCTCGACCGTCTCCTTGCAAGAGATATAATTTTCGATCTCGATCGCCAAGCGTGTCACCGAGAGGGAGAGACGGAGACGGAAGATATGTCTGCGCTCTTCTAGTTGGCCGAGCGCCAAGCGCACACGTACATGGCCCAAGAGCCATGTACGTGTGCGCCCGGCGCTCGGCTAGCTAGGAGAACGCAGACGTATCTTCGCATTATAAATTTGTATACATACATACATACATATGTACGTACACATATATATATGTATATATATATGTGTTGGCTTAAAAATAATTTGATTGGATTAATAAGATATTTGCAATTAAAATCACAGTGATAAGCACGATCCAGTGAGAAGAGATCTATCGAGTCGACATCGAATTGACGTCGATTTGATGTAAATTGCATCGATCGATATCAATTTGATATCGATTTGATGGTCATTTCTCACTGGGGATATAAATCAGATAATTTTTAACTAGATTAACCATACATATTTAATTAAAAGTAATCCGATTTATGTCGTGTTTGGTGTCATTTTAATCGTGAAAATGTCATTAATCCATTAAAATTATTTTCAAATCAATAAAATGCGAAATTAATGTTCTAGGTCTTATTTTATTCCATGTTTACTTTTCATAGATAAGCGAGCTCTTTAAAATCCTCGACGCTGGAGCGTGAGGAAAGCGAGAGCGAGAACGAATAAAGAGCAAGCGAGATCGGCCAACATCAAAGAGAGTGCCGAAGTCTCGACGCGAGCCTATCTTAATCTCCAATCTTTTGTATCATATTTCTATTTACTATAGAAAATAAAACTTTTACATTTCGCAGTTTATCAGTCCAAAAATAATTTTAATGGATTAATGAGACTTTTGCGATTAAAATGACACCAAACACGGTATAGATCGGGTAATTTTTAATTAGATTATAATCAAGATGTTAATTACTTATCTAATTAAAAATTATCCGATCTATACCGTGTTTGGTGTCATTTTAATCGCAAAAGTCTCATTAATCCATTAAAATTATTTTTGGACTGATAAACTGCGAAATGTAAAAGTTTTATTTTCTATAGTAAAAAGAAATATGATACAAAAGATTGGAGATTAAGATAGGCTCGCGTCGAGACTTCGGCACTCTCTTTGATGTTGGCCGATCTCGTTGCTCTTTATTTGTTCTCGCTCTCGCTTTGACCTAAGACGATCGAATAGGAACATTGTATTTAAGATGCAGTTTTATACCATTACACAGATTTATGTAATGGTGTGTTACATTAACCATGTTTCGCGGTCTGTTTGTTTTTCTCTGTACTAGTGTAATAAATTAAAGTAAAATAAATAAATATTTATCTCATTTTGATTACGCAACACCATTATTTGTAGTGAGTAACATTATCTGTAGTATTTTTCACATTCTGTGAAATAAATAAATATATCATTATGTCAGCATTGTATATATATAAAATTTTATCCTACATATTTTATTATACAATAACTTATGAATTATATACCTGAAAACTGCTTGTTGCATAAAAGCGTAGACAAATTAACAATTGACATAATGCGGAAATAGGAAGATCACGGTTATTATTACGTACAAGTGCATTTTCTATTTTAGATAGAATTCCATATACAACAGAATCTTTATTAAATCAAAAACGTCTTTTGAATTCTCGATTGTTATACAATTCAAATGGATCAATTCAATCTCTTATATATCTTTTTAGAGCTCGGGCATAATCTTTATCATCACTAGAATTAATTTCATCAATTTCTTTTAAATCAATATTTCTTATATTTTCTCAATATAGACGAAGTCCCAGACTTCGCGCACCATAGGTAAATGGGAGATTCCTGAGATCATTTCGAGACGAAAATTCTAATACCAAAATATCGAGGGTGCTATAGTTTTTAAATGAGAAGGGTTTATAGTTGACTAATCAAGTCGTCCGAAATTCGCGCGCTCAGGCATGGCACACTGTACAGTAGTGAAGGTGTTTTCAAGCCCCAATTCTATTCTCGAAATTGATAATTTTGCATACGTTGTTGTTATAATTGTTTCTTATTTTATTGTATTTTATTGTTTTTTTTTTTTCTGTCAAAGCTGTCACATGAAGTGTATCGCAAATAAGTGACAATTTCACATGACAAAAATGTAAAATTAATATCAAATGAATAATTTTTTATTTACGGCTGCTACGGCTATAAAATTCTCATTTGTAAAATAATCTCTTAAAAAATTTATGTAAATATTCCCTATTAGTCTTATAAACATCAAAAGAACCAATCTAAAATTTAATATAACTATTGTACGATACACTTCATGTGACAGCTTTGACAGTTCGTGTTTCAAAGTCAATACTGACATATTTTACTATTAATTAATTATCATAATTATAACATGAATTATCATAATTATAACATAAATACAATAAAATACAATAATTCACACAGTACCCGTCTAGACTGTCCTGTGTTGACACGTTTTCTGACATCTGCTGAGTATACCGCGATAAACGTAAATTCAGCCTAAATCTCTGACAGAATGCGTTACCCTCACACTTTCGGTATAATTCTTGCGGTTAACAGTCCTGCAAGGAGCAAAACGACAGCAGGTCTCGACCAACTGACTAACATATTCTCGCCAACAAACGAAGAATAGGTTTTCTACCACAGGTTTCATCTTTTTGTGACTCTAAATGCGTTTTATTGTTAGATCGTCGCGCGTGCTGACTGCTTACTTACAGCGATTTTTACATTCTTTGTTTTTACCATCGACCCTTTGCTCCGAAATGTTTGCGTTTTTATTCTTATTTATTTTTATATTTATTGATTTTATTTACACTTTACGTTTTAATTTTATACCTATACGGCTTTCCCTTATGTTTTGACATTAACCGATTTATTTTTGCAACACGCTCTATGTTCTATTAGTCCAACGGTTATTTTTTAATTTGCTGAAGAAGACTCAGTGTAGTCGAAACGTCGTCCAATGTATTTACTTTTAATAAACCTCTAGTGAGTATATCAAGTTTCGTATATCATCCTATGTTGCTCGATTATTGTTTCTATTGGCCTTTTATCTTTTGAACTTTTAAATTTTATCTTTATCGAGCGGTATTAATTACTTTAAAATACAATAAAATAAGAAACAGTTATAACAACAACGTATGCAAAATTATCAATTTCGAGAATAGAATTGGGGCTTGAAAACACCTTCACTACTGTATAGTGTGCCATGCCTGAGCGCGCGAATTTCGGACGACTTGATTAGTCAACTATAAACCCTTCTCATTTAAAAACTATAGCACCCTCGATATTTTGGTATTAAAATTTTCGTCTCGAAATGATCTCAGAAATCTCCCATTTACCTATGGTGCGCGAAGTCTGGGACACCCTGTATAATATAAAAAGGTGAAGTGATCGTGTCTATGCACTTTAAAAAGTTGCGCTGCCATTAATCTATAGTGAATGTGCATTGTATCTTTTATTTGGACTCGTATTGTGAAGTCGCTGACCAAGTCGTATCAACCAAAAGAGTATATATTGTTGTTGAAAAGCAATAAAAAATTATGAGAGCAATATGAACATCGATAATGGTATTGCTCTATAATAATATGAAACTTAATATTTAGAAGTTCTTTCCATCGATTTCGAATTCGAATGTACCATGTGATAATGTCTAGCCCAGATAGCACAATATATTCTTTGAATATTCTATTCAGTGTCAAATATACTATATTGAGAATATTCTTACAAAATAATCTATGAATCTTTATAGAATATTTTTAATTTAAAGGGATATTTTATAAATATACTTAGAATATTATAGAATTTTAGAATAAATGTACTATATCAATACATTCTGTTAATATTCATAGAATGTACTTATTTTGTATGGACAAAATTAATAGCGCTCAAAAAGAAAGGTTAAATGATTGGTTGTGAGAAGACCAATTGTAAGTGATATCTGAAGTGAAGAAGTAATAGCGTTTGCGCTGAGTGTACGCTGAGCAGTTAAATAGTTTTACGTTTATGGAACTAATTAAGATAACCAGTTTTCAATATCTAATGTTTTAAAATATAACTGGGCTTATACATATATACTGAAAAATAAACATAAATATACATGTACGCGATGAGGATTTTTGCATGAGCACTTTCCTTGTTTCATTCAAACTACAACTGATTTTCTAACCTTTAATGTGTCTTGCACTTATCGACAGACTTATACGCGAGTATTTTCCTTATTTCATTTAAAATTATAATTGACTATAGTACATGTACTGCATACATGTAAATCTATATTTATTTTTCAGTATATTTATATAAGCACAGTTATATTTCAAAGCATTACGCATTAGAAACTGAAACCCATGGTTATGTTTAAGTTCTCTATTAATATAATTAAATAATATTATATATTTTATATATTTTATTTATAATTCTTATATTTAAATAACTATTTAAATTTAAATTAGAATATAAACAGTAAGTAAAAAAGTATAATAAGAGAAAGATAAATATATGCATAATGGAGTGGATCATAGTTTACTTCACGGAAGAAAATATGGTTGAAGCTGTACCAATAGTATGGTACGATAATTTATGTTACTGGCCACCATATAATGGCAAAAGATTAAGTCGCGCAATTGCAATATGTGAAACACCAGTAATTGATTCTTGGCCATTATTTAAGGTCCGAAAACTAGGAAATGGACGTACTTATGGTAAATAACTTATTCGTATTACACATATAAAAAAATAAATTTTTGTTTTTATTGTACAATTAAATGGACACATACATGTGCATGTATAAGAATTATATAATATATAACTTATAACTATATATATTTATTATTTTTAACTATTTAATACATATTTATTATTTATAACTATATAATATTTACTATTTATTATAGATAATTTATTAAAGGCGAAAGCAAAAGCTTCTGTAGCAGAAGACACATCGGATTTGGCCTCAGAGAATGAAGGAAAAAGAATTTCCAAAAAAAAATAAGTATTTTGATGAAGATATCTTTACAAACAAAAAAGTGTCATCTAGTGAAAGTTCATCGGATGATGAAACGCATTCTACAACATTTCCTAATCCATCTAATTATATAGGTAGTTTATTTTAATATATTTTTTGAAAAAGATATTTTTAAAAATATTTTAAAATTTTAAGGAAGAATTATTTATATTTTTTAAATATATAAACGATATATATTATGCAGATGTAAATCCAAAACCATCAACATCCAAAACAACAATCTGCACAAAAGAAATAAATCTTGATAAAGATAAAGAGAATATAATAAAACCGATAAAATCTAACAATAGCAAAGAAAATAAAACATTAGACGAAAGTACCTTAATCCAATGTATTAATCAAGATGTTACCAATGATAAAACTGATAATAAAGGTAAGTTATTATTATTAATTTATTATTTACTAATATTATACACACACATATATACATATATATATATATATATTTATAATAGTAAAATAATTATATATTATATTTATTTATATATATATATATACTTTATTTGGCAATTTGTATAATATTTTGTGTAACTTATATCATGTACTTATTATATTAATATAAAGTAATTAATAAACACATCTTTTACAATACATATTTATAATATTGTTTTAGATAATTTATTTAATAAACAAGTTCTGCGTCAGCTACAAGTTATAAATTTAAAACAAACACAAATGTGGGAGGATATACAAACCATTTTAACAACGATTAATAGAATGCAAGATGATAAATTGTTAATGACAAATAATAATGAAGAGAGTATTTTTAATAAGTTTGTTTTTCCTTTAAAAACAATAACTGAATTGAACGCTGTAGAAGATTGTTTAATAGATGAGCAAAATACTAATATGTTTGTAAGTAGAAATTTAAATAATTTCTTTTTTTGTTTTTATTAATATATTATTTTATATTAGGTGAGAGAATTAACAAAAGTTGGCGGAGCTACATATAAACACACAGTAAAAAGAATAATGTATCGATTATTTTCCAATGAAGTTGCAGAAAATTATAGTTGGGTAGGATTTAAAGGAAAAAATAAGTTTTCTCTTTTATGTATTTCAGCCGTTATAATAAGTAAGGAAACATATATTAATTTTTATGTAAAAATCACTATGTAAGTAATTAAATTTGAAATAATATTTTTTTTGTTTTATAGTAACAGTGCAAAAGATGCATAATGCAATCACATTGTGTGATATCGAAACAGCCATTAAAATGTGACTAGTAAAAGCCAAATCAAGAAATGCAAAAGCTACATAGTTTAAATATTTCTTTTGTATGTGTTAATGCAGTGACTTGTTAATGACAAAACTTTATTTTTTATTTTATTTTAATTTTATAAATATTTTATTTTATAGCGGCAGTGCAAAAACCGCAATTATTTTTTTAAATATGTTTATTTGATTTGTTAAAGATAAAACTATATTTCATTTTTTTGTGACAAATTCTATTAATTTTTATAAATAAATAAATAAATATTTTTTTAAAAGAAATAAATGTATATATATAGTTTTTAATTTACGCTGTGCAATATATACGTATATGTATGTATGCACGTGTATGTGTGTGTGTGTGTGTGTGTGTGTGTGTGTGTGTGTGTGTGTATTGATAGAAAAAAGGCTGAACAATAAATCTATCTAAAATCAAAATATATTTTATCATAAAGAAATATAATAAAAAGCAATGTATAGACAAAAACATGTATTTTAATTTAGTAAATTAAAATCATATCATTATTATATTTTATTTCGGTATTTAAGATAAAATATATATTTTGATTTTAAGTTTATTTTTATGCTTGTTTTACATCAAAATATACATTTGATAAATATACATTGTTATAAAATTACATGGGGAAAAAGTCCATACAAAATTGGTTTTATATGGAATTTTGTCAATATCTGATCATATCTTGTCAAATACAGTCATATGATATCATATATGGTTATACCATAAATGAATAAATGATCACATATGATTATAACCATATATGATATCATATGACTATATTCATATAACATGATCAGATATTGACAAAATCCATATAAAACCAACTTTATATGGACTTTTTTCCCGGAATATCATAATCAAATTAGAATGTTCTATGAACATTTCCCAAAACCTTCTTTATATATTCTCCGGACATATTTAGAATATTTTTTGAACTTGTACAGAATATTTTCTAGATTTATTCAAAATATTTAGAACGGTCTCATTTTCATGTTCTATGCATATTCATAAAATATTTTTTTCACTTTATTAGAATATTCCAATATTTACTGAAGAATATTTATAGAATATTTATAGAATAGGTTTGTGTTATCTGGGAGATAACCTCAATTTATCATGTCTATTTCAGAGACCAATAATTATTTTGATATTTTCACAGAATTGAGGCAATCGAAACTTTAATTATGTCATTTATATTATACTCGTTATTGTGTGCATTGTGAAACATTGATATTAATTTTTTGCAGGTCAATTTTAAAGATTGTCAGAATTGTCAATGGGCAAATGGAAATGTCAAAATGCCTTGCTGCGTTGCAATTAATTGCAGCAACAGGTCTGAACAAGGATATAAACTGTTCAGATTCTCAGGAGGTTTCCGGGAAGCAACGTGGGTGCAAAATGTCCCACACAGAAAATAATATCTATTATATATCTAATGGATATCCACAATGGACGTTATAGATATCAACGAATATATAGAAAACATCTATTAGACGTACTTTAAATATCCAAATGTCCGCCATTCGAAATCTCATAAATATCCATAGGATATCCATATAAATATTCACTAGATAGTCATACAAGATCCAGTGAATATTTCTGTAGATATTTATTGTATGTATACTGGATATTTATTAGATTTTTATGTAAATATCCATCCAATGTTCTATAAATATTCATAGAATATGTCCCTCAATATCCATTGGACATTTACATTAATATTCAGACAATATTTATATAGATATCTGTATGTATAATAATATACTGTATGTATAATTGATATTTATTAGATTTTTGCATGGATAAAATTGTATGAATATCCATACAAAAATCTAATAAATATCAATTATACATACAATATATTATACATACAGATATCTAGATAAATATTGTCTGAATATTAATAATAATATATGTAGATAAAAGGATAGACATTGGTATAATAATAAGGTTTATTAAAATTAAATAGTTTTAAATATCTTTTCAAAAAACAGTATTCTTTATTTCTTTCAATGGTATATTTTCAAAACATATTCTTACTTTCCTACTTCATTAATAAGTAGGGTTAATACAAAAAATAAAAATTAATTAAACAAAAAATTTAGAATTACTACAAAAAAACTCAGAAATTAAAGTTAACAGAAGGATTAAACTTAATATAGAATCTATTGTTTAGTTATTTGAAACACAATACGTGAACACATATCTTAAAATTGCAGAAATTATATAAACTTAAAAGCATTTAAAAACATGTTAAAAATAGATTATTAATTATCTATTATATTAATAATATAATTATACAATAATATATTATATTAATAATTAAAAGCAGAATCTTATACAGAGCCGAAAGGCTAGATACAATTGAATATTTCGATCTTAATCAGAAAAAATTTCAAATAAAAATTGTATAGGGTTTAACAATATCTATTTGCAGATCTTATTATTTTGACCTTGAGTGGAGTTGCCAACATCAGGACAATATCATTAATTAAAAATTTTTTAAGTACCACCAACATATTTTTTTAAAATATGGTTCCATTTAAAAAATTCAAGATATCTTATGCTGCTCTTGATATCACCCAAGATTAAAATAATAAGATTTGTAAATAGATATTTTTACAATACGACCTTACAATTTTTGAAACTTTTTTCTTAAATGTATTGTTTACGAGACATTCGACTGTGTAACTAGACTTTTGTATCCCACCTTGTATATTGTATGCTTCATATCTATCTTAGACTTATAGTGACTGCAACACAACACATTTATTTATAAATTTATATGAACTTTTAAATAAAAATTTTATCAAACTGCTCATTTTTCTACAAAATATTAAATACAGAATTAACATTGTAGAGAGCAGAGATGACAGACATATAACCGAGGCAATATAATATTGTGATTCGTAAATAATATAGAAATCTATTGAACAAAAAATATAGAAGTTATAGCATAATTAATCACATAAAATGCAACTTGGAATAATTTGTTTTTGATACGGAAATATTCAGATATTTTAATACTTATAAAACTACATATATATATCGTGTAATTATCTCACTATAAAACTATATCACACACACACACACACACACACGCACACAACACAAACAAAAACACGCACACACACAACACAAAAACACAACACACACACACACACACAACACACAAAAACACAAAACACACACACCACAGAGCCAGACACAGCACACGCAGATACACACACAAAACACAGAGTCAGGCACAGCAGATACAGATACACACACAGTCACACACAGCCAGACACAACAACACAGAGCCACACAACAACACAGAGTTCAGGATGCAATGTACACACACACACACACACACACACACACAATTAACTCACTATATAATTATCTCACTATAAGTCATAGTTTTATAGTAGACAGTGAAGTGAAAATTGTCGAGACAAAAGAAATAGACAATGATAACATTATATTAGTAAACCACTTCCATTACAAATCACAATTTAATTTGATTTACTTAGGTTAAGCCTAAGTATCATATAATCTAAATATTATATTTAATATAACATCATGTCTTATTTAACATAAATCATTATTAGTGGAAACTTATTTAAAATTAATATATTTAGTGTACATTTTTAATTACAAATCTTGTTCAATACTTTTGTGAAAAAGAATTTTCTGTCGATTTTCAAATATAATTTTTAAATATAATTATTCTTTAACATCTAAAGTTGTAAGATATGAAATACTTTTACAGAAAACAAATGAATTATTTTTATAAATAAAAGAATTATTTGTATATCACTTTATCACAATATATCACACATATTTGTACAATTGTACAAAAAAAAAATAAAAGTCCCGTATCATTTTTGATATTCTTAACATTTACAACAATATTTTAAAATATTTGTTGAAATATTTAAATCCGTTGGTACAGTTTTTTTTAAATTATTTGCGATGGTTTGTATTTTTTTGTTTTTTAATTTTTGTTTGGTTTTTTGTAATTTTTTGTTTTTAACTTTCAAATATACATTTTTAAATTACAATACTTGCTGCATTATAAATTATTATATTATTCACTGTAAGTTTTTAAAACACGATCGGAGCGCCACCTACAGGATACAATATATATAATATATATACATATATATATATATAATTATCTTGACACCGGTATATATATTATATATATTGCTATATATACATATATGTATATATATATATATTTATTGTGATTTATATAATATATATATAATGTGAGAGAGATTTCTAATGAAAGAAGTTTATCTATATTTATTGTTATTATCTATTTCCTTTGTTTCAATAATTTTCACTTTACTGGCCACTATAAAACTGTACTGAATATAATCACATTAATCTCTTAGGACCGTTAAACTAACGAATGATATAATCTTTTATCATTGTATATTTGTACATACAGATTTTCCTCGGGCGCTCTTTAATGCATACCATAATAAAGTTTTCTTTTGGTAAATAAACTTCTATTATTTCGGGTGCCGATGGCAAATACGTAGAAATCTCATGTTGGGATAGCTCATGTACGACAGCTTGCACCATACATACATACACATGCGCCACATATGTAAAACCAGAGAATAGATAGAAGAATGAAGCCTTCGAATATAGAAAAGTTGGCGGGTTTCCACACTTTTGATAAACCCTGTATAACAATATGTAAAACATATATCGGTATTATAAATACAACAGTTTAAAAAACTACTTTAATTTTATATTAATCATAACAAGTGAAATAGTGTTTATCTAGTAAGAATTTAATTTATAATCTCCTTACTTTTAAAGAAAAAATTCAAACACTTTTATTTTCTGAATATAAAGTTGCTAAATGAGCAATGTTAACAGAATCAGTTTTTGTAACAAGTAATAAAAAAACATAATCTAATCGAACTAATTTTTATGTTAATACAGTAGAGCGTCGATTATCCGAAACAATTGGTGTTCGTATAATCGATTTTTCGGATAATCGAACATCACTGGAAATGTATTTTATGTGTGACCAGTCGTAAAAAAAAAATTTTTTTTTGGCGTGATTCGGCTTTCGGTTAACCGACGTTTCGGATGACCGACTTTCGGATAATCGACGCTCTACTGTAGTATTATTAATTTAATACTTTAATTTCTATAGCAAGTTGTATATATTTAGTTATAGTTGTATATATTCCATAGAATTTGATATAAAAAATAATAAGCATTAAAAATACTATCAAAATATAAACAAAAATAAAAGTAAAAGCAAGATTTTTAAAACAAAAAAATATGTATTTTTAAAAATGTACTTAAAAATTTTATCTTCAGGACATGTCAAAAATTCAATAATACAATTTTGTAAAAAAACATTTATTGTGTAATTTTGAATATATGTTTAATTTAATTAATATCTGAAATATAACAATACTTACATAAAATTCTATGATGTAGTTGAAATATGTACACTTCGAAGTACGAAATTCTCCTTTAATACTTCAAAGAGTCAAAGCCTCCCGTTTTTTTCTTATTTTAATTAAACATACAAATTCTTTCTTAAATAAAAAATTTTAAATTGATAAGCGTATGTATATATATGTATATATATGTTTATGTATGTATATATATCTTTTAAGAGTTGAATTTGTAGGGCAAATATCAATGCCAGAATCAAATATAAGATATTGTAACTCTTTCGACTGGTCAAATTGCACTGCAACAGAATATTCATCAATTTATTTAGATACATGCAACTCTAAAAATATATTAATCACTAAATAAGATAATATTTATTCGGTTCAAAGCGATAGCTACATAAAATGTAATACGATGAAAATAATTTTGGATGTAAAATGATGCTAACTAAAAAAGAGTTGAATTTGTACGGCAAATATCAATGCCATTGCACTGCTAAAGATTAATGAAGATATATCAAATTAGATATATGCTATTTTTAAAATAGATATGTCAAATATATTACTTATTACTTATTATACATTCAGGTATTACGTATCACACGATTAACCAACATGCATGCGGTCATAAAACGCATAATAATTTTTGAATGTATATCTTATAGAATAATAAAGAAAACAAGAAAATATACTTACAAGAATTAAACGTGCAAAACGAGACGCCGAAAATGATGCACAATGCACAAATAACGCTTCGGATTTTCATGAATTACTTTCTTCCACTATCACACACATTACATCATCTCGCGTAACAATGGCCACGTCGTCTTCTTCATCCGGCTTCACCGGATGCCGACGTGACTCGGCAACTCACGTGATCTCCAATTAGCCAATCGCGTGGCAGACACTAGGAGCTTTCCAATAAGGCGACACCAGTGATGCCAGTTTCAAGACGCTGCCCCCTACCACTACATATACATGAAATGGCGCACACAAAGAAAGAGTCGTGTCCGTATCTGCGCTCTTCTACTATCCGAAGCTAGCCGTCGTGTACGGATACGGCTCTTTCTTTGTGTGCGCTATCTCCTGTACATGTAGTGGTAGGGGGCAGCGTCTCAAAACTGGCATCACTGGGCGACACAGTGTGACACTGTGATTGCGTTCCGATATTCACTGCTAGTACTGAAAATCTATAGTATACGTGACGTAAACTATAGATTTTTAGTACTGGCAGTGAATATCGGAACGCAGCCTGTGTCACACTGTGAAACACAGTGAGTGGATGCTTGTTGGAACACATTTAACTCTTGCAGAGATCATTAGACGAGAATGAATGCAAGTTCAAACCTAATTAGGATTTTCAGTGGACATGGATTTGTGGATGATGTATCGATATCCAATGGATATCCTTGATAGATTTTCAATGGACATGGATTTGTGGACGATGTATAGATGTCCAATGGATATCCTTGATAGATTTTCAGTGGATATGGATTTGTGGACGATGTATGGATATCCAGTAGATATTATCATCGGATATTCAGAAGATATAGACATTTAGATATCTATTAAATATCTGTTAAATATTCATAGTGGATATGGACATAATATGGATATGTAGATATCTAGTAGATATCCTTCAGATATCTACTTCTGTGTGGGGTGCGGCGTGGAGATAAGTGGGCATCAATGGAGACTTTGCTCTTGTGTGAGGTACATTTACTGTTAAAATGTTTGTCGCTGTAAAACTAAGATGAAATATGTAACACTCCTCACATTTTTTCCAGAAACATTTTGAAGATTCACAATTTGAAGCCCGTCGAGCAGACGGTTGGAAGAAATTGAAGCCGAATGTCATCCCAACGTTAGGTTATTCGATGTAGTACACTCACGGACATTGATTTGTTCCATGACCCCTTTCTGCGGGGCAAGAGAAATATGGAGAATATCCGTGGCGTCATCCAGCGGCGGCGACTAACCGTCCTTGATTTATCGACCTAATTATCGACCGCTAGATAACATGGGTTAATAATACGCGACTTTTTCTTACAAAAATAAATAAATAAGATGAGATGTATACATATATATACATTTAATTATTTTTGTAATAAAAAATCGCGTATTATTAATCCCGCGGAAAGGGATTGCGGGACCAATCAATGTCCGTAAGTGTACATAGTTGCGTAGCTGTTCCAAAGAAAACAGATAAACTTAGTTTAAGATAATATTGGGTCGACCAATTATTGTCCGGTTTGCAAAAGAATGTCCCATATATGTATACATATCGACATGTTATGTTTTATATTGTTCAATAAACACAAGAGTATATTGAAAATCATTTTTAATTCATTATTTCTGAGCCAAACAATTACAAAATTGATTTTCAGATATATATAATTCTGATTGCCTGAAAATTATATAGAAGATTACACATTTTGTTTTGATTTCACAGTTGAAAACTCATGATCTTATATATACAATTTTAAATTTATAATTTCAATCTTACAAACTTAAATTCACATGATTTCATTTTGAGAAGACACATATACGCTATACTATACTATATACGCTATAATTCTCCATTTAGTAGGAACAAAAATGGCGGAGATGAGAATACCTATATAATCTAGTGCCTTAACAAAACCTAACTACAAATCGTAATAGACACTGGTGCTGCAGATTATAGTGAAAGTATAGTGCAAAAATTCGAGAATTAATCATGTTAATAACAAATATTGCCTACTGACATAGGCAATATTTGCATTTTTTTGCTTATTTCGTGCGGTTTCGTGCTGCGTCGGACGTCGAACTTGCCTCATTGGCCCGGTCTTAGGACATTAGGGACTAAAGTTAAAAGATAGGATCTTTCTAAGCTTAAGAGGCCTTCTACAATGAGTCGTTAGTCGCAAGTCGTAAACGAATAAGGCCCGGTTGCACCAATGTTATTTTAGCTTTAAGCGTGACTTAAAAA
Organism: Crematogaster levior; assembly: GCA_901521435.1. Lineage (NCBI taxonomy): Eukaryota > Metazoa > Arthropoda > Insecta > Hymenoptera > Formicidae > Crematogaster > Crematogaster levior. The sequence goes on from CABEGB010000757.1 coordinate 44,529, forward strand.
TTTAAGTTTGTTGCATCAAAGTATAAGCGACACTTAAAGTGCTTTAACTTACACTTATCTTAAGCAGGGATTTCAGTACCGCTTAAGAACTTTAAGGAACAGAAATTCAAATAAATTTGACATTGGCTGCGTTCAGCAGCAGAGCAGATCAGTGAGCGATCAGTAATTATTGGTCCTTTCTATTAGATCCCGAAATCTAGACCAATCATGTTGACACATTAAAAAGAATTACTCAACAGTTGTACAACAATTGCGTCTGCTGAACGCGACCATTGTCATTGCGAAACAAGAGAGTTATAAAATAATTATACTAATTACAAGATTTATTATTATTGTGATAAAACGCGGTGTCTTGCTTTCGTAATAAAAATATATAGATATATATAGATATATATAGATATTCGAAATGTCCTCTGAACGTTTTTTGGATACGCATGTTGTACAGGTAATAAAACGCTTTTATACAATAAAGAGAAACGATTGATATACAGGGTGTTTGATAATTCGAACGTCAACCGTAAAATGCAAGTAGAGTAGGTTAAACTGAGTAAAAAAGTCCTGTATCATTTTGCAATTTTCGTAATAATTAATGAGATATTAATTAAAGAAGATCGACCAATACGCGCGAATCTAAGCGCGCGGCGAGAAGAGACAACCCACGATTATTGTGTAGCGTTTGAGTGCGCGGGGAGAAGGAACAGCCTACCGAGAGGGAGAGAAAGAGAGAGAGAGAGATGCAAAACAATGCGAGAGAACAATTCGGGGCGGTCGCCGCGGTATTCTAGTATTACGCGCTTCTCGCAACGCTTTGTCACGCGCCTAAACAATCGCGTAACAATGGTTGTGGCTATCCCTTCTCCCCGCGCGCTAAAATGCTAGACAATAACGGTAGGCTGTTCCTTCTCCCCGCGTACTCAAACGCTACACAATAATCGTGGATTGTCTCTTCTCGCCGCGCGCTTAGATTCGCGCGTATTGGTCGATCTTCTTTAATTAATATCTCATTAATTATTACGAAAATCGCAAAATGATACAGGACTTTTCTACTCAGTTTAACCTACTCTACTTGCATTTTACGGTTGACGTTCGAATTATCAAACACCCTGTATATATATAATACTAATATGATACAAAATGATTAAAATTAATATTTACGTTTTTTATTAGAAGCGCAAGACACCGTCTTATCGTACATACAATTATAAGGTTATAAAATATATGAAGATTCAAGGAGACTATTTTATTATGGTTATCCAATATCAAAAGATGAAAAGTTACTATGAAAAGTATCAGTTAACTACCTGTTACTTTTATAGAAACCATGCAACACAAACGAATTTTAAGTAATTCTTATTTTAAACACACCTTAACTAAGCGAAGAACTACAGTGACGTTGGTGCAACCGGGCCTAAACCAATCATAGTTGAATTTAGAAAAGAATAATCGAATATGATTGGTCTATTCGCTTACGACTTACGACTAATGACTCATTGTAGAAGGCCTCTAAGATTAAGACTAAGATTAAGACTAGGGAAGTATAAACGCTCCTATAGCATTCTACGTTATCAACTCTTAAGATTAAGATTAAAGCCGACGGCACACGGTACGAGTTTTCGTAGTAGATCGCATACGAGTTAGCCACTAAGCACGAGAGTGAGAGAGAGCGAAAGACGCTCGCTTTCTCTCGCTCTCATGCGTAGTGGCTAACTCGTATGCGATCTACTACGAAAAATCGTACCGTGTGCCGTCGGCTTTAGACCGAAGCATAAAGGCCCGTCTACAATGGCAGTAAGCAGTAGAGAGTAAGAAGTAAGAAGTAAGATTTGACAAATTAAAAACCGGCAGTAATGAAAATGGGCAAATCCCATTTTGTACTCCTTACTTCTTACTCCTTACTCTCTACTGCTTACTGCCATTGTAGACGGGTCTTAAACCAGCCATAAAGGTACAATTTCATGCAGCGAAGCTTCGCTGGCGAAGTTCCCCCACTCCGCCGAAAACTAAGCAGCGAAGAAACGCTCTTCGCTAAGCCCTCTTACCTTTTCATGGAGCGAAGCTTCGCCAGCGAAAAAATTGTTGGGTAGCACCCATTTTTGAAAATCGCAAAGAAAATAGTTTTTATTTTGCATCAATCCCCAAATTAAAATTGGAAGATCTTCGTTTTCACAATTACTTTCGAATGAATGCAACTCAGCTGTTGTTTTGACGGTTAATACGGTTTATGTATGTACAACCAAATAGTGCCGAAAAACATATCGTAAAAAAAATATAAAGACTGCAGACAAAAATGGAGAATAGCCAGCAATACCTGCATTATATGGAGCAGTTTAAATGTATTGCAGCAGTCGTAATAGAACAAGAAGTTAGAAGACGACGTATAGCCGGAGCAACTGTTGTGATACATCATGTTGTGCAAAATAAAAAACAAAAATATGCGAAAAAAAATTGTTGGGTAGCACCCATTTTTGAAAATCGCAAAGAAAATAGTTTTTATTTTGCATCAGTCCCCAAATTAAAATTGAAAGATCTTCGTTTTCACAATTACTTTCGAATGAATGCAACTCAGTTGGAGGAATTGTTAGAAATCCTTGGTGCAAAACTGCAGAAGCAAAATGTTGTTCGGGAATCTATCTCCCCCCCGAACGCTTGGCACTGACATTGAGATTTGTTTGAATTTATGTATGTTATACGTATATACGTAATACTCCGTATTGAAAAATGAATGTGGAAAAATCACATAGTAAAAGCCATGATTTTTTAATAGGGCTCCCAAATTTATTTTTTCATTTGATAGTATTTTTACTCAATTTTTAAAATATTGTAGATATCTAGCATCTGGTGATTCCATGACGTCGATGTCGTATCAGTACCTTGTGGGAGTAACAACGGCTAGCAACATTATTCAAGAAACATGTGAAATAATTTGGGACAGTTTGTGCCTTTTGGTTCTACCTGGCCGACTTGAAGAAAAAGACTGGATAGATATAGCCAACGGGTTCGAAAAATGGTCAAAATAAGGTCGCGTTTGTTTCGCTGCGTTGCTTCGCTGATAGTTGAGCAATGTCGAACTATGAGCGTTCCTTCGCTGATTCGCTCGAATCGGCGGAGTGGGGGAACTTCGCCAGCGAAGCTTCGCTGCATGAAATTGTACCTTTAAGGTCAATGGCATCGCCGCTGCTGTCTCTTGCTGCATCGCAGCCATGCTGACACACTGGGCTGTGCTATAGTTCAGGCGGCATGAGCGCTTCTCTCCACGCGCTCTCATTCGTACGATTTTAACATTTAATAAAGCCTGCGGCACATGGCCTTTATGCCTGCTGGATTGCTTGCTGGCTGGTCTGCTGGATTTCCGTGATAGGTCAAGTGTTATTTTTCTCGCGTGGATTTGTGCTTGTTCATTGTGAGAGCCAATCAGGATGCAACAGACCAGCCAGCAGAGTGACCAGAAGACAAACAAGCATCGTGTGCCACGGGTTTAACTCATGGTAGAAGGATACATGGTATGCGCAAAACGACGCGTTCTCTCTCTAAAATCTGCTGTTTCTTTCTAATCGCGTCCCGCAAAAATACATATCTACCAACATAAGGAAATCCCTAGAATTCTAGGGATGTAAGTGGCGGTACATTGCAGAATTGACTAACTAGACTGTTACAATATACGAATGTGTATTATGTGACATATTATACAATATAATATAATTAAATATTTATATAATTATATTTATATATATATTTATATGTATATTATAGAATATTGCCACCAAATTCTAGCCAATTAATTACAAAAACTAATTCGCACAAAATTAAAAGGAAAGGAATAACAAGAATAAAATTTTTAATAACAAGAGTAAAATTTTTAATAATAAGAATAAAATTTTTAAAATAACATTTTAATTAACATTTTAAAATAACATTTTTAATCTTTTGTATCATTTCTGTAGCTTTTTCCACATCTTCTTTTTTTCGACTAGACGAGTTATTTGAACAAAGAAAGTCTCAAATCAGACTCAAATTGTGTACAAATGTTATTGCACATTGTTTATTGTCGACTAGACGAGTTATTTGCACTTTCTTTTTGCAGAAAGAACATTCATTTTTGTCAGTTTTTTTTCTTCCTTTCTTGTGTATCCTTTTTTATTAATTTCCTTTACTCTGATGTATGTGCGAGTTCTAACGAGGCATTGTAACACTTCCTTAGGTACCCAATTTGAATCATATCCGTAGCTTTTAACGAGGGAGACAACTTTTCGGATGACGTAGTCTTCCTTTGAAAAGCCTTCACCGTGGAAAGCTACAAAACATTCATCCACAACTTTACTTAGATTCACTACTGAAATATATTGATCTATGAAACTATTATTATTAGTAGGACTAATTATGTACTTGTATTGTGATACATACCGACAAGATACTGACGTTGTTGGAGTTTCATGCTGACCTGTCATATCTGTCTCATCTAGCTGTCTCTTAAAACTATTTTTTCCTCTCTTCTTCTTTGGTTGAACAAAAGATTTGGGAGTAAAGTGTACGGAACAAATTCGTGCTAAAATAACAAATAAAATTGATTACACGTTACAAAACTTTTCTGATCTTTCAAACAAGTTTTCGTTACTTCATGATATCTAAATAAATAAATTTGAATTTTATCATGCAGAAGCATACCGTTAACGACGTTAGAAGGCAATACGACCTCTCCAATGCGCCGAAACCATCCTTCACGGATTATTTCGTTATCCGGTAATTTATGAAAATTTGCTTGCTCGGATGTGCATGTTCTGCAATTATTTTTGCAAATTTTCACTATGCAGCGCACCATTTTTAATGATTTTTCACATTTCACGTCACTCACGTTTCGACAGAAAATGTCAACAATAACTATATATATAATACACTATATATATAACACAAAGTGAGATGGAAGAAAATAATCAGAGAGTGCGAAAAGGACGCTATACACCAGTCGTGCAAACTTTTCAAAGCTAAACATTTCGTTTTTCGCAGTTGTCCGCTCTGTATTTTTCCTGCCGCCGAAGGCTGAAAAGGGGCGTGGTTTACGAGTTCTGCACACACCATGTATCCTTCCATCATGGTTTAACTCGATAATTATTGCGAATATCGCGAAATGATACAGGATATTTCTTTTCAGTTTAGCATGCTCTACATGCATATGAGAGGTGGTCAATTAGGTACCGGACACCCTGTATATATTTCATTATTTGTTACAGCAATAAAAATGGTGAAATGCATAGTGCCAGGATGTCCTATTACAAATTCTGCAGTAAACATAAAAATATATTTAAAGAAGCATTAGAACAAAAGCATTAGTGATAGACAAAAATTTATATATATATTTATAATAGACTAAATTAATTCAGCATAAACATCAATAAATGTTTATGCTGAATATATTTAAGTGGTGTTTTTAATGAGATTTTATTAGTTAAATAAAAAGATCTATAAAATTCTTTTCTTTTTTTAGTTAGTTTTAGATGTAACATATTGTTATTTATTTTTTGAAGAGTTGAGCTAAGATTAAAGTTACGTGACATTGTACTAGGCCTGAATCCTGAATTTTGCATTTCACACGTATGTACACACCAACACACACACATACACACACGCACGCACGCACGCACGCACGCACGCACGCACGCACGCACGCACGCACGCACGCACGCACGCACACACACACACACGTGAGCGAGAACGCGACCTGTCGGACACTTAAATACTGTTCGTAGCGAATGCGGTTTCAATAGTTGTTTTGATTTTGTTCGGATTAGAGAAGTCGTGAAAGCGAAAGAATCGTTCTAAGGGAATTATTGTGTGAAAATAATAAATAAGAAAATAGAATATCTCAACTCGAAAATGTCGAAGGAGAAAGATCAGCATATCAATGTATTTGTACGCATTAAGTAAGTTAGATGACAGTAACTAGCTCGCACATCAAGTGGATATCTAAAGAAAAAATAGAACTTTTTGTCAAATAGATAATTACCTCTTAACCGAGACATAAAAGAAAGAACAAATTGCTTGCGTGATAAGTTTTATCTATAATATTTGTCATAATTTAAGTCATTTAATTCTGTCATCGATTGTAAAGAAATATATAATAAATGAGATTTTTATATTTATCACATTCTATTCAAAGTCACGTCAAGTATTCTAAATTATGTTGTTGTTATTACCATTATTGCCAGTTATTTATTGTTATTTTCATTTACTATGAGAATACCCCAATTGTCATTTGCAAGGGAGAATATTAATACGTTGATTATCGAGCAAAATATCTTCTCCATATGACGGAGTAAAATTTCTACTATTAAGAGCACATAATAATAACATTTTACACAATATAATTAAATTGGACTATATTACTCTGCCCTCACATTTGCATTAATTTTTTTATATCTTAAATTCTTTTACTAATTATATTTAAAAAAATTATAAATATAATATTATTATTTATTAACTTTGTATTTTTATTGGATTTATTGTTGTCGGCCACCGATAGCCTCCACGGCGTTATTAGAATTTATGGTGTCGGCCACAAATGGCAGCTCAATAATCAATCGTGTTGATGATATTTTAAAGAATTTATATATATTCTTTATATGTCATAAAGATATATGATTATATATATATAATTTTAGCTCATTGTCAGTTTTTAAATAAATTTAATAAACTTTCTTTAACTAACGGAGTTTAAGTATAAGATTTAATAAAGAAGACATCTTGAGTAAGAGTAAGATTTAATGTCGAAAATTGAAATTGTACAGAAGATATATACATAGAAATGTATAGAAATAAATTCCCAAATAGTTGAGATTTAATTTAACTAAACCAAACAAATTCAAAATCTTTTTCTTCACCAGTGAATACTAATAAACAAATTTCGATTGTTTATCAACTCGTCTGGCTACTTATCTGCGTGCCATCGACAGATTTGTCGCTCATTGAAATGCAGAAAAATCGTCAACTTTAAAATCAATATCGATTTTAATTTTGGCCTTAAATTAGATGAAGAATTTATTGCAAAAAATATCTCAGCCAAAATTCAAACCAGTTTTAATATCTTTTCCTATGTTATAAAAATACATGTCTGATACAGTTTATATGTTATTATGAAAATAGAAATTATTTGATCTTATTTATGGTTAAATAATTAAATCATACGTTTTGGCTCCGCTTGAGCCATCTTTAGCGACGTAGTAATAAAAAAAATAAACATTAAATAAATATTAAGTAAAATATTAAAAATTTAAAAACATTAAAAATCTATCGCTTATCTCGAAGAGTATTCAGAAATCGAATGTTCACAAAGTTAACTTATTTTTATGAGAGAATTCAACTGAGGTCAGAGAGAATGTTAAATGAAAGAATGTTTGATAAAAAAAAAGGTTATGGAAACATTCCAAAAATTTGACTGTTAATTTATTTTTAAAATCTGATTCGACAAAAAACAACGAATTTGGTTATACATTAATATCAATTTTTTAATTCTGACATATCTTGTCTCATGATTGTGAGCGTTATAGTAACTTCCATATCCATGATATGGAAGTCATCATAATGCTCACAATATGTATAATTTTACTAATTTAATTTATTTATTATTATGTTACATTACTGTTATGTTACATAAGGTAAAGCTTTGTAAGCAGAAACGCGTTTAACTTTCAAGAATAATTAAACTTACAATGTTATATTGATTTTATATTGCTTGGCATGATTCATAATTATTCACTCATTTTTGACTTGTTTTGTTTATAATTTTTTTAGATCAAAAAATTTAAGTTTAAGCAAATGAAAGTGATTTTTACATGGTACACCATGATTACAGGAACAACAGAAATAAACGGCCCCGGTTCCAACAATTATCCGGTTCGTTCGAACGTTAACTGTTAATTTAAATATATAGAATATAAATTTTTAAATCACTGATATTAGTACACAATTTGTTTTTATTCAACGCGAAAAACGCGTAGTAAACCAATTGTGAGTAATATACTGTTGTTTAACCGCACATGATTTTTAAAAAATTTTAAATCCTTGTTTATAAAATTAATTATTTATTATTGGAGATTATTGTTATTTGAAAAACAAATTGCTTGCGCTTTTATCACTTCGCACTTTACAAATCTTTTTTACTGCAGTTTTTGTGCACCGCGGTTTTGTACACATTTTTATTTCGTGTTTTTATTTTTTATAATATTATAGTAAAAGAAATAAAAATATAGTATTATTAGCATTCTCTAATATACTATTATTTTTTTTACATTCTTATGATATTGTTCAACAAAGTTGGTATGGAATTTTATCTCATCTGTTATTTCAACTTTTGCAACTGTTCGAAAAGTGAATTTTAGTTTATTTTGACATGTTCGAATGACTTTTTGTTCATAACAAATCAACTTTTTATCCCATTGCAAAAATAATACCAACTTTTCTTCTTTATAATACAAAAAATTGAAAAAAATTTGCTCAAACGTGTAGCTTAAATTGTCCCCTAGGAAACTTTTTGACCGAACACTAATTTTAGGCTTAATTGGCTGGTATTTGATGAAAGTAGTCTCAATTTCATGGGTTTTGGCTTTCTAAAGGTTGTTTTTTATGCTTTACAATCTGGTGATAACCATTTTCTTTCATTTTCAAGGCGATGGAACCAAAATGGGAATTTCAGTCAAAAAGTTTCCTACGTAATTTTTGAGCTACACACTTGCAAATTTTTTTCAATTCTTTGCATTATAAAGAAAAAAAGTTGGTATTATTTTTTAAATGGGATAAAAAGTTGATTTGTTATGAACAAAAAGTCTAATTCAAACATGTCAAAATAAGCTAAAATTCACCTTTCGAACAGTTGCAAAAGTTGAAGTAACAGACTGAGATAAAAATCCATACCAACTTTCTTGATATTATAACAGTGCTCGGAATTAGTTGCTCATTTCGAGCCGATTCCCGAGGCGACGCCTCCTATTCCCCCACTACCACTCGACGCTCGAGCAGACGCTGCGGCCGAGCTGCCGACAGCGTGTTTATTGCTTTAACTCAGGAATGTCTCTAAAGAAAAAGAAAGCTAGGATTTTTATATCATTAGTAATATTTTTCTAAAGAAATCATTTCTGCTTTCATAATAAATAATTAATCGAAATGTTATTAATATATTATGTAATGTATTATACAATCAGTACAAAATTACCTTTTCAAAAAAAGGTAAAAAAAAGGTGCCAAATGTACGCGCAGATATACGAGATATAATTATGAATAATACTACAAAATGCGTGATATCAGTACAAAATTACCTTTTTAAAAAAAGGCGCCAAGTGTACGTACAAAAACGGACCTCATTACAAAACTATTTGTATATATATATTTACTGTATAACATTTAAATTAAATAAAAAAATATTGCAAAAAATTTGGCGCTGCTATACCAGAAATATTTGTAAGTAACTTAAATGTGTTGTTTAACGTAAACGTTAAAATTTACACAATACACAATACATTTATACATTTACTGTACTATTTGTCTATATATAGGTATTTTTAATATACTTAAAAAGATATGATGTGTCAAAAAATGACACCAAGTAGGAATAAATCTCTCAATTGTTGTGTATATACACATGTATATAGCAGCGCCAAATTTTTTGCAATATTTTTTTATTTAATTTAAATGTTATACAGTAAATATATATATACAAATAGTTTTGTAATGAGGTCCGTTTTTGTACGTACACTTGGCGCCTTTTTTTAAAAAGGTAATTTTGTACTGATATCACGCATTTTGTAGTATTATTCATAATTATATCTCGTATATCTGCGCGTACATTTGGCACCTTTTTTTTACCTTTTTTTGAAAAGGTAATTTTGTACTGATATCACGCATTTTGTAGTATTATTTATATTATTTTAAACTATAAAAGAATATATTACTTATTATCAATTTTTTCTAAAAGTAAAATATAAATATCTTTAGCGCCTCTAGGCCAGTGCTTTTTTCTAACCTGCGTATCATTATTTTCAATCCAAACGCTAGATGTTCCTTCTCTACACATATTTGTAAAATGACCTTTTTCAATACATTTACTATAGTGAAATATAGCACTCATAACTTTATATAATTGTCCAGCTATTGATATTTTACTTGTAGGGACAGAACATAAACTAAAATTGTGTGGTATCTTCACTAATTTACCATTCTGTAATGAAAATAATACTAAGTGAATAATAACTATCTCTTTCGCCGATATTATTTCATTTTTTATTAAAATATCATTTTTTCCACAATATTCACATGATTTGTCATTTGACTGATTCCAATGTCAAAATGAAATTTTTAATAAATCATTAAGATTATAACTTTTATTCTTTAAATTGTTAATAGAAAGAGAAACAAGTACATTATTATCAGTACTAATTTTTGTATTACCACATGACTTGCACCGACTAATAGAAGTAATTTGATGTTCTATTAAATTTCTTATATAATTATATTTCATACAAAGAGCAGTAAGAAATTCGGAAACATCTCGTTTAACACGAATCGTAAAGTACTCTCCTAAATCTTGCCGTATTGCACAAGTATTTATATTATGCATTCCATTTTTATATCGATGCGCTAATGTACTTAAAACATCTAGTTTTTCAGTATTAAGCAATTTATTCCTAATAATACTTGAATGTAATAAAAATTGTAATATTGCATTTGCATAACATGAAAAATATTGTTGCGCCCGCGTCCGGTCATCCGGTACGCAGTGAAGATGCGTACCGGAGGACGTTTCTCGTTCGACGCCTGTTTACGCGTTGCTAGGCGCGTTGTTGTGGACGAGCTGTCAAACCATTACGACGCGCGATTTATTGAACGCATGCAGAGCCACATTGTGGTGGAAAAGCGAAAAGTACATTTCCTCACCCCTACCTCATCACTCCGCTCACCACCAATGTCGATGACGACGTTTCTTAAATGAAAATTTTCAGATCTCAACTTTGCATCGCAATATCTCAGCTTATAGGACACGTAGCCAAAAAATAAAAACAGTTTTGTTATGAAAATCGAACCCAAGCTATCGATTGAGTCTACTTAGAAGTCGATCGGTTCAGCGGTTGTCGAGATCCGATAATCTGAGGGTCTTGCAACTCTCCGACTCGCGTAAATATACACGGCCGGTCTCGCTGCGCTACATTTGGCACCGAGACACTACCGTGTCTCTTGATACATATTATATACGTTATAATGCATTATTATAATATATATAATACGTATATAAGAGATTATATACATAAAATATTAATAACATTTCAATTAATTATTTATTACAAAAGCAGAAATTATTTTTTTAGAAAAATATTACTAATGATATAAAAGGTCCTAGCTTTCTTTTTCTTTAGAGACGTTTCTGAGTTAAAGTAATAAACACGCTGTCGGCGGCTCGGCTGCAGCGTCTGCTCGAGCGTCGAGCGGTAGTGGGGGAATAGGAGGCGTAAGCCTCAGGAATCGGCTCGAAATGAGCAACTAATTCCGAGCACTGTATTATAAGAATGTAGAAAAAATTTGGTTCATCAAGATCCAATAAAAATTCCCCTGTAGGGAGTATTTTTAAGATAGGAAAAATCTAAAAAATACGTCGATTTTTGATATTTTGGACCTCTTTCTTAATCTCGAAGGAGAGTTTGGAAAAATCTGAAAAAATTCGGGTACATTCTATCATATGTAAACTATGTATCCACACTTTTGAGATACAGGTCGAAATAATCTCAAAAACGCATTTTTTCGAGGTTTTTCACATTGTTGAGGAAAGCCCATCACTCGGAGCTCAAAAAAACCTATGAAAAAATCTTTAAAAACAAATCGGAACACGTATTTAAAAGCTAAAAATTTTGATGTATGTTTCTTTTGAGTAAAGTCGTTTTGAAATTTTTCGAATTTTTTTGACCTTGAAGATGACCTTGGAAAAATATGGAAAAAATTGAGTAAACTTGGGTATAATTCAACTATTCACTTGAATTTTTTCAGATTTTTTGCGCTGCTCATACTCGAGATAAAAATTAAAATATAAAAAAACTAGTTTTTTGAAGTTCTAGGGAGAAGGGGGGGGAGTTGGTGGGATGAATAATGTATGGAACTTAGTTTTTCCAACACACAAACAAGATCCAATAGGTTATTTTCAAATCCCAGATTAAGGGCATTTCGACTATGAAACCGGGGAGTACCTTTTGTGTGCAAAAGATAGTCTATGTTTGCTAACTACTGAGTGGTTGGTTTCATGTTTCTTGAAATCATTTCGATGTTCTTTTAACCGTGTTTCGAGGTGTCTTTCCGTCTGTCCTATATAAGACATCTAAATTGACATTTCTCAATACACATTCTATATTGTCGCCAAATTCTTTAGTGTATGGGATGGATATACATGTCTACTAGATTTGTAATTTGTCAATATCAATATCTGTAATATACATGTCTACTAGATTTGTCTACTAAATTTGTAAGACAGGACCATCTTGTTATCTAATACACAATTTCACAACAAAAATATTAATACCGTTAGGGAAATTTTGAGAAATAATTGTTACCCGACACAGATTATTCATAAACAAATAAAACAAAAAATAAAAGAATTACAACAGCGACGGAACAGTGAGAATATTAAAAATAAAAATAATGATTTTGACGCAAGGAAATGTAAATCCATCCCATACACTAAAGAATTTGGCGACAATATAGAACGTGTATTGAGAAATGTCAATTTAGATGTCTTATATAGGACAGACGGAAAGACACCTCGAAACACGATTAAAAAAACATCGGAATAATTTCAAGAAATATGAAATCAACCACTCAGTAGTTAGCAAATATAGACTACTTTTTGCACACAAAGAACCTCGCCCACTTTGGGCCATCCGCGCCCAGTCATCAATCATATAAAATTTTGTATAGATACTAATGGTAGAATTAAGGGAAAAATAGATTTAGTTCTTCAAATCCCCGCCGAAAGTAGTTCTGACCTCCTAATTATGTCATTTTATTCGTTAGACGACTCATCATCAGAGCTGTCTAATACAACAAATATGTCGTCGCTATGCTCGGAAGGTATCTGTATGTCATTGGAAAGATATTTAGCGTATCCTAAATTGTTTGTTACCGCCGTCACCACGAGGAGGTGCCTTGGATGCAAAAAGAAATCTTTAGGAGAGTAATAAAAACAAGAATTCTAAGTCATGTTCAACTATGAATGAAAAATCTATAGAATGAAAAATCAACTATAGAATGAAAAATAATAAAACACAATATCATATCTGTATTGTAGCATAATATAATGGTGAAGGAAAAAATGCTATTAACTCTTAGAGGGCCGGTATGACGCATATATGCGTCCAAAAATGAACCATTGTAGAACACATTTTTTGAAACGAATAATTATTAAGAATGATTAATAATGATATTCGCCACGTCCACGTCGTTGATCCTGGGTAGTGCTGAGAGCGAATACTTACATCTCTTGAAATCAGGATTTTTCATATTTTATCGATCAAAGAGCTCGAATTTCACAATTTTGACTCCAGAATCGTAATCAGTGACCCAAAAAACCTATGTATATACTTTTCCATGCGTATAGAATAGTTTTTTCAATTTTAAAAAATTTAACATGGGGCATTACCGTGCCGGACCGGCATGACGCATATATGCATCACTCTCTGACTGGCAAACATTTAGTCTTAGTTTGGGTGAAAGTTGAAGACCTTTCATCACTTTTTCATACAAATAATGCGATTTGAAAATTTCTAAAATCCCGGCCCTCTAAGGGTTAAAGGATATTACTGCACAATGTAAGAATGGTGCTCTATAGGTTGCTATGCCCATATCATGTCGACTATTTGATATCTAGAATACGCTAAATATCTTTCCAATAACATACGAATATCTTCCGAGCATAGCAACGACATATTTATCGTGTTGGATAGCTCTGATGATGAACGAATAAAATCGGACGAATAAAATGACATCATAGGAGGTCAGAACTACTTTCGGCGGAGGTTTGAAGAACTAAATCTATTTTTCCCTAAATTCTACCATTATTATCTATACAAAATTTTATATGACTGGGCGCGGATGGTCCAAAATCCTTATATAAAATGGGCAAGGTTCTTTGACTGGCAAAAACCAAAAATTTTACATAAGGAAAGACACATCGAGAAAAGAGAAATACCCGAAATACTGTTCATCAAGAAATGTAATTCGGCTATAAACTTGCAAAAAGACACGGAAAACTTAACAGCGATTTACGACGGCCTTATAAATATTATTTGAGTGTAGTTATACTTTTATCTATTTATTTATCACCTAACATATTTATACTTTTACCTATTTATTTATTTATTTTTTGTCTGGTTAAAATTTGTCCGGGACTCAGAGAACGGTAGAATATGCTAACACTCAGCCCCATTCGTGCTGTCACAAACATCTGACGCGCTTTTTCTACTTGCAGTGCACAAACCTGATTTTTTTAAAATTTTATATAAGGACTCTATTCGACACACAGCCTTTGTAAGTTAATACAATATAAATTAATACATTATAAAACTATAGCGCGATATAACAATAATGTAACACCTTTCCTTTTTTAATACGTAACGGTGTTTAAAAATATATTATTACACTTGAAAAGGACCGGAACTAATGGTCGAAACGTTATGGATATAAATAAAGAAATTATATAGTCAATTTGCAGTCAAATATTATCCTTCTTTTTGGATCTTTAATCTCTGGTGAAGAGAAGATTTTTTTCATGTTATGTTTTTTCATGTTGTTAAGAATATGCATTAACGGCAAAGATGATCTTCTCCACGTTGTTCGTGGTCTTCCTCGACATCTAGAGCCCTGCGGGTTCCATTCCAATATAGCGTGGGGTATCTCCCCATACTCCTTCCTTAATGTATGTCCCAACTACCCGTATTTGCGTTTTCTAATTTCGTCGTTAATATTCTTTTGGTCGGTTGTTCTCCAAAGATGCTCGTTGTTTATGACCTTTGACTACCATATCCTTAATATATTGCGAAGGCATCTGTTGATAAAAGTTTGTACTTTTCTTTTTATTACATTGCTGACTAACCACGTCTCGGCTCCGTGCAACAATATGGATTTAACACAGGTATTAAAGATTTTTATTTTTGTATTCAGTGCTATTCGCTCGCCGATATTTCTCTAGCAAATGCCGATTTATTTTTTTGAAGTCTGGCGTTGACATCTTCCAGAGCTCCTGTGTCCGTCGATATAATCTGCTCCTCAGATAGTTAAACTTGCTGACATCCTTAACACTCTGCGAATTGATTGTGAATGGGGTTGAATTAGTGCTATTTAGCATTGTTTCCGTTTTGTTTATGTTGATTTTTAAACCAGCCTTCACTGATTCCAAACAAAGATGTCCAGCTTTGATTGCATGTGTATCGATGAGTATGCGATAATAAGACAATATTGTCAGCATATTCCATGTCCCCGAGGTTACGTTGACTCTCCAAGTTGTGTCTCTCATTTGTGTGTCAAAAATTTCCAGAACCCAATCTAATGACAATAAAAAGTAGTGGAGAAAGTACGCATCTCTGTCTCACTCTTGCAGCCGTCTCAAAGGGGTCGCCGAGTTTGCCCTTGTGCAGTACCCTCCAGATTATGCCATTATAATCTTCCTTTATTAGTCTTTCCTTTATCAAGTTTATTTTCAATGGTACTCCTCGCCGTTCAAGAACCCTCCAAATGCATTCCCTCTTGACCGAATCAAATGCCTTTTCGAAATCAACGAAAGCTAAGAACAAGGCCATTGTACTTAATACACTATTCAATGATTATACGCACATTATATTGAATCTGGAACTCAAAGATGCTCATAGCCAAATTCACCATGTCAACATAAGAATTTGTAGAATAGAGGGGAAACTTACTTCTCTTCTTCCTCCAGTTTTAATCAACTCCTTTTATACATATAATGAACACAAAATAAACGCATTCAATGTTACATGCAAACACAAATCGATCAATAAGTTTAATCATCTTTTAAGAAAACTAAACACTTCTTACAATCCATTTAACAATATGGACACTACCAAGTGGATAGTGAACATCAGCGAAAAAAGAGTTCCTGATTCAACATTAAACTTCTTGAGTCTAGGTGACAGATTCGCGCTCCCCCTGAATAGGAAAGACTTGAATGATCGTGTCAGTTACTCAACGGGTATTGTTAAAAACTTCGAGAACGTATCTTACAAATTAGACAAAAAAGTCGCGGATTCCACACGCAACTCCATTAGTAATGTTTTGACCAAATTTTTAAACACTGACAAACACATTAACCTAACTGACAAATCTTGAAGGAATTCCATGAATGCAAAAAATTCCTGAGACAGAACAAGGACTTACTAATAACTAAAGCGGACAAAGGACAGGTTACAGTCATTATCGAACGAAATAAATACGACAAACAAATGGAGACTTTACTTAATGACGAAACGACATACAAAAAACTAAAAAGAGACCCTACGAGATCACTTCAAAATAACATGAATGATTTAATAAAAACATGGAAAACCAATCGAATCATAGACGAACAAACTTACAAAACATTGCGCTGCACCAACGGAAACCTCCCGAGATGCTATGGACTGCCGAAGATTCATAAAAGCGGCTTTCCACTTCGCATCATCGTATCCGCATCTGGGAGTCCGCTATACAGTGTTGCGAAGTTCTTACATGAAACACTAGAAAAATCCGTTCCTAAGCCTAAATCACATATTAAAGACAGTTGGACCCTTGCCAAAAACATCAAAAACATGCACATTGACTCCAATCACACTCTCCTTTCCCTCGATGTCACCGCACTATACAATAATATTCCTAAGGAGTTAGTATTCCAAGCCATTGAAACCCGTTGGGATCATATTGCAAAGGTGACCAAATTTAATCTACAACAATTCCTATTCGCCATAAACACAGTTCTTTCTTCCACGAGTTTTGGTTTCGGGGGGCTCTTTTATGAACAAATCTTCGGCAGTCCTATGGGGTCTCCATTATCCCCTATCCTTGCTGACATTGTACCCAGCAAACATTTTGTACGCAAAATGTTACCAAATTGGCAACAAATTCCGTTGGAATTTGTTGCCAAAACCATAGCCTACTGTGTCCGCAATAAGATCTTTAATGTAAACCAAATTTGAAGAACATATTTGAAGTCAAATTGAAGCCAACATTAGAACAAATTTGGTAATGGCAATGTGATGACAGAATGGTGTCAAATGCAGACCAAATCTGTTATCAAATGCGCCGACAAAACGGCGCTAAACGCAGGTCAAATCTGTCACCAGATACAACGACAGAATGGTGTCAAATGCAAACCAAATCTGTTATCAAATGCACCGACAAAACGGCGCCAAACACAGGTCAAATCTGTCGCCAGATACAACGACAGAATGGTGTCAAATGCAGACTAAATCTGTTATCAAACGCGCCGAAAAAAACGGCGCCAAACGCAGGTCACATCTGTCGCCAGATACGACGACAGAATAACATCAAATACAGACCAGATTTGTCTTCAAAAGCAACGACAGATTGGTAACAAACTGAGATCTCCCTGCCGAAAACGTGCGATTAAAACCGATTAAAACGGAATCCTTTTTAATCGATTTTAAGCTTAAAATCGATTAAAAAGGATTCCGTTTTAATCGGTTTTAATCGCACGTTTTCGACAGGGCTGTTACTAAAAATGACAAAAAAATTGACGATAAATTTGCTGAACCTAAGATTCACAGTCCAGATTCTACCTGAAATTTTCACACAAAGTAACATATAATTAATTACTTTGTGAGAAAGTCGGCTAACCAATTTCCAGATAGAATCTGAACTGTGAATACAAACCTTAAGTTCGGCAAATCTATCGTCAATATACTTGACACAAAAATAGGAATTTGATTCTGAGAATTTGATTGATAATTCTTATTTAGATATACATATATAAATAAGTTCATTTTATATTGTTATATTTAACATAATACATAATTATTTAATATTAGGAAAATAGCTAGATAAATATTGTGTATTATAACAGTTCATAATATATACATCATATATTAATAATTATTATACTATTAATTAAACATACAAAATATACTATTTCAAATAAACCTTTACACTTTTATATTGTAATTATTATAATATTTATATATATTGTAAATATATCTAAATGAAAGAGAAAAAATTACATATGGAATAAAGTTCTGTAGTTTATGTCTGATGTAGCTTATTTATTATAATTTAAATAAATTAGATATGAATAACTTATATTAATACATGTTAAAAGAAAAATGTTGCATTTAATTCAATATGAACAAATATACCGATAAATAGATGACAAATGTATGCAACTATTACTTTTTTCA
The DNA here is from genome assembly GCA_901521435.1 of Crematogaster levior. Lineage (NCBI taxonomy): Eukaryota > Metazoa > Arthropoda > Insecta > Hymenoptera > Formicidae > Crematogaster > Crematogaster levior. Next base: position 62,951 of record CABEGB010000757.1, read on the forward strand.
TAATAAATTTGTTTTATACATTTGCATAACAAATCTGAGATTTATTCTATTTTTTACAGAAAAAAATGAGTAAAACATACAATAAAGAAACTGATATAACATAACTAAGTTGAGCGATAAAACAATATATATATAATATTATTTTATATATTATATTTTATAGCATTACAAATATCCAGTTCAAAATATTATGCTCTGCATCACAATATTGTATTAATTCATACCACCCACAAAATATTACAGAATTACATTGTGACTGCAATCAAATGCATTTGATTCTAATTTAGTAATTCTATATATATGAGCACATAAACTATGAAATAAATGAGACCCATCCTATATTGCTTATTTATTATTATATATGTATAATAAGTACGAATAAAAAATTGATAAAAAATACTATTTTATAAAACTAATATTCTATTCCACTATAAATATGTAATTTAAAATATTTTTACTTATTAATTTTATTGACTCGCAAACAAATACAAAATATACAAATACAAAAATAGCAACTCTGATTACAATACTTCATTATGCATTATAGCAACTACAATATATTGTGGCAAATGCAAATCATTATCTGTCATACTATCATCACTACTATCGTCCGTCGTGTTATTCCAATATGGCATCCTGTAACCTTTTGCACAAATTTCATATATATTAATATGTAAAACTTCATCTGCTAATGCTGTACACATGTATACTTGAAGATCTGATGATGGTATACCAACATCATACAAATTAACCACTTGTATAAATTTTTTAACACCTACATAATAAGAGCTGCCCTTATTAAAAATGTCGGTAATAATACAAATAGACCTATCATTTAGGATACAACAATTATCACGATTATGTATAGTAAGCAATATGTGATTAAATTTAATTTTGCGATACTGTAAAGTATTAGTATCTTTATTAGTATACGGCATAAATGCACGAATAGATGTTTCTACATTATGTATTTTCTTACTTCCATAAGCTTGTTTTTCTTTTATTCTATTAAATATCTGTTGGAGAGGTTGATTAGCCTTTCTGCAATATCGTCGAAAAATTATCATGTTGCTTTCATATGGAAAAGCAGAAAATGAATCTAAATTGCCTAAACATCTAACATCGTCAATGAGATGAAGAAGTCCATGCACGTTATATGAATAAAATTTTGAGCCATAAAGATGTTCAGATCGAAGAACAAATTTCTGAAGAGCACATTCTGCAAAACGTAAGTATTGTCTTGATGGATTCTTAGAAGCTAAGATCCTTACAGCTGTATGTAAAAATAAGAAATGTTTATATACACTTTTATCTAATAAATCGTGGAATAGAGCTGGACCAATATACAACAATATTTGTCGTAATTCTGTAGCTTTATATTTAGAACATACCTCTAGAGATCTGGGACGCCTAGCGAAATCGGAAGGACAATACTCTTGTAAAGTACGTATTCTTTTATTTATAATTGTAATAGCTCTACTGGATAGTTTCGTCTTTCGTGAATATTTTCCTTTAAGCCATCCTAGTAATAGCTTCTTCATAACACCTATGCATACAAGATGCATATATTCAAATGGAACCTGAGATACCATTCCTATTGGTAATTGTGAGAGTGGACTTGTACCTTCTTTGTGGTGAACCTCATCTAAACATGTCAGATATTCTTCATCTGTTCTAGAAGGATGATTTATACCTTTAAAGACATAATAATTAGCATCACAAAGTGTGCCTGAAATTTTACATTTAGAACATGGCTGTTCAGCCATATGATTACGATGATTTAATACAAAAGCGCGAGCTGGCGCATCTGCTATAAAACATCTAAGTCTCAGTAACACTTTTTTACCATTAAATTGTATTCCTCCATTTGAAATAATTCTTTGGACGTCTTTTACAAATTTATCAAAAAAAATATTAGGATTGTCTGGTTTTTTTGAACCTTTGTAAATGCCTACAACTATTATCGGTGTATTCTGTACATTAATAATTCGACATTGAATAGGCCAAATATGAATGATACTATGTTTGTCCAAATTACATCCATCGGTACTAAAATCTAAAAATATCTCGTCAACTGATGTACATGATGCATTAGACAGACTATCAACAATTCCATGTTCCAAATCAAAATGAAGATATTCTCCTGGTGGTACAGAGGATATAGTAAGACAATTGCGCGGTGTTTGAAGAAGTGTCCTAACATCCTTAGGCAAGAAGGAAAAGCACGAATGTGTCCTTAGAAGAGATAATATGCTATTACTCTGGACATGTGAAAAATTATTATCTATGAAACAAGCAGCCAATTGCTCATGAAAAGATAGTTCTTGTACAGTGTCTGTATATGAGAAAGCACTTTCATAATTTATTTCATTTTCGCCATCATTTTCACTAACAAAACTAACATCAAACATACACGGAGATAAACTATCAGTCTGTTGTGTATGTGCTATGTTAGTATTGCTAGTTTCATCGTTAAAAGTATTATTGAAAGCAATAGTTTCCTTACATACAGAGGAGAGATCAGGTAAATGCATATCACTCATAGTATGGACAGTTTGACGAGCCGAACATACTAAACGAACATTGTTCATATATTCCATTCTAATCCTTCTTTTTTGTCTTTCAGACAGCGTGTGCAGCATCTTTCGACAGATTGAAGTTTTTAGATCTTGCCCTTCCATATTTATATAATTGTACGTGTGAAAAGTGCAAGAATTGTTACAGGTAAGTATAGATGAGGTAAGTACAAATTTTTATATTGCGAGAAAACAAATCCTTAACGAAGAAAATATCTTCTTGATAATCGGTTTAAAATATATTTCTTCGTTTGTAACATCTGTCCTTCCACAAGAGTCAATGCGGCAAATGGAAAAAACTGAATAATAGCTGAACCTGTGACAACAAAATTTCATACGTAATGAGAAGATATGAAATTATGGGTGCAATAGTTATATTTGTGTGTATGTGTGTGTGTGTGGGAGACACGGAGTGCGTGCACAATCTCATGTCGCACATGGAGAATCGCAGCAACGAGTTAGTGTGTGTGCGCGTGTGTGATCATCAATTCTTGCTAGTTAGCTATATGCAACATACACACGTGTACGCATATAACTCGCACACAGCGATATTCCGCGATACGGAATCGTGCACGAACGTTCATGCAATAATTATATTTTTAGCTGAAACACAAATAGATTGGAAACACATTATTTACCTCTTTTTATGTAGTGTCGCAATGGTTCAATTCAGAATCTAGGTACTTTTTTGTGTTTATTGTTTATATATACCACAAAAAGTATAAAAAGAATGGCGATATAAAAGCACAATAACACATATGTATGTATATATTTGTAACAATATGTTACAAATCTCGTATCATGGAAATATTGAAGTCACTGCAACGTGAGTACGAACGTGAGTAATCGCACTGACTAAATTAATCACAAATAACGGCACTGAATAGTTTTTATTTTTGTTAAATATATCTGATGTGTTGTGTAATGGCTTCTGCACATAGGAACCGCATGCTACAGAGGCCCGTATGCATGGCAACACGGTATTCTGTTGTTTATAACAAGACGAACGTGTTCGAACATGTGCAAAAAGTTATAATCGGTATTTTAACCATTCGTGATTGTTAACTGTAAAATATTTAAGGGGCTCAATATGTAATTTAACAGGAAACTTCACATTTCATACATGTGTAATTTTTTTCTGTCAATGCAATAGTAATTAATAAGAATTTTGATTAGTATTGCATTGACAGAAAAAAATACATGTAGGAAACGTGAAAAGTTTCATGTAAAATTACATGATCGATCCTCAGATATCACTTACCAAGATTCTTGTGCGTTATCCTTCATTCATCGTTTTATATTAGGAAATACAGAGGCTTAAGGATATTGGTTGTTACTGGAATTAACTGTTACTAAAAATGAATAACGACGATAATATGTAAGTTATCATGTTTTAACAAATACATTAAAGTTAAGATTACACTTTCTCGCGGTGTGATATTGTTTATATAACTTAGAGACATTTTAAGTGAGACATTTTAAGAATTATTTAACATTTATATGTGCAAGATCTTTTGAGCAAGATGAAATTAGGTAGGAAGTAATTTATTGCATTTATGTATAACATGTGACATGCAATAAGTTATTTGCTACGTACTTTTATTTTTTACTTTTTCTTTCAAAATATAATAATTTTGTAATCTTAAAAATTGGAAAGTATGTGGCAAACCGAGACATATCTGATCTTGCACGTAAAAGTGTACAATAATTCTTAAAATGTCTCACTTCTAAGGATATAAACAATATCACACCTTGAGAGAGCTTTAATATAAAATATAAAACAATGTTATGCTGATTAGACCAGATAATATAATATAAAACAATGTTATGCTGATTAGATCAGATTGTTTAAAATTTCTAAAATGTCTATTGTCTAAAAGTTTTATTTTAAATTAATACGTATTCATATTCATAGAAATTTATCTAATTCTTTATAGAACGAATGAACGAGCAAAACGTATAATAAAGAAGCCAAGTCGATTTCAAACAACATCTTCAGATGAAGCTCCCCAAAAACGCTTTAAGACTCATAAAAAATTGAAAGCAACAATTGAAGCTAATATAGATAACGACATATCTGAGTTGCAAAAAATTATAGGCAATGAGAATGACAATCCGGATTTAAGTGAGGAATCAGATTCTGAAGGTAGTACAAATAATACGCAGAAATCAGAATGTGCATCGGAGATGAACGTTCCGAAGCAATTGGAACAATTATTACCTAAAAGTAATCCTGGAAAATGCGTAGCCAATAATGTCGTTTCTCCTTCATCACAAATTCCTTATCATCAACCTGATACATTACATTTTACGACACTAAATCCAAATCCAATGTCACAGAATATACAAGTGACATCCAGTACACAAATGTTATATAGACAAGAGGATATTCCAAATAATAACCATTCAACTCTACCCAATAACTATTATTCAATCCCTTCTACACAGATGTCATATAGACAAGAAAATATTCCACCCTCAAACATCTCTGTACAAATGCCATATAGACATCAAATTGCTCCAAATAATATTCAACCATATCCTGAAAATGCTTCATTATTGCTGCAACCAAATGCAACTAATGTTCTTAACGCAAACAATCAATTGAATGAAACCCGTCCTGCATTGCAGCCTACTTATTATTATAACAGGTATGAATAAAATATTGATAAAAAAGTAATACTATTTTATAGCTAATACTCTATTCGACTAAAAATATCTAAATATTCAAACTTTAAAATATTGTTTTCTTTTATGTTCATTTACAAGAAAAAATATTTAGGTTAATTGAATATTTGTATTTACAGAATACAAGAACGTCTTGATAACGTGGATACACAACTACAGTAAGTATGACATAAAGAGAGTATTCACTATTATACTTATTCCAGTGGCAAGCAACATACACTGCTCTTTATGTATGTAATAATTATATGTTGATATTTGCAGACGTCTCAACAACATAGACACACATTTACAGTAAGAAAATATTTGCAATATTATTTTTATCCCAATAAGAAGCAATGTATACTTTTATATATTTAATAATTAGTTTCTTTAATAATAAAATTTTTATTTATCTAATTATATATTGCAGACGCATTTTAAATACCGTACAAAACATGTTAAAAAGTGGCCAAAAATCGAAACGTGCACCGGCAAAACCAGCTGTTTTACCAATCACATCCATGGAACAGATGCTTGCCTTTGAAAATATAGAAGAAGCTACATATTTGGAAGTGGTAAGTAATATTCGTAATGTATGAAACGTAATTAAATATTGAGTAACCATATGTAATAATGTCAAAGTAATTGTGCTGACTTCCTAGTATATACATGTAGACTTTGATTTGATTCTTAATTATATTAAAATAATAATATCAAATAAAATAAATAAATAATAAATAATAAATAAATAATAAATAAATAATAAATAAATAAATAAATAAATAAATAAATAAAATAAAAATAAATAAATAAATAATTAAAAATAAATAAATAAATAAATAAAAAATAATAATCAATAAAATAAATAATTATATCAAAATATGTATATACGTTTTTTTTTTTACAGGTACGTTACTTTGAATTTCTTGGCGGTTTTCATATCAAAGAAGTTGTTAATATATGCTTGAAAGAAGCAATAATTGATGCCCTGACGCCGCGTTTTACCTGGTTTGGTAATGATCGTAAGAGGGCCTTCTTCAAAACCCGTCTTGTGCACGCGATTTATGGTATCATATTTTCCTTTATTTATACATATATATTATAATTCCTCTAATTAGATTTCGACCATAGGGGCATGTCGTATGTTTCTGTCAAAATTTTGTGAGTGAATGGAGCACAACGTTTGAATGAAAAAGTGAGATAATCTACATTTCTCTCACATGCAAAATTTTGAAAAAATGCATGCTCTCATGGCCAAACTCTAATTAAAGAATCTCTAATACATATTATTATTATTAGTGTAATGTTAATCATTTATGCACATGTTGTTGAAAATATTGTTTTTCAGATGCTACATGCAGTAATGTTCATTTTGAATCTACTCGGTTAGAGTTTTAAAAATACATGAAGGAGGCTCTAAGAACAGCTCAAGAAAGATGCAGAGGTCGAAACAGAAACAGACAACAGGCAGTTCCAATTGATCGTGATTATTGGAATGATGAAGGTACGAATGCAGAGAACACGGAGCCTAGTACTGATGAATAGGCAGAGCATGCAATATTATTGTCTTTCATTATGTGATGTAACATTTTGTGCAATACAAGGTTATGTATTTCTTTTACTTTTACGAGATTGTACGATAGATCGTACTAAAGCACTTTCAATTTTTAAAATAATAATATGATATAAAAATAACAATATGATCATACCTGTGTATTTTTAAAGAAAAAACTATTTTTTTTTTTGCATTGTATTGTAACCAAAGTATTCAATTATATAATAAATAATATTATATTAATACAGTATAGTTATGTAAGTTTATATTATAATTATAAATATTAATATATTAATATATTAATTGTTTATTGTTATAATCATATATTTTACTGTATAAACTCCATAATATAATATAAATAAATAATATATATATAATATACTAATGGATATTTATATTTTCCTTTACTTTCTATTTTTAATATTATTTATCCTAATTCTTTAATCATTATAATGCACATATATATATTATATTGTTTTATGCTTTACATATTATTTCTATCAAAATATCATTCTATCATAATATAATAATAATTATCATCTATTCAAAACAGATATATATTTTATAAAAAAATAATAAAAAAAAATTGAAAATAGTTAAAATAGTAAAAATAGTTAAAATAGTTAAAATAGTTAATAGTTAATAGTTAATAGTTAATAGTTAATAGTTAAAATAGTTAAAATTGAAAATAGTTAATTTGCAACAATTTGCAACAAAAGCAAAAAATTATGTAAATATATAAATAATCCAATTAAATATAAATAGCGCATTTAAATCAAATAAAGCATAGCCAACCTATGCAATGCACTGCAGAGTGATTTAATATGATTAATTGGATTTATATTAATTGCAATCAATCACGTTTAAGATCCAAGAAATATCTTAAGATGATCTTAAATCTGACTATGAATACCGACCTATATTATACATATTGTTGCACCTCCGCGCCGTTCGCTCCTAAATGTTGCGCCTCCGCGCCGTTCGCTCCAGCACTTTCACTCTCTCACTCCGGCACTCGCGGCACTCTCCGCCAAGCGGAATAAACTCTCGTTATTTGTGAAAGAACTCTTTATTATAAACGAGAACGTAATATAAATTACACGTCAGAACGCTTCTAAAGATTCGGCACAAATACGCCGATCGTTGTTAGACAACGACGGCCCGTTGCCAGGGAACGCTCGCGCTTCTAAACGCATCGGGTGGCGAGCGCGGACGTAACACTGCCCCCCTTCTTCTTGAATGTCGTCCCGACATTCAGGCAGGGCAGTGCTCGAGGGACCTCTCGTCTCCAGTCCACGCGGAGGGGTTGCGGTCTTCCCGGGACCTCTCGTCCCTAGACCCGCGTCTTGCTGGACGGCTCCCTGCCCTACCCCGAGCTGCTGCAACGGGTTACCGGGCACCATCCTTCTTTTCCTCCCCCGCGTCTCCTCTTCCGCGTCTTCTCTTCGATCTCTTCGGATCCTCTTCCGATCTTCAGACAAGGGGGGGGTGACTTCCCGTGGACCCTTTCGTCCCTTAAGACGCCCCTGTCCCTGCCTCGGCATTCGCCCTTGTCTCACGGAAAACCACGGTCGAAAACCGTGAGAGAGGCAGTCTTCGAAAGTTGAAGAGCCCCCACAGTCGTTCAAGCGAACTCCTTCCTGGCGAACGTCCCCTTTACGACGAGCGCCGCACGCTTCTACCTGCTAAACAAAGAAACTGATGGCAGTAACTATTCTTTTAGCTTACCTCTACTAAAATTACTCCGGGCTCCGACCACGGCGTCTAATCCGGCCCCACGCGTCTCTCGAGGTACGGCGCGAGCCTGTCCGCGTGAACCACTCTGTTCCTTCCTCCACGCAGCCCGCGAATGCAAAACACCACGTCACTTAATTTTCGAACAATAAGAAAAGGGCCCTCCCAATTTCTCTGTAATTTGGGAGCTTTACCTCTTACTCTTCGAGGATTGTACAACCACACCCTCTGACCTTCACTAAAGGAGATTTGCCTGGCCTTCAAGTCGTACCAGCTCTTCATCTGAGAAGATTTCACACTAACTCGACCCCTGACACTCGCGTGGATCTCGTCCATCTTCCTCCTAATCCTCCGTAAATAACTAGTCTCCGACTCCACTGAGTCAGGAGGTCTACCCCGAAGAAGATCCAACGGCAGCCTCAAGTCACGAGCGAGATAGAGCTCGGCAGGAGTCACTCCGGTCGTCTCGTGCTTCGAAGATCTGTAAGCCAACAAATATAATGGGATCCAGCGATCCCAATCTTTCTGATTTCCAGAAACAAATTTCGCCAAGTAATTCAGGATTGTCTGATGATGACGTTCGACCAAACCATCGGACTGAGGATGCAAAGGCGTTGTCCGAGTTTTCTTTATCCCCAGCACATTTGACAATTCGCGGAATATCCGCGACTCGAAACTCCTCCCCTGATCCGTGTGAATCTCCAGAGGAACTCCGTGCCTGGAGATAACCTCTCTCAGAAGACTTTCCACGATGGACTTCGTCCTGATACTCTTGAGAGGGCTAACTTCCACCCATCTCGTGAAGCAGTCAATCATCACGAGGAGATACCTGTTTCCCGCAGGAGTCCTCGGAAAAGGACCGAGAATGTCCATCTGCACCCGATCGAAAGGTGCTCCAACATTGTAAATCTGTAGCGGGGATTTCCCCTTCCCGGCAGGGCCCCTCTTAGCTACACAGACCACACAGGTTCTACACCAATTTTCCACATCCTGCTTGCAGGAAGCCCAGTAAAACCGCCTGCGAATCTTCTCGAGGGTTTTGTTGATCCCAAAATGGCCTCCAGTAGAAGAATCGTGGGCTTCCTCCAACACACGACTGGTTCTGGCCTTGGGGACGATAAGTTGGAGAACGTCCCTCTTCAAATTCGGGGCCACCCACTTCTTAAAAAGAACGCCATTCTCCACCACGAGAGAGTCCCAATAGGACCAATAAACTTTGGCAGCTGGGCTTCCCGCGGAAATTTCCTGTCTCAAAGGGCGTTGCCCTGTTTCCTTTCCTAAAAGAAAAATAGAAATATCAGGGTCCCGTAATTGCTCCTCACGCCAATCTACGGATCTCTCTTCGAAAAGAGTAATTCTTCCAATATCCTTTTCTTCCTTGAGACCCTCCGTAACTTCAACTCTTTCGCAATAGCGACAACCTACCTTGGCACAAGGACGCCTAGAAAGCCCATCCGCATTCCTATGAGAGGCTCCTTTCCGGTGCATGACTTCAAAGTCATATAGCTGCAGTCTTTCCATCCACCGGGCTAATTGCCCCTCAAGATTCTTGAAAGACAGCAACCACCTAAGAGAAACGTGATCCGTGCGGACCAAAAATTTCCGTCCGCATAAATAATGATGAAAAGACCGAACCGACTCGACAATGGCTAATAATTCCCGTCGAGTAACACAATAATTTCTCTCAGCTTTATTCAATACCCGGCTGAAATAGGCGATTACTTTAAAAACGCCATCCTGTTTTTGTGAAAGGACACCTCCAATACCAACATTAGACGCGTCGGTATCCAAAAGAAATTCCCCCTCCCTTCGAGGAAAAGAAAGAACTGGCGAACTCGTCAAAGCCACTTTAAGCTTCTCAAAGGAATCACGACATTGTTCGCTCCAAATAAATTTAACTTGGTTTTCGGTAAGCGCATAAAGCGGCCTAGCCAACGAAGAAAACCCTTTAACGAATTTGCGGTAATAGGAGCAAAAGCCCAAAAAGCTCCGCAATTGCTTCTTATTTAGGGGAACCGGCCATTCTCTAACCGCTGCCACCTTCTCGGGATCAGTAGCAATGCCATTCCGGGAAACAATATGTCCCAAATATTTCACCTCTTTTCCGAAAAAGACACATTTATTGGGATTGACCTTTAAATTCACCTCTCTTAAACAAAGAAAAATTTCTTTTAAGTTACTAACCATCTCCTCAAAATCTTTACCAAAAATGATAACATCATCTAAATAAACCAGGCATTTCTTTGAAATGAACTTATGTAAAACTCGCTCCATGATCCGCTCGAAGGTAGCAGGAGCGTTACAAAGTCCGAAGGGCATCACAGTAAATTGCCATAATCCCCTTCCAATCGAAAAGGCAGTTTTCTCCCTGTCTTCGGGGCGAATCTTTATCTGCCAATAACCGCTCTTTAAGTCTAAAGTAGTAAACCAAGTGTTACCTGAAAGCTGGTCCAGAATATCATCTATTCTGGGAAGAGGATAGGAATCTTTTACCGTCACGGAATTTAATTTGCGATAATCCACGCAGAATCTTATAGTTCCATCTTTTTTCCTTACAAGAACAGCTGGGGATACCCAAGGACTGGAAGATTCCTCAATTATTTGATTTTCCTTCATTTCCTTAATAATTTTGTCCACCTCGGACCTCATCTCAATGGGAATTCTCCGGGGAACCTGCTTAATGGGGGAAGAATCTTTCACATTAATGACATGTTCCCCTACTTTGCAATTCCCGGCGGTTATAACTTCCGAAAATAAATCCCGAAATTCGCACAAAAATTCCCGAAAAATTTCCTTCTGTTTCACATCTAGTTCACGAGAATTCTTTTCAAGGAGCCCCTCCAAACTCGAAGGAACTCCGGAGTCTATAACCCGACCACATCTGCTTTCACTTCCTCCCTTGAAAGCAAAATCGAAAATGTTCTCTAATTTCATCTGTCTCAGAAAATCTGCTCCCAAAATGCAATCGTCGGAAATCTCCGCGACGAGCATGGGAAATTTCACACAATTTTTCCCGATCCGAGCCTCAACGACTGCCCTCCGTTTTATGGGAATTCTCTCCCCCGTCGGATATTTCAGTAAACACTGTTCAACCTCGAGATCCGCTTTTTCCACAAAATTCGGATTCAAGATCGTTACGTCAGAGCCCGTATCTATTTTGAAAACACAATTTCTCCCGTTTACTTCACCTTGATAACAGAAAATATCGAAACTTTGCTTAATTCTAGAAAATTTACAAAAATTCTTAACAACAGGGGCTTTCAACCGTTTAGCCGAACCCGCCCCGACAAGCTCGACTAAACTTTGTTTCCCGTACCGGTCGGGCACTCATGGCGAAAGTGACCTTTTTTTCCGCATTGCCAACATTCCATATTATCACTCCCGCGAAATTTGTTCCCTCTGACAAACTTATTTCCCCCCTTATAATTCCCGTCTTTTCTCTTCGCATTTTCCGTAACATCCTCCCTAGTTCCTCTTTCTCCACCTTTATTATAAGAATTTCCCTCCCTTCCCTTAGAAGGATAAAAATTTTCCCCTTTCCTTTGCTCGGAACAACTTTCCTGAATGGACTTTACGGCTTTCGCCCTTTCGATAGCGACATTTAAAGAAACGACCCCCTCCAGTTGAAGAGTCCTCTTAATACTCACTTCAGAGAGAGATGAAATAAATTGTGCACACGCGATTTTATCGCGAACGGAATGTTGGCACTCGGGATACGCTAACCGCGAGAGTCTTTCCAAATCTGCTCCGAGGGCAGCAAAACTTTCCCCCAAACGCTGCCTCCTATTGGTGAACTGCGAATAGTAACTTTGGAGGGACTGCACCTCCCCGAAACGCAGCTCAAGCTTCGCCTTCAACTCCGCGAAGGACAACGAAACAGCCTCGTCGGCACAGGAATCGAGGAGCGAGCGCGCTTTTCCCCGCAAACAGGACGCGAGCACGACCGCTTTCTCAGTATCGGACCACGAATTCGCGCGCGCGATCAATGCAAATTGCGAGAGAAACTCGCGGAGAGGCGCCGTTCCATCGAAAATATCGGGCTTCAATTTCAAATTTCGCGCTGCGTGCCCCGCACTCACGCCCTCGCCCGCGCCGACCAAACGCGACGCGTCGCCGCGATTTTCCGTCGGAGAGATATTATAGGAGTGACTTAGCTGTATCTGGAGACGCTCCTCGAAGCGCATCAAGGCCGCTTCTTGTTCGCTCAGACGAGCCTCGACGCTCGTTCGCTCCTGCCGTCGCTCCTCGCGCAGCTGCCGAAGCTCAAGAAGGACGGCCTCCAGGCCGCTGGATTCTGTAGCCGCCGCCACCGCGGCCTGCGAGCGAGTCTTCGCCGGCGTGTGTGTGGTCGCCATCTCACACCAAAGGCGAGAAAATGTTTGTCGTCCGTCCAAGACTCGGACGAGCCCCCAAAATGTTGCACCTCCGCGCCGTTCGCTCCTAAATGTTGCGCCTCCGCGCCGTTCGCTCCAGCACTTTCACTCTCTCACTCCGGCACTCGCGGCACTCTCCGCCAAGCGGAATAAACTCTCGTTATTTGTGAAAGAACTCTTTATTATAAACGAGAACGTAATATAAATTACACGTCAGAACGCTTCTAAAGATTCGGCACAAATACGCCGATCGTTGTTAGACAACGACGGCCCGTTGCCAGGGAACGCTCGCGCTTCTAAACGCATCGGGTGGCGAGCGCGGACGTAACAATATATATATATATATATATATATATATATATATATATCATATATATATACAGCGGCTTTCAATACTATTACGTCGGATATGGCGCGTCGTGCAACGCGCAGTATTGTTCGAAGAGCAGAACAATGTGTTCAAGAAAGAGAGATGCATTTCGAACAATTTTTGTATCAAAAAATGAGAGTAGATTAGGTGCTTTCCATTGGTGCTTCCATTCCAGTGACACAAATCGACACAAGCATCATTCTATCTTTTTTCAACATTTATAAATAACAAAGATAGAATGACACTTGTGTCGACTTGTGTCACTAAATGAAAAGCACCATATTTTTACTGCTTCATCTGGTTTTAACGCGCCCATTTATATGACTGAACTTATATTCATATAATTTTTTGTTTCTATGTTGTTACAAATTTGCTGTTTAGACAGATTTTTTTACTTTCCAATGGTTAGCTGTCAATCTGTCGTCAACACATTCAATAGACTTGCTCACTATTGACTGCCAATCTGTCGTGAATTTTGACTAAGAGATAATGTTGCATTTTTGCGTGACAAATGCTGACACTTTTGCAATAGCAAAATTGCTTTATATCTGCTGTCAATTTGTTGTCAACGCGTTGAACAGACTTGGTCGCTTTTTACGTCCAATCTGTTATATGCTTTGCCGACAAGATTGTAACATATTTGGTGAAAGTGTGCTAACAGTGCCGGCAATAGCAAAGAATGTTTCCTATTTGCGTCCCATAATTTGTCACCAACCTTTTCAGTTGCAGAAAAGGTTATAGGGGTAATGGACGACCTCGAAACGCATTGTCTACAACGTCTTAAATTCTCCATTCCTGTTTTTTATAGATATGTGGATGACATATTTATGATCGCTCCCACATCAAAAATTAGCATGATTCTCGATGTTTTCAACAATTATCACCCTCGACTACATTTCACCCACGAAATTGAAAAAGATTTTTCCATTTCCTTCCTTGACACGATCATCATTAGAGATAACGACACTCTGATTACGAATTGGTACCGCAAACCGACCTTTTCTGGAAGATATTTAAACTTCTTCTCTAATCACCCGCTCAAATACAAACAAAACACCATTACGAACCTTGTGGATAGAGCTATTTTACTGTCTGACGAGAGATTCCACCATAGTAATATTATATTGATCAAACAAATTCTGCGCAATAATCTCTACTCTTCATAAACCATCATATTAACAAAAGACTCAAGGAACTACAGCACAGACGCAATAATACTCACGACAACATTGCTTTCGATGCAAATAACTGCATTGTCATTCCGTTCTCTAAAGAAGTTGGAAGAAACATTGAACGCATCTTAACGAATGCCAATCTCAAAGTGCTGTACTCTATCGGTAATAGATTGGATGTAATCATAAAGAAGGGCAAGGATAATCTATGTGTTCTTAAACAAACGGAATTAGTCTATGAAATTAATTGCTTGAATTGCAACGCATGCTACATAGGGCAAACGAAACGACACCTGATTACCCGATTAAAGGAACACCAGAATGATGTCAAAAAACACACAGTGAATCATTCTGTCGTTAGTAAGCATAGATTATCCTATGACCATGAATTTGACTGGAACAATCCTACAATTTTACATAAAGAGACACATACAAGAAAAAGGGAGATTGCTGAAATGCTTTTCATCAAGAGATGCAGTTTCGCAATCAACTCCCAAAGAGACACGGAGAATTTGACTGCGATATACGACGGACTCCTTAATATCTTATAATTTATAATTTTTATTTTCACTTGACACATCCTCTTCTTATTTATTATTTACATTTTAGACTATTGACCCGAGTTTTCTATTTTATTTAATATTTTATAATTTATACCTTTTACTTTTACTTGACAACCTTCTCTTATTTATTATTTACATCTTAGACTATTGACCCGATTTTTCTATTTTATATATACTAGTTTATGTCCTTCTTATTTTATTTTACTTATTTGTTATAATTTTGTATTGTACGTCACGTTGCTGAACTTAATCTTGCTCAGTCCTTTCTTTACTGTCACCAACATCAGACGACTTTTATATCTAACGAAATCTATATCGATTCATCGTCATCAATATTGTAATCTTATATTTGTTGTTTATTGGACTGCTAATTATGTAAGCTTTTATTTTTATATGTATAAATTTGCGCCTTTCAATGATTGTTAATAGTTCCTTCACATTGTATTTATAGATATATTTGAAAAGGACCTAAACCTCAGGTCGAAACGTAATAAACGTCAATTAATATATCACTTGTGCCGGTTTGGAGTCAGTTATTACTTTTCCTCGTGTTTCTAATATATTAGCATTATTTACTATTATAATATATTATACACGTTAAGATTTCTTAATTCAGACAACAATAAATCTAGAATTTAAAAGAAGATATTTTATAGAAAGACATGTAAAAATATGTATTATTTTATTTTCTAAAAATTATTACAGTTAAAGAGAGGCTTTGAAATTTTATCACAAATCGCGATGGGTTTTAAGACTATTTTAATAAATAATCATATTAGGACATGTTGTGGCATGCATTAACAATAAAGTTAATTGTCACTTAATAACAATAAATAATTATCTCATTGGATATTCTGCTTGTTTAACGAATAATTTAATTTTTCGATGTATAGACCCGTAAGCACAATAAATGAGAAATGCATGGTGGAGATGATATCCGACAAAGAGATAATAATCTACGAGCAATCGCAGAATAAACTGTCGAAAATGTTTACGTTCGATGGTGTCTTCGGCCCGTCGTCGACTCAGATGGACGTGTACAGCACGGTGATCAGTCCGCTGTTAAAAGAAATCATCGCTGGATATAGTTGCCGTATTCGCCTACGGCCAGACTGGCACTGGCAAAACGTACACGATGGAGGGAGGTCACGTGGACAATTTGAATCTACATTGGCAGAGCGACACGTCCGTCGGCATAATACCCCGTTGCATGAGTCACCTTTTTGATGAACTGCAGATGCTCGAGAATCAACAATACACTGTCCGGGTAAATTTCCTGGAGTTGTACAACGAGGAATTATTCGACCTCCTGATAGATGACAACGATGCATCGTCGAAGATCAAATTGTACGAGGACGTAACGAAAAAAGGCTCGGTCATTATTCACGGTCTGGAGGAAATCACTGTCCACAGTAAGGCCGAGATCTACAAGATCCTCGAGAAAGGCTCGGTGAGACGGCGGACCGCAGCGACGATGCTGAACTCAAACTCGAGTCGCTCGCACACGGTATTCTCCATAACGATACACACAAAGGAGCACACCAGTGGCGGCGAAGAGCTGCTGAAGACTGCAAAATTGAATCTGGTAGATTTGGCCGGCAGCGAGCACGTTGGTAGGTCGGGAGCAGTCGATAAAAGAGCTCGAGAGGCCAGAAGTATCAATCAATCCTTATTGACTCTTGGCAGAGTGATAACTGCTCTCGTAGAGAAGGCGCCTCATGTACCGTACCGCGAGTCAAAACTTACTAGGCTTCTACAAGAGTCATTAGGTGGGCGAACGAAAACATCAATAATCACAACCGTTTCGTCCGCGAGCGATAATCTCGAAGAGACACTGTCAACATTGGATTACGCCCACCGGGCGAAGAACACCATCGTCCCGAAATCAATCAAAAGGTCTGCAAGAAAGCATTGCTGAAGGAATACACCAAAGAGATTGAGAGGCTCAAGAGAGATCTGGTTGCAACGCGTGAGAAGAACGGTGTCTACGTCCCGTTAAATGACTATGCTGCTATGCAGATGTTGATCGATTATCAGAGGAAAGAAGTAAAAGAAAAGGAAAATTATTGTACAGTACTGGAAAACACTATAAAGAATAAACAGGTACGCTTTTTCGACGACAGGGTGACTTCCGATCTTGACGTCTCACAGCTGTACATTTCCGATTACATAGAAAAAACCCAATAAAAAATTTGCCATAAAAACATATAAATATATATGATTTTATATAAAATATGCCTATGTTTAAAATATATCTATATATTTTTTTTCTTATATAGATACATAGATATATTTTCTCTTATATAGATATAATCTTTGTTCATATTGTTGCGCGCTCGCTTGCTGTTAGCACGCACTCACGATTTGCGGCACTCTCGCGGAAGAAAGCAACACAATTAACACGAACGAACGATTTTATTCTCGAATCAAAGATACAAGCGTCTTTTCAGTTTGACAGCTCCGTCAACAACCACGACATAACAACGCGCCTGGCAACGCGTAAACAGGCGTCGCCAGGGAACAGGAAACATCCTCCGGTACGCATCTTCATTGCGTACCGGATAACCGGACGCGGGCGCAACACTGCCCCCCCTCTTCCCAGATTGTCGCCCCCGACAATCCTTGAGGGGCAGGAGAAGTTTCTTCTCTCCCAACCGGCTCCAGGGCGGTACTACTCCAAGTAGACCCCCAACCGGCTCCAGGGAGACGCAGCCTCGCGACCTTCCCCCAACCGGCTCCAGGGTGGCTCAACCCTCCTCGCGGGTATCGAGTTGGCCCCCAACCGGCTCCCAGGGGGAAGCCGCGGTATCCTCTTCAACGCCGCCCACGTCCCTCTTGATACTTGAGTCTTGACTCTTGAGTCTTCGGTCTTCCTTCTTCGGACAAGGGGGGTGACTTTTGCCCTGTGGCACCAACGTCCCGCAGGACTCCCCAAGTTCCTGCCTCGGCATTCGCCCTGTGTCCCACGGAAAAACCACAGGAGAAAAACCGTGGGCGAGGCAGTCTTCTTTTTCAAAGAAAGAACAGTTTAACTGGAACAAAAGGCAGGAAGGAAACCCAGCTCTTAACTCCAGGAACACCCTCCCCAGGCGGTTCCACTCGGCTCTGAGGCTCGAACCTTCCTTTCCTGAAAGAGAACACAAAACGCAGTAACTCGGTAACATAAAAACATAAAAAAAAAAAAAAACATAACTTTTCCAACGGGTTCCGACTTTTTCTTTCCCTAGTCCCTACCCAAACGTCTACTCAAGTAGGGCGCCAACCTATCCGCATGTACCACCTTCCTCCTATGCCTGGGAGATTCCTGAATGCAAAAGACTACCTCACTTAGCTTCCTGACAACCGTGTAAGGTCCTTCCCAACTACACTGCAATTTAGGGGCTCTTCCCCTTTTCCTTTGAGGATTGAACAACCAAACCTTTTGGCTCTCTTGAAAAAGAACTCGCCTGGCCTTTCGATCGTACCAAGCCTTAACCTGAGAAGATTTGACCTCCATCCGCCTCCTCACCGAAGAATGCAACTCCCCCAATCTTCGCCTCAAGCTCCCCGCATAGCTTTCGGGGTTACGAGGGCCCTCACTCGTCTCCGGAGGACTTCCCCGTAAAAGATCTAAAGGCAAATTAAGATCTCGCCCAAGATACATCTCCGCGGGAGAAACACCCGTGGTCTCATGTTTTGCCGACCTATACGCAAGGAGGAACATAGGAACCCAGCGATCCCAATCTTTCTGATTCTCGGAAACAAATTTCGCGAGATAGTAAGAAATAGTCTGATGCTGACGTTCAACCTGCCCGTCAGACTGGGGATGAAGAGCAGTGGTTCTAGTCTTTCGGCTTCCTAAAAGTTCCATGAGCTCTGCAATGAGCCTCGATTCGAAATTCCTCCCCTGATCCGTGTGTACTTCCAAAGGAACTCCATGCCTGGAGACCACCTGGCTCGCAAAGATCTCCGCCACCGTTTTGGCCCTAATATTCTTTAGGGGAAAGGCCTCCACCCACTTAGTGAAGCAGTCCACAACTACCAGCAAATACCTATTTCCGGAGCTCGAGGGAGGAAGAGGACCCAAGATATCCATCTGGATCCGCTGAAACGGAGCAACCGCATTGCAAACCTGCAAGGGGGACTTCCCCTTTCCAGCAGGCCCCCTCTTGGCGATGCAAACCTCGCAGGTTTTGCACCATTCCTCCACATCTTGTTTACAGGTGGCCCAGAAGAAACGCTTGCGAATCCTATCCAAAGTCTTATTTATCCCAAAATGTCCGCTCGAGGAAGTATCATGAGCCTCTTGCAAGATCTGAGCTACGCGCTTCCGAGGAACAACTAGCTGAAGAAAACTCGACCTCAAATTGGGCGCTGTCCACCTCCTATATAAAACCCCGTTTTTCAAGAACAAAGCGTCCCAATAACCTAAATAAACTTGCGCCGAGGTGTCCCCGTCGGCCAATTCCAGACGAGAGGGGCGAACACCCGCTTCCTTGCCCCGATAGAAAGGAGCGATACTCGTGTCCTTTCTCTGATCCTTGCGCCACTCTTCTAAACTCTCCCCAACGAGAGAAATACGGGCCACTGTCCCCCCCTTCTCCAACGCGTTTTTCTCCACCTTGGAACAGAACCCGCAGCCGTCCGACTCACAAAGACGTCTGGAAAGCCCGTCCGCGTTTCGGTGAGCCAGCCCCTTCCGGTGTAACACCGTGAACTCTGCTGGAGCCTTTCCAGCCAACGCGCCAATTGCCCTTCCAAGTCTCTGAAAGACAACAACCATCTCAAGGAAACATGATCTGTGCGAACCAGAAATTTTCTCCCTAAAAGATAATGACGAAAAGACTTAATTGACTCGACAATCGCTAACAACTCCCGACGAGTCACGCAATAATTCCGCTCAGCCTTGCTAAGAACGCGACTAAAGTAAGCGATGACTCTTTCTTCCCCCTCCTGTTTCTGGGACAGCACCGCTCCGATTCCAATATTCGAAGCGTCCGTGTCCAAAATGAATTCTCCCTCCCCCTTCGGAAAGGCGAGCACCGGCGACGAAGAAAGTTTCTGTTTAAGTTTCTCAAATGCGAGATGACATTCCTCCCCCCAAACGAAAGGGGCCTGTTTCTCCGTGAGGGCATACAAGGGCTTCGCCAAAGACGAAAACCCCCTCACAAATTTTCTGTAATAAGAACAGAAACCAAGGAAGCTTCTTAATTGTTTCTTACTGTGAGGAATTGGCCATTCCCTCACAGCAATAATCTTCTCGGGATCCGTGGAAACCCCATGCTCCGAAATTATATGACCCAAAAACTTCACGCTCCTTTCCAGGAAGTTACATTTCTTCGGATTGATTTTAAGATTTGCCGTTTGCAATCGCGAGAAAACCTTTCTCAAGTTTTCAAGCATTTCAGGGAAACTTTTTCCGAAGATGAGGACATCGTCGAGGTAGACCAAGCAGATCTTATGAAGAAGACCTCGCAAAACCTTTTCCATGAGGCGCTCGAAAGTAGCGGGGGCATTGGTCAGACCAAAAGGCATAACTGTGAACTGCCAAAGTCCACTCCCTATAGAAAAAGCAGTCTTTTCCCTATCCTCAGGGCGAATTTTAATTTGCCAATACCCGCTCTTCAAATCCAAAGAAGAAAACCAAGAGTTCCCCGCAAGCTGGTCCAGGATATCGTCTATCCTGGGGAGTGGATAAGAATCTTTCACCGTGACATCGTTTAACTTGCGATAATCCACGCAAAACCTCAAGCCTCCGTCTTTTTTCCTAACGAGAACCGCAGGCGACATCCAAGGGCTTGTGATTCCTCGATAACGCCCTCCCTCTTCATTTCCTCAATGTTCCTCTCAACCTCCTCCCTCATTTGGATAGGAATACGGCGAGGAACCTGCTTGATCGGAAGAGAGCCCTCCACATTGATGGCGTGTTCTACCACGTCGCAGTTCCCTGCCACAATGTTTTCGGAAAAGAGATTCTGAAATTCATCCAAGAATTCCCTGAATTCAGCTTTCTCACTTTCCTCTAAATTTCCTGAACTCCTTTCAAAGAGTTCCTTCAAGAAAAGAGGACCCTCCTTCTCGACCTCCTCAACTCGGGAGCAATAAAGGGGTTTTTCCCTCGAAGAAGTTTCTCCACTAAAAGCTGAATCAAAAATCCCTATTAAATTGATCTTCCTCAGAAAATCCGCTCCTAGCAAACAATCTTCCGAAATATCGGCGACATACATGGGAACTCTACGAGAGAATCTCCCAAGCTCTACTCTAACAACGACCTGGGATTTTACCGGGACTTCCTCCCCCGTAGGGTATTTCAACGTGCTCCTCCGAGTTCGGAACCCTACTTTCTCCCCTACTGCAATCCTGCTAGAAAGAATGGAAACGTCGGAACCCGTGTCGATTTTGAAGGAACAACACTTTCCTTCTAACTTTCCCGTGAAACAAAAATCTCCACGATTCACGTGCTCCCCCGTACGGCACGTGAGGCGACCGATTACCGGAGTATTTTTCGCGTAAGTTGAACCCGCTCCGGGAAGTCCAACTAAACCCGGTTTCCCTCCTTCGACGGGCACTCCGCACGGAAATGCTCGCTTTTTCCGCAGGACCAGCACTCTCTGGGACCTCCCCCAATCCCAGAGCGTCTGCTTCCCCGGCTCTCGCCCTTCCTTCCCTTCTCCGCAGGGAAACGCTTCGTCTCACCCCCGGACGAATTTTCCTTTACAAAATTTGTAAACGGCCTTCGCTGAAACGAGTTCTCGCGGCCCTCCCCCAAAATAGTCTTAATGGCTTTTGCACGCTCGATTGCTGCCCACAAAGAGGAGATTCCCTCGAGCTGGAGAGTTCTCCTCACACGGCTGTCGGAGAGCGCCGAAACAAACTGTGCGCACGCTATTTTTTCGCGCACCGCGTATGGGCACTCGGGGTAGGCGAGACGCGCGAGTCTTTCTAATTCCCCCCCAAACGCCGCAAAATCCTCCCCGTCCCTCTGCCTCCGGCTCGCAAATTGCATATAGCAAGTTTGCGCCGAAAGACTTTCTCCGAAACGCAGTTCGAGACGGGCCTTTAGCTCGGCGTATTCCAAATTTTCAGGGTCCTGAACGGATTCAAGGACCGAGCGCGCCTTCCCCCGCAAGCTCGACGCGAGGGCGATCGCCTTCATAGACTCGCCCCAACGATTTGCGCGCGCGACCAAATCAAACTGTACGAGAAACTCTCGCAGCGAAGCCGACCCGTCAAAAGTATCGGGCTTTATCTTTAAACCGGAACGCTCGCCGCTCTCGCACGCCGGAACTCGCTCCGCATCCGCGTGCCCCGCACACACGCCCTCGCCCGCGCCGGCCAAACGCGACATCGCAGAATAATTTTCGCCACCAGAAATATTATTAGAAGGACTTAGCTGATTGGTGGTAAGCCGCTCCTCGAGGCGCGAGAAAGCCGCGTCGCGTTCCCTGAAGAGTGCCTCTACGTCGTCTCGGAACCGCTGAAACTGCGTCTGCTCCTGACGGCGCTCCTCGCGCTGCTGTCGGAGCTCCTGGAGGACGGCCTCGAGAGGACTCGGCTCCGTCGCAGCCGTCACCGCGGCTCGGGAGCGAGTCCTCGCCGGAGAATGCGCTGTCGCCATCTCCCTCGCAATTTCACAGAAGTTCGTTGTCCGTCCGAAACTCGGACGAGCCCCCAAAATGTTGCGCGCTCGCTCGCTGATAGCACGCACTCACGATTCGCGGCACTCTCGCGGAAGAAAGCAACACAATTAACACAAACGAACGATTTTATTCTCGAATCAAAGATACAAGCGTCTTTTCAGTTTGACAGCTCCGTCAACAACCACGACATAACAACGCGCCTGGCAACGCGTAAATAGGCGTCGCCAGGGAACAGGAAACATCCTCCGGTACGCATCTTCATTGCGTACCGGATAACCGGATGCGGGCGCAACAATATATACGAAAGAGATAATAGTAGAAAGAAGAAATAAAAAATAATTTAATAAGAAAAGAATAATTTTCACATTTGTTTTTTAAAAGATAAAAATAAAGTTTGAGAAAATGAAAAAAATTGCTCATACATATCGCTCGTATACGTACAAATGTAATTACCAATAATTCTAAATTTTGTTTGATTCATAAATAAGTTCCGCTATACCCGGTAAAGAAAGAACTAATATTCTGGTAAGCGAAATTTTTTACAAATCTTATCTTTTACAAGATTTCAAGGTCATCAACATTTTTTCAAATGAGATGACATATTTTCATTAACGCAATAATGTAGCTTATAAAAAAACATATTTAACCACATATTGAGTCACTTTGGAAAAAGAAACTGTATTTATTGTATGCCCTTTTTGGAAAAAGAAACTGTATTTATTGTATGCCCTAGTCAGTCTTTTTCTAAACGTGATTTTGGTGATTAAAAGTCATTTGAAGATCAGTATGTGGTTAAATTTGTTTTTTTTTATAAGCTACATGAAATCTTATAAAAGATAAGATTTAAAAAAAATTTTGTTTATCAGAATATTAGTTCCTTTGAATCGAACAACTTTCATCCTTTGATATTTTTCGTATCAAAGGGAACAGATATATACAGGGTGGCCCCGAACATTCCGGCGATATTTTGAGATCTTATAGGAAATTTGATTCTGAATAAAAAATTTCCTATAAACATGGATCGAAAAATGGTTCCTTAAAAAGTTAGCGCCCAAAACCTCTGAAATTACGGTTATTTTATACATTTTTACAAATATTAGGGAAAGTATGCGTTTTTTAACAAATAGTACCCAAACAAAAGTTGTAGAGAATTAAATTATCTTTTAAATAAGATGAAAGCGATTGTAGTACGATCCATAGGTGTCGAGATAGCCAGTTTCAAATGTACAAAAAAGTGTTTATTCGGATATCAACGCGCGTGGTTTAACGTGTGGAAAGGATGGAATATTCTACGCGCTAGAGGGATAGAGTGAAGATGGCTTCCTCCCGCACGCAAGCAACGCGACCATGTACGTAGGCGCTCCCTTCCATGCGCTAAATCATTCCTAGACAACATGAGTACGAGTAACGTTTAGTTATATTAACGGTTAGCTATGCAGTAATTGCACAGAACCCCGTATGATCTATTCTTGAGAAGCAATTCTTATTGGATTTGCTAAAAAATGCCTAGAATTTTTTCAAACAGAGAATACGCGGATATTCGTTACATTTACGGTTTTTGCAATGGAAGCACAGAAGCGGCAGTTCGCGAATATGCTGCCCGTTTTCCCGATCGCCGGCAGCCACATCGCTCTGTTTTTGCTGAAACGCACAAGCGTTTACGGGAAACAGGATCATTTTCCAACTTGTGGTGCGGGGCCCTGTTCGCAATGCTAGAACAACAGAAAGAGTTGGAAGGTATTTTGAGACAAACCCAAATACTACCCGTCGTGCTTCTCTGAATTTGGATATTTCCCGGATCACAATTCAAAGGTCGCTTCGTGAATTGTACCCATATCATTTTACACCAATTCAAAATCTTTTTCCTGCCGATTATCAAAGAAGGGAAAGATTTTGTCAATGGTATTTGAATTTAGATATAAATATTTCATCAAAAATCCTGTGGACAGACGAGAGCATCTTTACTAGAACGGAAGTGTTCAATTACCACAATTCTCACTACTGGTGCCACATGAATCCTCATCTTTCTCGGATATCATCTTTTCAGCATCAATTTAAGTTAATGTTTGGGCAAATATGATTAATGAATATTTAATTGGGTCTCACATCCTACCTGACCGCATCAATGCACACCAATTTTTACAGTTTTTGAATAACAATCTATTGCAAGATGCGCCTTTAAATCTTCGCTATAACAATTGGCTGCAGTTGGATGGGTGCCCAGCTCATAGTGCTCGTATTGTTAGGAATTGGCTAAATCAGCATTATCCGGAAAAATGGATTGGCCGTTGGGGACCTGTGGAGTGGCCAGCTAGATCTCCAGATTTAACCCCTTTAGATTTTTACTTATGGGGAAGAGTGAAAAATGAAGTTTACTCAACGCCAATCGAGTCTCGTGAACATCTGATAAACATTTGATCCAACTGATAAACACGGCTTTCGATCGACTAAAATTAAATCGGGAAGAAATCCGTAATACGACCAGATCAGTCACTACTCGATGCCGAAAGTGTATTGAAGTTGGAGGGGAACATTTTGAGAATAGTTAGTTTTTTTCACGTTGTTATTTATTTTCTACTGCTACTATGCTATTTTAGTTTAGAAAGAAAAATCATTTTATTTTTTTGAAAGAAAAAGATTATTTTTTATTATTTTTTTAGACATTTTTTAATTTTCATTTTCTTTTCATTTCATTTTCTTTTCACCTTCTGTTCTTCCTTTTATCCTTCTATGGTGATTGGTTTAAACAATGCAGAAAAGAAAATTTTTTTAGTTGAAAAACCAACAAGCAAGATAAGCATTAAAAATTAGTGAAGCTATATCAGCATAAATGAAGAATATTTTTAAAAAGCTCTACTGTCGATATCCGAATAAACACTGTTTTGTACATTTGAAACTGACTATCTCGACACCTATGGATCGTACTACAATCGCTTTCATTTTATTTAAAAGATAATTTAATTCTCTACAACTTTTGTTTGGGTACTATTTGTTAAAAAACGCATACTTTCCCTAATATTTGTAAAAATGTATAAAATAACCGTAATTTCAGAGGTTTTTGGGCGCTAACTTTTTAAGGAAGCATTTTTCGATCCATATTTATACGAAATTTTTTATTCAGAATCAAATTTCCTATAAGATCTCAAAATATCGCCGGAACGTTCGGGGCCACCCTGTATATACAGGGTGATTCAGAACAACCCCTGCAGATTGAAATGTCGTATTCCTGAGTAAATTCTGAGATGATTCTTCCTTTACCAAAATTTTTTTGTTAGTTTTTGAATTATAAAGAGAAATAGTTAACGAATTACGGAAAGAGTATGGAAGGTAGGCAGGGGCGACGCAACTCACTGTCCGACGCAGATGATTACGTGGGGCGCCTCAGCCTTACAAGGGAACATTCTCAGGTGTATCACTCCGATTTGGTTGTAACTTTGCATATCGAAAGGTCACTATAAATGATGAAGATTGGCCTTTAAACTTGGTGCCATAAGTCATAACAAACAAAATGGCGGACCCAATATGGCGGAATATACGAAAATTAAAAAGTAATGGAAACCGCTCGAAACTTGTCACTCGGGGGTTTTCGGGGTCGCTGATTACGAATCTGGAGTCGGATTTTAAAAATTCAAAATGGCGGATCCATTCTGGCGGTCGAAAAAATTAAAAAATAATGGAATTCGCTCGAAACTTGTCAATCGGGAGTTTTCGGGGTCGCTGATTGCAAATCTTGAGTGAGATTTAAAAAATTGAAAATGTCGGATGCAATATGGCGGCTGAAAAATTTAGAATTAATGAAATTTATAAATGGGGAAGAAATGTTGAAAAATCATACGTATTAATATAAAAGAACTATTTTAATATCACTTTTCAACGAACTACATTAATCTTGACGCGAAGTAATTGTATTATTTTAAATAAGTAAATAAGTTAAAATCGTTGCATTACAAACTTTGACGATGTCCATAGCGAGAAACATACATATCATGGCACATAATTTTTGCATATGTGCAGATCGGACTTCGCGTCAAGATTAATGTAGTTCGTTGAAAAGTGATATTAAAATAGTTCTTTTATATTAATACGTATGATTTTTCAACATTTCTTCCCCATTTATAAATTTCATTAATTCTAAATTTTTCAGCCGCCATATTGCATCCGACATTTTCAATTTTTTAAATCTCACTCAAGATTTGCAATCAGCGACCCCGAAAACTCCCGATTGACAAGTTTCGAGCGAATTCCATTATTTTTTAATTTTTTCGACCGCCAGAATGGATCCGCCATTTTGAATTTTTAAAATCCGACTCCAGATTCGTAATCAGCGACCCCGAAAACCCCCGAGTGACAAGTTTCGAGCGGTTTCCATTACTTTTTAATTTTCGTATATTCCGCCATATTGGGTCCGCCATTTTGTTTGTTATGACTTATGGCACCAAGTTTAAAGGCCAATCTTCATCATTTATAGTGACCTTTCGATATGCAAAGTTACAACCAAATCGGAGTGATACACCTGAGAATGTTCCCTTGTTAGCCCATCGCTTTACATATCGATACACACGCACATGACACATTCTCGCTCTCTCTCACTCACTCACTCTCACTCTGACTTATTCTCACTCTTGCTCACTCACTACCATTTATTTTTGTAATTAAGAAACTAAGCTTAAGAGATAATTTTGCAAAGAAATGTAAGTGTCAGAATTGAGTCAGGAATACGACATTTTTCTCAATCACTTACCTGTAGAGATGCGATGACTTCGTGTTATTGTAGTTCCTTGAGAGAGATGGATGGATCGTATTTCTTGTGACTTCTACAACTTTTTGTAGATATTAAATCGCGTTCCCACTGATAATCCACAGCTGAGTAATCACACGCAAAATATTCTTCTTTTACAAATTTACGTTTCACACATTTTCACTCACGTTTCACTCACTCGATCACTAATCACTGTTGATCACCGAGTAATTATTTGATTGAAAAGGAATCACTCAAAGAAATACACACGATACACAACACGCGACACGTGTTTACTTCGCGACAGCAAGCAGTCGACTGATTTTTGGTTATGGTTGTACTAGCGCTGCCAACCGTAAATTGCCGCATTCTGAATATTGAAGATATTTGATCAATCGCACGCTTGCATTTGTGGATTATCAGTGGGATCAGTGCGATTTAATATCTACAAAAAGTTGTGGAAGTCACAAGAAATACGATCCATCCATCTCTCTCAAGGAACTACAATAACACGAAGTCATCGCATCTCTACAGGTAAGTGATTGAGAAAAATGTCGTATTCCTGACTCAATTCTGACACTTACATTTCTTTGCAAAGTTATCTCTTAAGCTTAGTTTCTTAATTACAAAAATAAATGGTAATGAGTGAGCAAGAGTGAGAATAAGTCAGAGTGAGAGTGAGTGAGTGAGAGAGAGCGAGAATGTGTCATGTGTGTATCGATACGTAAAGCGATGGGCTGAGGCGCCCCACGTAATCATCTGCGTCGGACGGTGAGTTGCGTCGCCCCTGCCTACCTTCCGTACTCTTTCCGTAATTCGTTAACTATTTCCCTTTATAATTCAAAAACTAACAAAAAAATTTTGGTAAAGGAAGAATCATCTCAGAATTTACTCAGGAATACGACATTTCAATCTGCAGGGGTTGTTCTGAATCACCCTGTATATATACATATATATATATATATATATATATATATATATATATATATATATATATATATATATATATATATATATAAAACACTTATACTATATATATATAATATGATATAATATTTATAATATAATAAAAAAACTTAAGAAGTCGCAATCGTTTCTGATAATAATAAAAATACATAAATAACATGCCATTTTGCGGTTAGATTGGGGACCTTTAGTACCTAATAGTATTCGTGTGAATTTTTGTACATAATGCTATCGAAAGAGAACGCTTTTAGAATCTTTAAAGCAAAACTGGCAATAATAATGGATATAATGTTATCTTATTTCTGCATAATGATTTGAGATGATTCCGCATCATCACGCGCACCGAGCGATTTTGGAATTTATATTGAACAAAGTGAAAACTTATTGAATAATATTATTCGTGTGAATTTATATATATTTCATGTTTCTGCGAATTAATGCGCGGTTTTTCGGTCACATAAAATCTCAGATGAAATCTAGAAACTTACGAACACAATTAAACAGCTTCTAACAAATCCAACAGAGCTACACCTTGGAATCCATTCTTTTTAAATAATGAGTTTTACTTTGTCTAGCATAAATTCCAAAGTCGTTTGGCGCGCGTACAGGATTTTAAATAATTGTGCAGAATTATCTATTATTGTTGTCAGTTTTGTTTTGAAAGTTCTAAAAGCGTTTTCTTTCGATCGCACTATTTGAAAGAGGACACTTTTAATTTTAAAATGAGGTGTATATGACCTCGTCGCACCAAACAAAAAATAGCACTAAACAAAAAATTATTAAAAATTACATATGTTTGTATAACCATGTTTTGTTGTTCTCTATATCCATTTAGAAAAGTTTATTAATTTGACCCGACACCCTTTTTTGAAATTAAAAAACAAGTGACAATACTGTTTTTCTTAAATGTAATTTTTTATTTCTTCTACACCTAAGGTGTTTTAAATTAAAATTTTTTAGTTTAATTTGAAGTACATTTTATATAATTTGAAATGTGAAATTGAGTATATTAACGCATTAAAAGATATGGTAGTGTTTCGCATTAGGTACACGTGTTCCTGTACAAAAAGATTTGATATAAAAAACTAGCGTCAATTTGTAGTTGTCATAATAGGTAATCGTAATACTTACGTATTACAATTTATATTACGACTATTTAGTCTTAAGACTGCTTTATAAAATTTAAAATTAGCAAGGGAATTCACGGTAGAATAGTGCAATTGCTTGTTTGTCCCATAAGTTTTTTGTTTTTTTTCCAAAATTTTATTATACAGAATTTTGAAATCGAAAGTTTTATTAAAGTACACACACACACGCGCGCGCGCGCGCGCGCGCACGCACGCACGCACGTACACTGCCCGTCATTAATTCGTTCCTAGATCCCTTCTACGGGGCAAGAAAGAATAGGAATATAGCCGTGGCTGTTGGCTGTACACTTATTCCCCCTTGCCCCGCAGAGGAAGTCTAGGAACGAATTAATGACGGGTAGTGTACACGCACGCACGCACAACACGGATAATGACACACACACACACACATTAACGCATTACACACGCGCAGTGATTTTTGCACACACACACACACACATGCCCTACTCTATTCAATAATCTTCTTTCTTTTCTGGAAATCTCATAATATCTTGTTTTCAAAACGTTTTTGATTTGTCAACAAAATACTGATTGAGGTGATTTTTTATGTTATTCAGAGAATCGAATTTTTTTGACAAAGAGAATTTTTAAGTAAAAGAAACAGATAATAATCGGACGGAATAAGGACCAGAGAGCAAGGAGGGTGAGGCAGAAAACGCCCCAATCAAAGGAGTTTATTCTTAATGGCCAAGGATACGTGTGGCCTAGTATTGTCATGAAAGACAAGCACAGCAAGGAACAGCACCTCATCCGTTCGTTAGTTCTGAGCGTTTTTTGATGATTGCTGTCTTTTGTTCATTTAGTTCTTGTTTGATTCAAACCAGATCAACTCTGAGATACTGCTTACAGCTTGAACGAATTAAATATTAAACACAGCAATTGCCAAAAAACGCTCAAACTGGCAAACAGACGAGATTGTCTCTCATCAAGACAACGTCAGACCACACCTTGGCCGTTAGATATAAATTTCTTGTGTTTGATTGGCACGTTCTGCTTATCTTCTCTATATTTTCTGTACTTTACTAAAGCATTAAAAGGTTTTCAGAGAGATGAAAGAAGGTTATTGAACAGAGAGTGGATACATACTTCAATGAAATTTTGCCATTTTCGAAATTTCGCATAGTACAATTTTGGAAAAAATGAAAAAAACTTGTAGGATACAACCTAATATTATGTAATACTGAAACCATTTTTTAAAGTTAAATGCTTGTTAAAAATATAAAGAGTAATGATGTAACGAAATTAACATTATTATTATTATTATTACACTATTTTAGACATCAGATTTTTTTTATACTTAGTTGTAATATAGTATTACCATTATGTTATGATAACTACAAACTGTGCATTGGTCTAGATATTAAATCTTTTATACAAGAGCACATGTACTTTCAGCTTTTAAAGGGTAATTTAATTAGTTTTTAAAAGGTTTTTAGCTTTTTTAAAAGGTAATTTTATACAATAGATTATACTTTATTCAATTGCAGAAAATATTTAACGATTTGCAATCGCAATATGATGCTCAAGTCGGCGAGCTGATGAAAAATACGAATGAATTGAATGATGTAAATTGTTTTTTAACAACGACGAAAGAGTCTTTGAGACAGGTAGAATGCGATAAGAACGAACACACACGACTTGTGGACAAGTATGTTGAAACCGAGAAGATTTTACGCAATCAAATGGAAATTATTTTAAGCGTGGTAGATGAAGCGTCCACAGATGCCCAAAAACTGCATGACAAACTTGTAAAACGTAGGTGGATCTTAAAAAAATAAAATTGTACATACTATTGCTCATAATTATTCGAATGATTTCAAGAATTCAAAGAATAGAAGGTTATATACCGGTAACACAATGTATTGATGAAAACTAGTTTATATAAGTTTATAGACTATAGTAATAATATTATAATAATACTGAATTAAAAATTATTTATTAATTCTTATTTAAATCATTAAATAAGATAATTCTCTTATTATTAATTCTCACAAAATAAGAAGATATAGATTTTAACAATTAAAAAATAATAATTAAGAATAATTAGAGATAGTTCGATGAATGTCATCTCAATAATTTAAATTTAAAATATGTAAAATTACAACCAAATCCTGGTAAAACAAATTTTATAAATAATAAGAATAATTGTAGAGTAATTAAAAAAATATATTTTATATAGTTTTTTTACCAAAAGTAAAATGGGGATTAGATTATGCACACATCAGATTAATATTCTATATACATTACTAAAAAAATAGGGAACACTTTTCATATGCTAAAAATCAAGTTATTTTCATATCGCTGAAACTCAACGAAAACTCATCATAGATGAAAAAAGCATTTTGAAGTTTCAAATTTAATATGTCATCAGTCATTTTTAAACTTTTTCATTTTTTATGTTCTGTGTTTTAAAATAGAACACATTGTTTTGTTCTTAAACTTACTGTTTTTGACACTCTACTAGCTCGATAGAAAAATTTTTCTTAAAAAATACAACATAAGTACCAAAAAGTATAACATATCTACAAATGCTTTTTCTTAAATTTTTTCACGACTTTTTAAACCGAGTTACATGAATTTGAAATCAACCATATATTTTTTGGAAAAATAAAAGTTTATCGCTAGCATTAGTATTAGCATCCAACATGCACTACATGTTGCCGGTCAGATTGTTCATATTGTGCGTGCGTGCGTGTGCGTGCGTGCGTGCGTGCGTGCGTGCATGAACCACAAGCCAAAGTGATTAACTACTTTTTCAATTTTTTGAAATTTTAGTGCACTTGATTGATACTTAACTCTTTGTTATTTTATCAATTTTTCTATTATTTGTTTTGTAGAGTTAATCGATTTGACAAATAAGTGGCTCATATTGTTATATAAAAAATTGTTTCCCGAGATATACAATAAAAACAGCATTAATTAATGTAATAAGTTTAAGTTGTTATCTGTGTTAACAATATGAGATATTTAACTTTTAAAATTGAAGTAAAATATGTACTTATGTATTGTTTAATTATGTCGCATAATTATGAACGATAGTACATATATATGCATATCGCATTTCTGTCTTCACACAAATATTATATATTTAGCTCTTGTCACACAAATATTATATATTTAGCTCTTGTTTTCAACCGCTTGTAATTTAACTTTATTGAAGATTATTAATTTATGTTTAATAATGAGATTAATATTAATGTAGAAAAATAGAAGAAAAAAACAAAAAACTTGGATTGCAAATAAAAAGTAATTTTACGAAACGCTGCGAGAACGTCGAGGATGTACTTATGGTTTATAAGAAAGAAATTCACGCACTGCTTCAATCTGTAAAAGATGAAGTTGGTAAGTCTAATTATAAGAATTTTTCACGGTAATCACGCAGTTTTGAAACGCGGACATCGTAAAGGAAACTTTTGATAATGAATAAAAACTTCCAGAAGCTCATATTACATAAGCTACAAATACGGAAGTATCAATCTGCTCGATCGTGGATCTTGCAGTTAATCAGCATTTTGTCGTCAGTAAAGAATCAAAGAAAGACATAAATACTATCGTAAGTTTTCATCAACATACATAACACATTTCAGTCTTAGCACAATAATAATAGAAATTAATGTTAAAATATTAGTATATTTTAAACGTTTTACAGTATACACAGTATCAAAAAGAGTTAGGTACACATATGCAAGATGCATCGGCTATAATGAAGGCTGAAAATAAATTGTTGACTGATATTTACTTAAAACTGACATTAGACTCACTCAATCTATTGGAATCAAACTACAACAGGAATTTTGTGCAGAATTTACAGTTCTTAAGCAGAAACATAGCTCAGAAATTAGAGAGTGTATCAATGTACGCGAAACATGCTGTGGAAACCGCCTGCAGAAATCGTCTTGAGGAATGTAATTACTTGCGTAAAAGTTTAATTGAGATTAGCGAGCATATTAACAGAATATTTCAAAATAAAAAACAAATGGTAGAAAATTATGAAGAATTCGGAAAGGTATTTTGGTTACTTTAGATTATTACTTTTCGATTACTTTGAAAAGTAAAAGTAGTACTTTCTAATAAACTCGAATCACGAAATAGTTGGAATCTTCTATAAGTATCTTGAAAAACAAGATATTTCTTCCAAGTAGACTCAACCCTAAATCAAATATATTCAAATCTTTTATAAGTAATTTTACATCAAATCTTTGTTCAAATTTTTTATTAGACGTTCCTTCGAATCAAGATGTTTGTCTAAAACGACAATTACTTTAATAAATAATTAATTTAATAAATTTTTAGTAATTTAATAATTTAACAATTTTTTAATAATTACAAATTTTAGATCACTTATCATTGAAATTAAATACAATAAAAATATAATTTAAAAATATTATTTAAAAAATAGAATAAAAGTTAGTTAAAATCTTTATAAATTACATTCTTTAAACAATAAATTAACAACTTTATTTTTCTACTACAACTACTTATAAGAGATTTGATTTTTTACGATAGAAACAATTTATAAGTACATTTCGAATCCTGTAGGTACTCATTCTAAAATTTGAAACTAAAATTAGTCGGAATTGATTACTCCGCAAGTATACATAAAATATTATTTCTTATGAATATTACTCGAAAAAGATGAATATTCCTAGAAAAAGAAATTATTGGATTTGACTCTGACTTTTAAGTATTATATTGAACTTGATCTCATCTCTATTATTTATAGATATCTCATAATATCTCATAATTGTGTGTCAACATGACGATATATATTTTTGTTTGTATAGAAAATGGAAGATTTATCGTGTGGACTTAATATTTTAGATAAATGCAAAAGAAATTATTTCAAAATTATTGATACGTCTCAGCAAATTGATGAGGCTTCCAGTAATGTATGCGATCAAAGTTCATACAGTTATAACACAGATATAATTAAGCAAAACGATTTGAAGAACTTTTTACAAAATATTACATCTCTTATTAAGAGCGATATTGACAGCGGTATTAATCAGGTAGTTTGCTATTATTATTCATAAATGTGTAAAATAGATATGTAACATCATAAAATCATTCTTCTCAATTAATTTATCGCTTTGCTAATAGATGCAAATATCAAATAAAACTGCTATTGAAAAAAAAATTGTCTTAGTCACTGATTTACAAAACCTTTTAAGTACCGGTTGCACCACACTACACCGCTACAACAATAATGTACGATTTATTGAAAAACAATTACAAGAAAAAATGACTAAAGATGAAAATAAAATACTTACTTCGAGTGCTGTACGTACACAAGAAATTACTTCATATTAATTTTATCTCTACACACACACACACACACACACACACGCGAGATATATAAGGCAAGTGCGCATATCACCCACATCGCATTAATATTATTGATATGCACGCATGCATCGCATTACATGCACATTAATGCACGCACGTGCACACACACACACACACACACACACTTACACACACACACACACACACACACACACACACACTTCACTATAATTAATTATTTAATACTTTATTCACATTTGTTTTACAGAATATGTTTAAAACTATAGAAAGTATGAGTAAAACTTATGTTAAATTTATTAAAGAACAGCAAAATAAGATTTCAGAAATTTCTAGAATGAGGGATGATAAATTCACGAATCAATGTATGGAATTAAATAATTGTAATAATAATATAATTGAAGAATTGCACGCATCGCAACAGCAGATCAACAAGTTTTTGACTGAAGACTTTTGTCGCAATATTTGCACAGGTTTATTTAATTTACTATTTTATTTGTATGTAAAAATAAATGGATATTCTTTAATGGGTCACATAAATAAATAAACATATAATTGTTCAAATATAATTTCTTTAAATATTTAAGCAAACACATAAATAGTACAAAGTACATTATATTTTTAATACTCGACAACATTCTTTTTAACACATGAAGAAAGCAGTAAAATGTTTGTTTACTTATATGTTCTAATGTAATATAATAATAAGTAAATTATAAGTATTGTATAATCATTTTCGCTTTTTTATAATATACAGGTGCAACGCCGCAAAGAAAGAACTTTTCATATCCTCATGAGTTTGCAATAATGTCGCCACCTAAACGAATCATTCAATAATTCTGAGAAGACAGAAATCTCATTTCGATGAAGCAGAAGATAACTTAGTAAGAAATCACTATATCCCGATCAACAAATAAAGTTTGGACGCATGATTTTATGTATACATATATATATATATATATATATATATATATATATATATAAAAACATAACCATAAATTTTTTCGAGCTTAGAAATATAGCGTTTGCTTAACTGATAAAAAATTTTTCATATAAAAATATATAAAATATGTGTCTTTTACAATACATATATTATTTTTGTCCATACATATTAAACGAATAATAAGAATACTTGATAAATATGAGAAAAAAGGTATAACTCACCAATGACCTTGACATATGTTAAGATTAACGTGCTGAGTGACCTTCAAAAGAATTTATTTGGTGGTCACTGTTAGTTAAAAAGTTATGAATGAAAAAAGTAGATAATTATGAAGAATCGCTCTTTTCCTGAATTTTGAATTTTTCAATGGTTTTTCTTTACAAACATATTTGGTATGTTACTAACATTAATATTAAATTTAGGAAGCTCGAAAAATATAATACTTTTACCTTCCCAAAAACGTAAATTGAGTAATCACAAGCAAACGTAAATATGAGCAATACTGCATCTCAAACCTATTATATCAATGTTGGTAATATACCATGGTTGGTATATATGTTTGAAAAGAAAAAACTTTAACTTTGCGTCAAAAATTACAAATCCATGTGGAATCTCACTTTGCATTAAAAAATGTACGCGTGGAGGCAGCGTTCGCCCTCTTCCTTTCTACGGGGGGGGGGGAGAGGAGGGGCTCCACTACCAAGAAATTAGACACACGTTTGAACCTCACTTTGTATGGAAAGTTGTAAACCCATGTAAAACCTAGCTTCGCGTCGAAAATTGCAAACCCATGTGGAACCTCACTTCGCATTGAAAAGTATACGTGTGGAGGCAGCGTGTTCCGTCTCCCCCTACGGGACTAGACACATAGGTTTGGATTGAACCTCGCTTTGCGTGGGAAGTTGTAAACCCATGTAAAACCTAACTTACTTGTCTTGTTTTCATTGATTCTGCATCACCTGTTCAGTATACTTTTTTCATTCATAACTTTTTTAACTAATAGTGACCGCCAAATAAATCTTTTTGAAGGTCACTCAGCACATTGACCTTGGCAACATATGTCAAGGTCAAGGTCATTGGTGAGGTTGTATCTTTTCCCCATATTTACCATGATCTATTATACAAGGTGACCCATTTTAATCTATGACCCCAAATATTTCCGTTCCCTTGCATTTTACAAAAAAATGTTTCAGATAAAAGTTGTATGGTTTTAAGGGGGCCATAAAACGATTCCATTGGTTTGACCTTGGATAGTCGTTTGAAGGTTACATGAAGGTCACCTTTAATTTCTTAAATTGAAACCATTATTTTTCATTACATATTCTTGTAGCTTATTTTGAGAGCTTTCCAAAACACTATAATAAAGTTATTTTCCATTAAGTATTTGTCGCGTTATGAGGTTTAAAAGTTACGATACTGCCGGCATTAGCATTATCCGAGATGTACCACGTGACGGTCAGATTTACATCTCTTGTGTGTGTGTGTGTGTGTGTGTGTGTGTGTGTGTGTGTGTGTGTGTGTGTGTGTGTGTGTGTGCGTGTGTGAAGGCGGGTATTTAAAAATGATTAAGTATTTTATTGAAGGTATTCAAAGACACGTCCACCTTGCTGGATACATAAACGCAATCTTTTATGAAAATTGTTACGCACTCTATTAAGAACAGTTGGTGTTATGCTTCTGAACATGTTACGAATACGTTGCTGCATATTTTCAATAGTCGTCGGCTCAGTCTCGTACACTTTTTCTTTAACATATCCCCAGAGAAATAAATCCAATGACGTCAGATCCGGAGATCTAGGAGGTCACTCCTGAGTTTGATTACCTAAATCAATCCATTGTCTTCCGAATACATTATTTAAATAGTGAAGAAATATGGACCAATAACTGAGAAAAATGCTATGATATCAAGAGAAATTAGACGTTGGTCCATATTTCTTTCAAGCAAACCTTAATGCGCAAAATTATTTATTTTTTTTTGCAAAATTAGTTACCGATTCTTTTAGAAAATGTTGATCTTTAGACACGTATTCGAATGTGGTTTACGCAAGACGGGGCGCTCGCTCACAGAGCACGCGACGTCAGGGACTATCTTGATATCTCTTGATATCATAGCATTTTTCTCAGTTATTGGTCCATATTTCTTCACTATTTAAATAATGTATTCGGAAGACAATGGATTGATTTAGGTAATCAAACTCAGGAGTGGCCTCCTAGATCTCCGGATCTGACGTCATTGGATTTATTTTTCTCTGGGGATATGTTAAAGAAAAAGTGTACGAGACTGAGCCGACGACTATTGAAAATATGCAGCAACGTATTCGTAACATGTTCAGAAGCATAACACCAACTGTTCTTAATAGAGTGCGTAACAATTTTCATAAAAGATTGCGTTTATGTATCCAACAAGGTGGACGTGTCTTTGAATACCTTCAATAAAATACTTAATCATTTTTAAATACCCGCCTTCACGCGCGCACGCACACACACACACACACACACACACACCGTCACGTGGTACATCTCGGATAATGCTAATGCCGGCAGTCTGACCGTGTAAATCTGACCGTCACGTGGTACATCTCGGATAATGCTAATGC
Source organism: Crematogaster levior (assembly GCA_901521435.1). Classification (NCBI taxonomy): domain Eukaryota; kingdom Metazoa; phylum Arthropoda; class Insecta; order Hymenoptera; family Formicidae; genus Crematogaster; species Crematogaster levior. Next base: position 101,276 of record CABEGB010000757.1, read on the forward strand.
CGGCAGTATCGTAACTTTTAAACCTCATAACGCGACAAATACTTAATGGAAAATAACTTTATTATAGTGTTTTGGAAAGCTCTCAAAATAAGCTACAAGAATATGTAATGAAAAATAGTGGTTTTAATTTAAGAAATTGAAGGTGACCTTCGTGTGACCTTCAAACGACTATCCAAGGTCAAACCAATGGAATCGTTTTATGGCCCCCTTAAAACCATACAACTTTTATCTGAAACATTTTTTTGTAAAATGCAAGGGAACGGAAATATTTGGGGTCATAGATTAAAATGAGTCACCCTGTATATGGACATTTTCCACATTTTCTGACTTTTTATAGAAAAACAATGTAAAAATTATCATTTTAATTATGTTTAAATTTTTAAATTATTTTTTGCATAAACAGAGATTATAGAAAAGAAAAAACATGAGAATATACGTAATTTATATATATGTAATTATACGTATACACATTTATATTATACAGTATACACGCGCGCATGTGTGTACATATGTTATATAAAAATTTTAATTGACCTCTCTGTGTGTGTGTGTGTGTGTGTGTCTGGCTGTGTGTGACTGTGTGTGTATCTGTATCTGCTGTGCCTGGCTCTGGTTTGTGTGTGTGTATCTACGTCTGCTGTGTCTGGCTCTGGGTGTGTGTGACTGTGTGTGGCTGTGTGTGTGTGTGTGTGTGCATGAGTATAGGCGCTTGGCATGCATACTACACATAATTGGGCACACACACGTCACATTGTATACCATATATACATAATAATTGATACTACCAGCCACACATTACACATTACTATCACTGCTCATCACATAACAATACTACACACACACGTTTCTGCACACACAAATTAATAGTCATTGCCACACGTGTGTCTGTCTGTCTGTCCGTCCGTCTGTCAGCTGCGTGCGGTGTGTGTGTGTGTGTGTGTCTGTCTGTCCGTCCGTCTAGCTGCTGCGTGTGTGCGTGGTGTATGTGTGTGTGTGTATGCACACATGTGTAATATACCACCACCACAATATCAGCTTAGTAATGTCACTAGTGTGTGTGTGTGTAGTAGCCAACCATGCAATATTGATACACACACGCTACCAGTTTTCGAATACTATGGAATAATAGCCAAGTCATAGCTTGTGTCTGTTATGTGTGTGTGTGTGTGTGTGTGTCTGGCTGTGTGTGACTGTGTGTGTATCTGCATCTGCTGTGCCTGACTCTGGTTTGTGTGTGTATCTGCGTCTGCTGTGTCTGGCTCTGGGTGTGTGTGGATGTGTGTGTGTGTGTTGTGTCTGGCTGTGTGTGACTGTGTGTGTATCTGTATCTGCTGTGCCTGGCTCTGGTTTGTGTGTGTGTATCTACGTCTGCTGTGTCTGGCTCTGGGTGTGGTGCGCGCGTATGTACTATAAAACCATTAAAATGTTAAGATATTTAGAAAGACATTGAGCATAATAATCATATAAAAGCAATATTCTCGAAATTAAAGTAAGTCAATAAAGATCTTTCTTTTAGAGCAATAAAGGGATTAAAGGGAATCTGAATAATCCCTGTAAACTTGAAGGAAACCAGCAACTACCAAGGTGGAGAAAAGATCACTTGGCGGACATTTAATATTCTTTATTAATATTTTTATTAATATACAGGATGTTTCAGAATTATGGGTAAAATTTAATTATAAGTCAAGAAGTTATAAATATAAACAAACAAGTTTTAATAATATAATATAGTTTTAATAATATAGTTTTAATAATATATCCGTGAATCAATTGTTTTCGAGATATTAATTCTTTATTTGAAAGGTAACATTCTTTGTATTGCGGAATAATTAATGATAGTTAAGAACTTTATACAAAAGTAGTTAAATATCCTGAAAATCTTGAAAACAATTAGATTGCGGTTTTATATTAATTAAGATTTTTGTTATTATTTTTTGGTAAGTTTTATCAGTCGGTAAATCTACTTGTAGTTCTGAAATATCCTATATATGCAACATAAATTTGTTAAAATCTAATTAAATTACCTCGGTCACTGCCTTGTATTTTGAATAATTTTATATAGTTATTTGGATTTATACATTAAATATATTTTTAATTCTATCACAACATGAAAGATATATTATTTAATCTAACTTATCAGTAATCAATAAATTTAAATATACGGGAAAAAATTTTTCATATATCTTATATAAGATATGCCCATATATAAATTTTTTCTCTACAATCTCTATTAGTATAAAGAATGAATTTAAAAAATATAATATAAGAAAAATAAAAAAATAAATTGAAATTTTTGAATTTTTTTGCAAAAAAGTGAAGTTTGAGGAAATCAGAAAAAATTGCTCATATATAATCATATAAATGTAAATTGTATAAAATATGATTATATGATTTTATACAACAACTTACTTTATAAAAAAAACAATACAAAAGTTATTTTTCTTATTATTTTTTAATTATTCTTTTTATTGTATTTTTTATTATTCGTTTATTCTTTTCTTAGAAGATTAGGAATAGAGATTATACAAGAAAAAATATATATATAGACTTATATATAATAATATATAATAAAAATTTTTTTCCTGAGTAAACATTATGATTATTCATAGGGTAATCGAGAGCTTGGTTCTAAAATATTGTATCTCTACAATCATTTTAATCTTTGTTCTGAATTTTCTCGTATAAGGACAGCGATCATTGGATAGTAGAAATTTTCGCCTGCGAAATGGTACACACAAATGTTCACATTTAATGCACTTAATTACTAAGTTTGATATCAAGATGTACAATCGTTGTGCTTTAATTTGATAAAGATCTTAAATACATAAATAGCAGATAACTTATGAGTAACGCGGTAATATACAAAGCACATAATTATATATTCAAGACTCCTTGCCTTTCTTCCAATGAGAAGAGTACAAATTTGAAAATTTTAACGAGAAACATAAAGTCAATTTCATGAGTGAATAAAATCTTATAAATATAAATATTTGCGCGCGCAATTTACCACTATATTATCTTACTTATGAAATAACTTTTTCAAAGAATTTATAAAGATAAATTAATATCATCCGTTTGAGAGATAATTACAAACAGTTCACAATTGTTAGCTCTTATTTATGTTATATATTTTTACATAGCACATATTTTTCTTTATTATTAATTAATCAACAATAATCGGGTCACCTATTTAAGAAACATGTATTACATAAAAAAATATATTTCTCATCTAGAAATGATGATAAGGTCAAGGTGAAAATAGTGGATCAGATGAATTATTTGTTTTTTAAATGTAAAGAATGGACTGTTTTTTTTCGATTTTACATAACGTGCCTGATATGTAATAAACATTTGAATGATATGTAATAAACATTAGATACATGTTTTTAGTTAAAAGTTTCGTGTTTTTCAAAGTCAAAGTTGTAATCCAAAGCGAATATTTTTGTTTATTTTTTTAGTCAAAAATATTGAATAAAAATTTTCTAACGTGATTGATGTTTATTTGCCATTTTACGATTATGATAATCAGTAAATAAAATTATAATTTGAGTTTTAAAGAAAAGTTTTTAGAAAAAAGAGTATGTGAACAATGTGGATTAATGTATCTTCTAGTATACAGTGGATCATATTTGGATATTTTAAAAGTACAAACTGAAGGAGCCTTACTTTCAGAAAATTTGAACAGTAAATGTTACACTTGTTATTTTTTAGCCTTAGGTCAATTAATTATTATAATACTTATTACTAGTTAAACAGAATCCTAAGATTGTGAATTAGAAGGTTGGTAACTTGATCTCAAAGAAATAATGTTGTTTTGATTATTAAAAATTTTATTTTTTCCGTTGGATTATTTTAAATTTCTATTGATTTAGCATAGACCAAGACGATGTACTGCGACATGATGCGCTGTGTATACCTCAGAGTACATAGTAGTTTAATTTTCACTTTCTAAACAAAATTTTTATCTTGTTGTTTGTATTTGTAAGAAATTTATGCAAAAAGAAAATATAATAACAGAGTAATAAAGTGCTTGAGCACTTTTGGAGATTTATTTATAAAGATTTAAAGATATTTAGATAATCCACTGTTGCCACCTAGATCCTCCGCGCTTGATGGTACATTTAATAAAAGTGCAAAAAAAGAAAAATGTATTAGAATTGAATTAAGCTCATACTAAAAGGCGTCGAAACACGACGATAAAATAATTTTAAAAAATAAAATTGTCACATTGAAAAAGCGTAATTCACCACATCTACAGTTCGTCGTAAATCATCAAAACATATCATAAATTTTATTAAATATTTTACAAAAAAAGATTATTTTTATATTTTTAGCGCTGGCTTTGTGTATCTGATTGTCTTTTTGCATAAAATACATGAGAGAAAGATAAACCCGGTATGTCCGTATGTTCATTGAAACAAAAAGTAATAGAAAAAAAGAAGAAAAAACAACATATGTCCTACTATTTTTATTTTTTCCGAATCATTTTATCTCCAAACATTTCCTGTGAGGAAGCTGTGATAGATATAATAAATATGATAGATATAATATATAAATTAATAAATAGTGTAAAACAATAAATAAATACAATTTCATATCATATTAACACGTTTTTATACATGTATTAATTATTATCATTGATAATACAGATAAGAAAAGAAAATGATGCAATTTTTTCCTCTCTTTCGTACATAAAATATATGTGTAATATACGTATTAATATACCTACGAATGTGTTTGTAATACCAATATGTATAGTCAATTCCGAGCTTATCTGTACATATCTATGTCTCTTTTCACCTTTACCATATACATAGCACAATACTATGAATCATCAAGCGCGTGAAAGGACTACAATATTTCAATAAATAAACATATGTAGATTAGACATATTCAACTGTAGTATAGAGATAAACTAAAGATTATTCACCGATATAATCTGATTTATCCAGCCTATATACGAGGAGACCTTTACGTAAACTCCCGGCACATTTTGGCGACCGCAGCCGAATCCCCAAGATACTAGTCCGGCTAATTCGTAAAAGCCGTCATCTTGGCATACCAGAGGACCTCCTCCATCGCCCTGAACAACGAACGTAATTCATTAGCTTCCCATACAGCACAAAAACTTGCAGCTACATTGCAGCGTTACAACGTTGCAAATTGCAATGTAACATTACAAAGATACACTACAGAGATAAATCCTTAAAATACCAACAAACTTGTAGCAATATGATATTAATATATCAGAAATATATCAGAAATATTGTAAAATCAATATTTCATATATAATTTACTATATAATAATACATATATATATATATATATAAATTACTATTATTATTTATTACTATTTATTACTATTATTATTATAAATTATTTACTATGTAATGATACATATATATATATATATATATATATATATATATATATATATTATAGTATACTTATACGGAACGTCCATTAGACGTTCCATACAACCTCCATACAACCTTCATGGGAAGTTTATTTCTACAGTGAAAGTCAGATAGCCCTCTAATTGGAATCTATGCTATCTCCATAATAAATGTTCTTCTATTATGGATATCCCTTAGATATCTTTTATGGATGTATAAAATATGGATATACTTATGTCCACTAATATATGTATATAGTGTGTGCATGCACGCACTCACACATGTACGAGCACGCGTGTACATATGTATATCATATTTTTAATAAATTAATATTTAAATTTTATTAGCAACTTTATATGTTTATATAATTTTTAATGAAACTAATTTTTTTTAAGATAATTTTTTAGTAACATTGTTTAAACATTTAATATTTTATTTTATACATAATTTAATAAAATAAATCTTGTATAATACCGTATAATTATCAAAGTTTTCAATATAAAAATAAATAATGAAGCTTGTTGTCAAATAATGATAGTATAAATAATGTACTGTATTTAATATTGCATTAATTTTTATTATCAAAAACTTACTAAGAAAGTAAAATTTAATAATTTAATATCGAAAATCTCTCTCTTTAATTTTGTCTTTTTTTTATACAATTTATTGACATGTATAATCCTTCAGTCATTTATTTAGATACAATTTAAAGATTTTTGATATTTTAAATTATTAGATTATTCAATTTTATGTCTTGTTATTAAATTTTATAATAAAATTATAATGATAATAAAATTTTTTTAATGGAACATTAAATACAGTACGTTTATATTATATTATATATATTTACAAAGTATTTATTTATATACAAAGTTTCATTGTTTATCTTTAAAAAGATAAAACTTTGAAATTATATTTATGCAAAATTCATGTTTTATTAGAAATTAAATTATAAATTAACAATTGATTTCGATACACATATATATATTAGTTCTTATATATTTTTTCATGGTATTGTTTCGTGGTATTCGTATATTTTTTAAAATATGTTTATCTTATTTAATATATAGCTGAAGAGGACTTCTGTGAAAGTCGAAACGTTCCACTTGATTAAATTTTTACAAACAACAATAATAAACAAAATAACAAAAATAATAAACTATATACTGTGAATATCAAATTTATTATTGTTTTCTTCAAAGCTTTTGTGCCAAGAAGAGGGACTTGGTTACAAATAATCTACTCATTCATTCCCATTCCTCGCCTTTTCGCTCCGCATTCGTTCCATCGCTTATATTCCTGCCCTGTCACATCTTGCTTTCATCCCACGTTTTTCTTACTACTCATTCGTTTTCGTTTTCGTTTAAAATCGGTTTCTTTTCTTTCTTAATTCTACCTCTACCTCTATATCTATATCTATAACTAAATCTATATCTATATCTAAATCTAGCTGAAATATCTCAGTCTGCTCACATCCAGTTATCTTAAAGCTACCCTCCTTCTATTTTCTTTTTCTCTTTCTCCTTCCATAACCTTATGAGAACCTTCCCCTTTCCCTTATCTAACTTCTCGTTCCTTATTTCCTTCTCTCTTTCCTTCGGGCTCTTTCCTAGTTCTATAAACCAATCCTTCACTATTTCGCATTCCTTTACATAATGCTCCAAGTTATCTCTTCCTGATTTACAGAAAACACACCTTCTCTTTTCTTTCTCTAACCAGATATACTGTGAATATCTTAATATCCAACTTTTGCTTGCTTATTAGTCCTTGATTTTCATGTATCTTTACACGTTCGAGCTTGAACGATTTTCTTTATGTTTAATTTTTCCCCAATTAATCCTATAAATAATTGAATTTATTATTGATTTGTATACTATAAAATTTAAAATATCTTTCCTTTACGTAAATGAGTAAATAAAATGTATCCAACAATTTATAAACAATCGATTCCCTTCTGAACTACTACACGGAAAAAAAGATTAGTTACTACAGCAGCAGCGAAACTTTGTTAGTACTTTAGCAAAATCTTTTGTTAAAGTTGACAAAGGTTTTGCTACTATTGCAAAATTATAGCTCTTGTTGCAAATAATAGTTAGCTGTCCATATTTTACAAATAGTTTTGCTATAGTAGTTAATCTTTTTTTTCCGTGTATCAGTGAAATAATATTGCATTCTTTTATTATAAATTCTTTTATGATAAATATTTTTCTCGTTTTGTTGTTTTAATAATTTATGGAATATTTTTTGCGTAATAAAACTGATGAGGGAAATTACTATAACAGTCAGGTAAACTCGTAACATTCGTAACCCATAACATTCAGCTGCCAGAACATGCTCGCTGAGTTTGAAATGTCCTCGCTAGAAGGGTGCGCGGCATAAGACTTTCTCGTAAAAAGAAAACTATATAAATTAATATACCCATATACATCCATTATTTGTCATCTCTTTGATCTTTTCTTTAGAAGAGGAGCTTCCTTCCACCCTTTTATGAAAGGTCTTAATTAAGTGTTACTATTATTTATTTTGTAATAAATATAGATATCTAGTAGACATTATAAAAAATAGATATCTAATAGAATAGTTTCGAGTTTCCATGACAGACGTCTAATGGACATCTATTAGAGGTTTTTGTACTATGTGGGAATACATATAATTGTAAATTCATTGTATTGCAATATTGTTCTATAATGTTTCATTGCAATTTTCCTAAGGGACATTGAATGTTGCTGCAATCCCATAGCAATGATGCAACAGTGAATTTGCAATATTACAACATTGCGGTGAAAGATTCCTGCACTTTTGCAATCTTTCAGTGCTGTATGGATTATCATCAGGTGAAATATTTTTAGAAAAAGATCTTACACCAAACATAACAATTTAAACAACTCTGACACGTTATTAAATCCATAGCATATGTTTTTACAATAGATATCATAGAAAAACAAGTATACCTGACACGCGTCATTTCCTTGTTCACCGCCAGCGCAGAAACTGCTGGCTGGTAGAATGAAGATCTTCTCAGTCACGGCGTTCACTTTCCTTATGCATTCGGCATCACTGACGATCGGTATCTCAGCTTCGCGTACTCGAAGGGGTATAGGACCGGCTGAGAAATAAAATCGTATGTTGTTGTGTGAGTACTAATATTTATCCCTTGGAAAAAGGATGCATAAGGTATATAAAGATTTTTACAAAAAAAGTTTTCAAAAAAGAAAAAATATACTAAGTATATCTAAAAAATTCGACATTATATTTTACAAATGTCTTCACAAAAATTTAAAAATAGACATACATACAAAATTAAATCTTTAAATTAAAATTCAAAAATATATTGTTTAGAAATATACAGCTCAGAAATAAATATAAGATCGTAGCTAATCAGCTAATCAAGTAGAAGATGTATCAATTTTTGCAAACTATTATTTATATGTATAGTTATTCGTTAATTTATGCGAACAGTAATTTGTGAAATTTAAAGAAAACTATGCTACCCTGTTCTGAATTGAAATTAAAGGACGAATAAAAATTTAGCTCGGGCCGAGACATTAAAAGTATACAATGAGCTGTATATACATTACCAAATTTATTAGTAAAACTAGCGGACCCGACAGACGTTGTCCTGTGGAAACTTAACTCCAAAAGGGTTGGGTCTGACTAATATGCTAGAAATTTTAAAAAAGTTTTTAAAACACGATCGGAGCGCCACCTACAGGATACAATTGTGAACTTTAAGCTTTCCAAAAATCAACTACAATTTATGAATTAATTAATTAATTTAAAAAACTTATTCTATCGAATCGAATTGTAAATCTAAACCATTCTCGAATCAACTTAATCTTACATAAAAAATTTCATAAAAATCGGTCCAGGCGTTTAGGAGGAGTTCAGTGACTAACACACGGACAGAAGAAATATATATATAAAGATTAAAAATATCGCATGATAATGTAAAATGTAAATAAATTAATTGTGATTCTAAAAAATTATTTTAAGATATAATAAATATAATGATTTTAGATTATCTATATAATATATCTATATAATATAAATAAAATTAGTTAAAAATACAACATTACCTTAGAAGAAATATAAAATAGAAACAAATTGATCACGAACAAAAATCTTATTTGTTATACCGTACAAATCAATTTTATAGATTAAGTTTCAAGCAGTCTCATTCAAAAATTTGTGTATTTTAATGTCCCGACCTGGGCATGCTGGTTCACCCAATTTCACAAATTACTGTCCGCGGACATATAAATAATAGTCTGCAAAAATTGATACATCCTCTCTATACTTGGCTGATTAATTACGACTTTATTTTTATTTTTGGGTTGTATATTTCTGAATAATATTTTTTTGAACTTTATTTTCAAAATTTAATTTTGTATATACATGTTTATTTTAAAATTTTTTTTATAAAGACTTTTTGTTTTATTGCTTTTTGTAGAAATTGTAAATAAATAATCACAAAACAATACATGTATGATCTGAGATATAGGAATATATATATGATCTAAGATATAAGAATGTCAAATAAAATATACAAAGCAAATTATATCTTTTTTGCGAAAAATGTATGCATTTTTCATATTTCGAAGCTGAACTACAACTTCTACTTTCAAATCATGTATTAATGTCCATTCTGAGTCTTTAACACGCACTGTGTTTGTATAATATAATGTCCAGTTGTAAAATGTCAGTTATAGTTTTACAGTGATAAAAAATTGTACTAACAATTTTATACGTCTTATTTGCTTTTATTTTTACGTAGGTCTTTGCTGTAAACCTTCAATGTTAATTAGTAATGTTAATCAATTAGTAATCTTTTGCTAATTTTAAATAATATAGATAAAATGGCTATTTAAAGAACAGTTCTGCTTGGCTGCCATATTTTATGAGCGTTGCCAACACACCTTTGTTGTCGATCATAAAACGAATATGTAAGGAACAAATTCACTTTGCGTGCGTATGTAAGTGACTGAGAATCTTAAACGAGAAAAATTTTACCTTTTCGGCTTAATAAAATTTCGAAATCTCAGGATTGGCTGCACTAATCATCTTCGCAATTGAAAGCTTGTATTCATATTATAAAAGTGTCGTTAGATTTTTTATTTTACGGTTATAGTTCCTGAGAAATCTTAATCGAAAGTTTATTTGACATGAAATAAGCTTTAATAGTAGTGTGGTCTGAACAGTTCAATTTGAACAGTTCAGTCTAAATTTTTTTATCTACTTGGCGTCGCTATCGCATTGCTTGATGTACATTTACCTTCTCCCATGTATCCATAACCAGTAACTGTACACCTTTTGCCAGCCGTATGACTGACACCCCGTGCTGGTAAGCAAACAAGACAAACTCCGTCCTTCAGTTCTGCTTGACCATGAAGTTTCAGCAGAGCAATATCGTTATCGAGCGTCTGGCTGTTATGATTGTGATGAATGTATGTCGTTGCGACGCGTAAGGTCTGAGCACCTGGGCTTCCGTATTTACGGGTAAGATCGTGATCGCCCACCCTCACGTAAATCGCGTCACCAGACCTCACGATACTGTAAATAAATGCTTTTTACTTTTTTCATCTTTCCGATTTATTCTACACTTGGAAAGTCATACAGTACGAAATATTCCAGAAACATTGCAAATGTTGCTGCAATATTACTGAAATATTCTATGCTGTTTGATGGTAAACTGGGAAATATTTACACATGTGACAGGCGATATTTACTTACTTTGTGACGCAATGTGCCGCAGTGAGGACCCACTGCGTCCCTATTAGCGCACCTCCGCACAAGTACTGGTTGAGGGAGTTTATCAAGGCAACTTGCCAACACCACTCGTTGGCATCCGCATCCTCACCACCTACCACACGCGCGACTCTCTCGGAACTTCGTGCCTTAATCGGGCCGCGTGAGGTTCCTTTCACGCCGCAAACATATTTATTGTACACCGGACTTCTGGTGGTGGTAACCGTCACTGTCTCATCTGTGAAATTGTACATGAATTCTAATCCACTGAGTGATTTAACCGATCTTATCTTGAACTTGGGAAGTCATATTAACTTGAGTTTGAATCAGTTTATCGTGATAATTTTCGCAATTTGACATTTATTCAATTCCTAGTAGTTCTGTGGTCTCGCAAAATAATGATAAGTTTATCAATTCAAAGACACTTACACGATATAGTAAGCGGGGTCGTATAAGGTCGTGAGGTAACATGGAACGTGTCGTTATGTTGGTTTTTGTTGGTCAAAACTGGTTCTGTAAAATTTCCATCGTGGAATTCCCTTATTAGAGATTTCGGTGCACAGCACTGATGTCCTTGTTTCTTACATTTGAAGATGTTCGTCAGTTCAGCGTTTCCTGAGAACGTTAAATATTATTAGATAGACATCATCTCATGTCTGAGCAAGGCGCATTTTTTGTACGATCGTTACTTACTAAAACAGGTAAACGACAAATAAGATACAATACAAGAACCAGGACAGTCCGGACGTGGATCCGGCGGCGATGACACTGTCGTCGGTGGTCTCGGTCTTTTCTGTATCTGGAATGTCGTAAACAGTGATAGAATTAATTTTACAAGTAGGTTTCGAATGTTGGCGTTGTTTCAAACTCTCTAAAATTACTTTGCTAAATAAAAGCACTTTCAATAAATTAAATTAAATTAATAATATTCGAACCTAGACGAAATGAGTTCGAGGTACTCTTCTATGAATATTTCGCAAAACGAGAAATTTCTTCCACGTGGACTAAAACCTAAATCAAACTTGTTAGAATCTTTTATGAGTACTTTACTAGAAATTTTACGTTCCTCCTAATCAAAACGTATAAAGTGATTATTTTATTACATTATCCTTTAATTATTAGATTATTCAATAATTACAATTATTAGATTATCAATCTACCTAATTGAAATTAAATATAATAAAATTATGATTGAAAAATATAGAAAAAAATTGCTTAAAATCTTTATACATTCTTTAAACTAGTGCAACTTTATTCCTATCAGGGAATTTACTGTAAATCACCCTTTAATTTTGATGCATCTTTGAATGTACTTTATTCGTTCTCTATCACCTTTTAAAGGTATGATTTACGACTTCAAAGCCAAAAGGGTGCATTCACTTTTTCGTGTTAATTCTTAAACTAGTAGTAGTAGTAGTAAGTGAGTGGAGTGGTACTAACGAAGAGTCCCTAAGGTCACCTAGATCTTTAAAGTTCCATTGTGACTTCCCGCTAGAATTGAGGAATTTAGTCCTGCATGGTTGATTACATTCTTTTAATACTAAAAACAAAAATGAAAACAGTTGACCACTTACAGAAATTGTTGGGAGTATCGTATAGCTAACAATAAGTGTCATTGATGATATGGATTATGCGGATGCTTCTATTATCTTCTTACTTTAATAAGCTAATACGACCTGAATCTCTAAATTAAATCCTTTTATCGGCGTTGCACACGTTATTTATTTGATCTCTATTAATGTAAATGATTTTGTGCAAGTTATGGAATCAGAACATGACAATTGTAATAGTTGTTTATTTCTTTGTGACGTTCGAATTATGAATTTTGTTACTTTTCTTGAAACTATATGTGCTTTCTTAAAATTTGTTATCTAAGTATGCCAGCTTTGTTGCAAAATCAAATATTTCCTTTGTTTCTAGTGCCCACTCTAATATCCATGTCATGTACAAGTTTATCTACATCGGTAGCATCTTTAAATTTTTCTAATACATACTGCGAGATAGATAACATTTTATTTCTATTTGAACCGCCTCTTGCTAATAATGTATAATTTTTCAAACTTTTTTTGTTTATAAGTTTTTAACGAGTAGTGACCGAGGGCTAAAACCTTCTGAAGGTCACTCAGGAGGATGACCTTGACAACATATGTCAAGGTCAAGGTCATCGGGGAGTGGTCCCCTATTCTAAATAATTATTGGAATTTTTTATGTCAATTTATAGCTTTGAAGTTACCATTAAACTTTCATTCTAAAATTTTTTCTCTTTATTTCTATTAGTTCAAGAGTTAAATACGAAAAAGTGAATGCACTTTTTTGGTTCTGAGGACGTAAATCATACTTTTAAAGGGCAATAAGGTATATACATATATCGGATACTTGTGTTTCACACAAATAAATACGTTCAACACTTGATAGAAACTGGGAAGACATGTGTCACGTATGGGACTACACGTTCGGCAAGGAGAAAATGAATATTAATCCTAAAGAATGTAAAATTCTGTTAACCGAGCCACCAATGAATCCTATCACGAATAGGGAAAAGATGATAGAGGTAATATTGGGTGTGAAATCCAGTGAAAGTTAAGTTAAACTCTCATACGAATTGAAAACTTAATGAGCACGATATTATTTCAGGTGATGTTTGAGAAATACGGTTTCGCTGGGACATACATCGCGATTCAGGCAGTACTGACGTTATACGCTCAAGGATTGATCAGCGGCGTCGTTGTGGATTCCGGCGATGGTGTCACGCATATTTGTCCCGTGTTCGAGGAGTATGCTTTGCCACATCTGACCAGACGATTAGATATAGCCGGACGCGATATTACAATGTATCTAATTAAATTACTACTGCTTCGCGGCTACGCTTTCAATCATTCAGCCGATTTTGAAACGGTACGAATGTTGAAAGAGAAACTATGCTACATCGGTTACAACATAGAGACGGAAGAGAAGTTAGCTCTTGAAACCACTGTTTTAGTAGAGTCTTATACCGTAAGTAAAATATTTATATGTCTGCGTGTAATAATTTCATTAATGTTTAAGTAAGTTTCAGATTAAGATGTACAAAATCATAAATATTTTTAGCTTCCTGACGGGCGTGTAATCAAAGTGGGCGGTGAGAGATTTGCAGCACCGGAAGCGCTCTTTCAGCCTCATTTGATTAATGTTGAGGCGCAGGGAATAGCTGAACTGGTATTTAGCACAATTCAAGCAGCTGATATCGATATCAGAAGCGAGCTGTACAAGCACATCGTTCTGAGCGGCGGTAGTACAATGTATCCGGGGCTTCCATCGAGACTTGAACGAGAAATTAAGCAACTTTATCTTCAAAGAGTATTAAAAAATGATACTACTAAATTAAACG